>VDFB02379711.1:35500751-35534864 GCA_007258455.2 Sequoia sempervirens | reverse complement strand
CACATGTTTTAACTGCCTACCTCAAAGGGTGACACTTGTGTGCATGAGGCTCTACTGGACCACTGACATCATATCAAGAGGATGGACCTAGAATTGGAGTGACCAAATATGTTGGCCAAAGTCTTTTTGTTGCAACGGTCAGGAGGAATCTTTGATTCTACATCATTTCCAAAGATTCTCAAATCTTTCTATTAGTACTCGCCAGGAGGTGGGAGCATTTTGCTTATTTATACTCCTCTATGTTTCAGAGGAAGGGTTCCAGGATTTCCATAGAAAGAACATTGGATTTAGAAGAGACACTAGTACTTTATTATTGTTTTTTCATTATTGCAAAGACTCTCAGATCAGCAATTGTTCTTTCATTCTTTTTTATGCTATTTTGATTAACTTTAGATTTGATTAACTTTAGACTATGCTGCTATTGTCTGGATATTTCATTTGAGAACTTCTATAAATTGAATGCAATTTTTCTATTCTAGATCATGTCTTATGACTCTTCTTGGTAGTAGGAATGTATGTAATGTTATTTTATGTTAACGAATGGATTATCTATACTTTAATCTTTAGTTTTCACCTTTTTGGGACATTACAAATACTAATCGGGCCCTTATATCTATGATTTATCATGCCTATTATTAAGTCTTGGTGCATCACCTTAGATTAAAATTTATTTTATATATCTGCTTCTATTTCCCTTTCCAAATCCCCATTACAGAAGAAGTTGACTTCTTTAAAAAATATGGAGGTCACTCAGTTTAGTGCAATAGGTCCCCCATATACTGAGTTTCCCACAAAAGGGCTATTACCTTGCCAAATTTTAGCATCAAAAGGTAGTATGCATATGTCTTTCCCAGTGAGATTCTAGGGATACCATTTGAGCGTGACATTGATTTAGGGATAGATCTTGTTCCTAGAGTAGAGCTTATTTCTTGAGCTCCGTATCAGATGACCACTCAGGAGCTTAGGGAGCTTCAGTTGTAGCTAGAGGAGTTATTGGCTAAGGAGTTCATTCATCCTAGTGTTTCTCCTTGGGGAGCACTAGTCATTTTTTTGAAGAAGGATAGATCCCTTTAGTTGTGTATTTACTATCGGTGGCCGAATAAGGTGACGATGAAGAACATATATCCCTTGATGAGTATTGATGATCTCTTTGATTAGATTAAGGGAGCTAAGGTGTTTTTGAAAATTGATCTTAAGTTGGGGTATCATTAGCTATGTATCTTTGAGGCAGACATTCATAAGACTTCATTTCACACTCACTATGGGCACTATGAGTTCACTATTGTGCCATTCAGGTTGATGAATGCACTATATGTATTCATAAGCTTGATGAATGGAGTGTTTCACACCTATCTTGATAGATTTTTCCTTGTGTTCCTGAATGATATTTTTATTTATTTGAGGACTATGGAGGAGCACAAGGAGAATTTGTGGTAGGTATTGCAGTGTCTGAGGGAGAGTCAACTATATGAAAATTTGACAAAGTGTGAATTCTTTTAGAAATAGATGAGATATTTGGGGCATGCCATTTCTTGAGAGGGTATTACCATGGATCCTTCAAAGATACAAGCCATCATAGATTGGATTGCACCCACTAATGTGTCAAAGGTTCACATTTTTATGGGTTTAGTAGTTTATTATCGGCGGGTTGTACAAGGTTTTTTGAGGATAGCTCACCCTCTCACTTCTCTTTAGAGGAAAGGGAAGAAGTTCATTTGGTCAGAGCAGTGTTAGGCAAACCTTTTAGACTCTCAAGGATAGGTTGACTAGTGCACCTATTTTGGCAGTTATTGATCCTACTTGAGGATTTGTGGTCGGCACTGATGCATCTTTAGAGGGTCTTGGAGTAGTTTTGATGTAGGATGGTCCCATGATAGCCTATGAGTCTCACAAACTCAAGGATCATGAGTTCAACTATCCTACACATGATTTGGAGTGAGCCATCATTGTTGATGCATTGGTGAGATGGAGACATTTTTAGTTGGGGCATCAGTTTTAGTTGCATAGTGATCACCGCAGTTTATAGTATATATTCACACAACCAAACTTGAATGCTAGGCAGAGGCAATGGATGGAGTTCTTGTGTGAGTATGATTTTGAGGTGAAGTTTATCTAGGGTAAGGAGAATGTTGTGGTAGATGCTCTTTGTTGGCAAAGACATGAGATTTTAGTAGTGACTCTTGGAGTAGATTTGAGGAGTTAGATCCTTGTAATGATTCCTGTAGACAGTTGGTATCGGGAGGTGAGGTCTTAGGTTGAGTTAGGCAGAGCCTTGGAGGGTAGATTTGCAGGATATTCTCTTGAGTTAGATGGTCTCTTGTTGCACTTGGGTCACATATATGTTCCTCCTTCAGAGGGTCTTTGTACCCTAATTATGTCAGAGGCACATCAAGCACCCTATTCAACTCATCTAAGTGTTAAGAAGATGCATGTAGACATTTGTCAGTTGTATTTTTGGGCTGAAATGAAGAGGGATATTGCAAATTTTGTCTCAAGGTGTTTGGAATGTTAGAGGGTTAAGGTAGAACATCAACATCTTTTAAGTCTTTTGTAGCTGCATCCTGTTCCAAAATTTTTAGTGGATTTTATTGTCGGCTTACTAGTGTCTTCTCATTGTCATGATGGCATCATGGTCATTATGGATAGGTTGAATAAGGTGCACTTCTCTCCTATTGGGTTTTCATATAATGCTTCTTTAGTGGCCAAGATTTTCATGGAGGATATAGTCAGGTTGCATGGGATTCCTTGTAGGATAATCTTGAATAGAGATTGAGTGTTCACTTTAGCTCTTTGGACGTCCTTGCAACATGCATTGGGGACTCATTTTAACTTTAGTTCAACTTACCACCTAGAGAATGATGGATAGACTGAGAGGGTTAATCGGGTTCTTGAGGATATGTTTAGGATGTATGTCATGGATCAACAGTCTCATTGGGAGGATTATCTGTACTTAGTGGAGTTTGCATACAACAATGGGTACCATAGTTCTATTGGTATGCCTCCTTTTTAGTTTTTGTATGGTCATCCTTGTTGGACTCCACTGAGTTGGGATCACATTGAGGAAAGAGTCCTCCTAGGACCAAAGATGCTTCAAGAGATGGAGTAGTAGGTTGTTCAAACTAGAGAGAATTTGGTAGTAGCGTAGGAGATGCATAAGAAGTATGCAGATGCTCATAGGATTGATCATCAATTTTCAGTTGGAGATAGAATTTTCTTGCAGGTGCATTCGTGAAAGAGTCTGATTCATTATGGAAAAGGCTCGAAGCTCACACTACATTTTGTTGGGATACTCGAGGTTTTGGAGAGAATTGATCTTGTTGCGTAATGTCTTGCTTTGCCTCCTAGTCTATCATGCATCCATGATGTATTTCATGTTTCGATTCTTAGGCCATATTATCCAAATATTTCTCATGTTCTTGACTAGAATGCATTATAGGTAGAGGATGGGTAGCTAGCTCTGGAGCCTGTGGGCATTCTATAGCATAGGAGACTCACCCTCAGGGGTCGAGACATTGAGTAGGTGAGGGTCCAATGGGATCCTAATGATGAGGCTTCAACTACTTGGGATGCATCCTAAATGTGAGAGTTATACCCTTAATTGTTTGTAGGCTTCCAAGAGTAAGCCTAATTCTAGGGGGGAGGATGTAGTGCCCCTAATTTTGTTGTTTGTTAGACTGATAGTTTTTTTGTGTTGGATTGAGACATTATGACACTTTTTTTGATGTTGGTACTTCTATTGCTGGTGTTTTATGCTTATGTTATGACTAGCATATGGACTTAACTAGTGTACCATAGAAAAATGGATCTTTGAAATTTTCATGGTCATTTAGGTCTTTCTCTCACAATGCTTGGCTTATTTTTCCTTTATTTAATGTTGTAATGTAACTTATGCATTCACATTACGTCCTAAAATATTCAAATTATGATGTCTTGTGAAGGTGTGGTGAAGTGTTGTAACAAATTTCTACACTTTTCTAGACTCTTCTCATTATAATTCACCTAAAATTCACCTTTTTATCCCTTATCAAGTTCTATTTCAACATGTTGTAAAGTCTTGTAACATAATTTTATGCTTTTCTAGGCTTGTTATCACTATTTACACCTTTCTTATGCTTATTTGGCCCCTTTATACAATCATAAGACTTAATTAAGTGTATTTTTGAATGTAAACCCAACAAAAAACATTACATGCAACTTAATTCCTAACACCCACTTACAAGCCTAGAGTGGGACCCATTCGCCATGGGTGGCGAATGAGTCCCTTGTGGCTCCAAATTCAAAATAATTCAAATTTTCTTTCGGGTTTTTATTCAAAAAGACCTTATGTCAGCCTGTGATGTTGTATTATTGGGTAATTAGTGCACAAGTGTGTATAAATAAGTGTTTTTACATCCATTTGAACTCCCCCATTCATCTCATTCACTCATTCAACATCAATTAGCATTCTTGCATTCAATCTATCAAAACATCATTCAATCAAGCAAATATCAAGTATCTTAGAGAAACCATTGATATATCTTCAGATTTCTTCAAGAAGGTTTTGGTGAGTTTAAGACATTTTCATGTTGTTTATTCATTATTCCTTTCTCATTTCATTTAATTTCTTTATCAAGGGTTTGATTATCAAAGTGGGATTTTGACCAAGCAAATTCCTATATACTCTAATCCTTAACTATTTTCCCTTTGTATTGTGTTTGCAAACTTGTTTGTAGATTTATCAAGTAAATAGGTGTTGAAAGGTGGTCAACAAGTAAACAAAGTGTTTTAAGTCAAACAAACCCTAATTCAAGCTTGGAGACAACCTACAACACATTTTCTACAGCTTTGACTCTATCAACTCGACAATAATACAAGTGCAAATCTAGAGCTACATAATTGACCTTTGATTTTGTAGAATTTTGAGGAGGATTGATTCACCATCAGTGGTGAATGAGTCCCACCCGAGGGCTGAAAATTTTGATTTTTTAGAATCCACCCTTGGACAAATAAAAGTAGTTTCGTGTCTTTTACCAAGAGGGAGGACCTGACAATCGCTAGTGGCGAATGAGTCCCACTAGTGATCAACGGTGATTTCTGTTAGTTTTCAAAGCCTTCCAAGATCAACATTCAACTTACAATTGCACTTTGTTAAACCTTATTTAATTCTGTTTGCATTAGTTTATGTTTTTAGTTCATTCTTGCATACCTCACTGTGTTTTCAAACAATGCATATTTCATTAGTTTTGCATTCATAATCAATCAATTTCATCACTTAGTTGCATTTACATCATTGAATTTAGTCTTAATTCCATCATACACTCCTTTATTTGAGTGAAACACATCAATTTTGGTGTTCTATCTCTCTCCTTTTAGGTGAAGATCCTAAGAGTGTAAGAGAAGTACATAGATCCACACCTTAAAATTGATGGTTCAACTGGTTATGTGGATTAATATTATTATGAGCATTATGCATTATCTGGTGAATGTTCCTATCTAGTTGTTAATCAATTGATTGTTATGCATTGATATGGTTTTTGTTTGATGTGTTTTGGTGAAGGGAAATAATGTTGCATCACTCACTTGTGAGTGCTTTGGGACGTTGTGAATTTTCCTTTCATGTTGTGCTTGATTGTATGATTATGTATATATGCTTGACCATTTTATGTGTTGTAGGTACTAGACATCGACTCCACTTTAATTGACAGGTTTGAGCATGCCTTAAACCCAATGAAATTGTTGAACAGAGGTAGCACTTGGTCCCCTGTTTCAACAATCATCCTTGAAGAGGATGAGTATCTGATTTTTACACCCTATCAGTGTTGTCTGTATGGTGGGTTTGGTTTGTTAGTGTTGTAATCTTTCTTTTCAACTTCGCTTGTGGTTAGGTATTGATTGGTAATTAGTCTATTTGATTTAAATTTGTTTGAGAAATATTTTTGATGAATTGTAGTATTAAAATAGAATTATTAAGTTAAAAGGTATTATGATAAGTAAAAATAAATGCTTTTATATAATTATAAATATGATAAAATAAAATTATAATGTGAAGTTGAAGTTAGTAAATAAATATTAAAAGGTGATTATTAAGTTTAAATAAATTGGATCATGGCTAGTTGAATAAAATAAAATAAATATATAAATGGTTGTAGGGAATAATGAATGTAAAATATAAAATTAAAATGATAAAATTAAAAGATTGCATGCAACAACGAGCACTCAAGAGTAGTTAATTAAATTGGTTATTTTTGTAAAAGAAAAGGGGGATGGGAATTAAATCTTGAAACTGTCTTGTTTTCTTTCTATGAATATTTTCTTGCTTTGGAGAATTTCATCTTGTTTTGGAGAAGTTTTGAATTGGGATTCTGCAAAGATTGTTTGGGTTTTTGAACATATTGGAGTAGCAAGCAAGTATTTGGAATCTCAACATCAAACTTTCAACCTTGTCAAGCGAGTGAACCAGGTTCCATTATTTTTTGAATTATTTCTCTATTAAAAAAAATAGTGCAGGAATGATTATATGTTGTTGGAAACAAAACATTTACTGGTTTATTTATTTCTGAATCAAAAAATTATCAAATACATTTCCTGAAGGTTTTTTTTAAAGCCATTTTGTGAATTGTTTGTGCGTATTTTGAAAACTTGGCATCCCATGGCATGTCGGCTTGTTACACCCATCATTTATATTTTCCTTGAAAATTCTTTAGCCGTTTATGTGAATCCAGTTTATGATTTTCTTGCAAGTACTATATATTTCTTGACCCTATGACGATTTACCCCTACCATTTTTATTTGCTAGAAATTTTCTAAAGCTTATTCTTTGAATCCTATCACGTGCCCTCCCTTCACTGCATGCATTTAAGTTTTTTTATTATAATATGCAGCTGTTGCATTTCTTAGCATGCAATTGAATTTCCCCTACCAACGCTTTCTTGAGAAATTCTTTAGCCTCATATTTATTGGTTTTGGAGTTCTACAACCCGTCTCTCCCTATGGTGAAATTCCCTAGGGCACCTGCTTTATATTGGAGCTGGTCTGAGGGCTAGGTCAGGCATCTTGGCCGGCTGGTGGCTCTCCTTTTTCATGCAGACTGGTTACATTTACCATGCATTGAATCAGATATTGTGAATTTAGATTGATTTCGCTGCATTTTAATTTTATTTCCTGCACCTATCTTTGAAGACTCCCTTCTGTTTATTTTTTGGCTAATGAAGCACAAATATCACCCTCCAGTTTGAAGAAAATATTCATTTGTGTAGCAATCAAAATATTTACCTTGCTTATGATATTCAATGGACATATTAGTTGTTTGGAGATTCAACAATTATACATTGTAATAGTAATCTAGCTCTATTGAATTTGATGGATTTATGTGTATGTTTGATAGTCGATGCCTGTTTTATAATGTATATATTGTATGAATAACATTAATTATTTGCATCCAGTATATATGTGTATTACTTTTGGTATGCAATGAAATGCGTAAGAATTGGAATTCAGTTCAAACACTTGGGGTTCAATGAAATTACTTCACAATAGAAATCGATGTTTATGCATATTTTTGCAGTCGAATATATATATATATATGTATATGTATATGTATATATATATGTATATGTATATATATGTATATTTATACATATGTATATATAGAAATATGACTGTATATGCATGTATATGCTATTTAAATTTTTGTTATATTGGAAGTTGTATTCTATTTTAAATATATACATATTTATATATATATGTATGTATATACATACATACATACATACATACATACATACATACATACATGTATGTATGTATGTATGTATGTATGTATGTATGTACATGTATATATGCATGTATAAATTATTATGATTTTAGAAAAAAAACAAATATGCCTATGGGATTTAAATGGTTATGTTGGATAGATGAAGTTGGAAATTAAATAGAGAAAAATGATTTATTTATACTTAGATAAACAAAGGGAATTATTAAGTAAATGAGTTAAAGTATCCTTCAATTAATTAATGATTACTGATTTCTTTTATAATTGTTTAATAGTGAAATGTTAAACTACTATGTAATTTAATTGTTGAGTATCATGTGATGTGGAAATGATGTCTTCCAAGGATCTATTGTTGTTTGATTATTAGCATTGAATATGGTGATGATTTTTGGTATTGGAGTGATTTTGGAAATTGTTTTAAGTGGGAGTCATTATGCAAAGTGGTTAAGTTGACTTTTAGAGGCTCGGGAGGGAGTAATATTGTATGTATGGTTCTTTTGATGGTTTCACTTTTGATGAAATTTGGAAATGTTCTATGTGTGTGTAAGAGGGTCTATTCCTTGCACTGCACATGGTTTCTTGTGATTGTGTTATGTGTGTAAGATGGCAATACCTTGATTGTTGTAGGGTTTACTAGTTGTAAGTAGGGGGAGTGGCTCTCAATGGGGGTTAGAACCCAAAGTGGTGTCCAAGACAACCCATTAAGAGTTTCTTAATCCAATGATAACTTAATAATGAATTAGGGGGTTGGGTAGTTCTCACATTAATCAAGATAATGGATGCCTCACCCATGCCTGTAGTGCTCATTTAGGCTAAGGATGGGTTGAGAAGGATTGGTTGGAAAGATCAACTTCCTTGTCCTCATAAAAGGAATGTTGGTTTCGCATGTGTCACCCTATGGGGCCGAGACCTAGTGAAAGGTTTACCAAGACAACCATAGATGGGGGCCAGGGCCTAGTGAGAGACTACCAGGATAACCTATGTTAGGACCATGCGATGACACTCTTCCCTATTGTAGTTTAGCATTCTCTAGCTGTTGTTCTCCTTTTGTTGCATGTGTGCCTCTAGAAGTGAAGTCAATGTTGTACAACCCTTATGTATGTTAGCCTGTTGTCTTCTTGTTTGATTGTTTGTTTGTGGTGGGATCTTATGTTATCTCCTAGTGTGGGGGGTGGACCCTAGGGTTCCACATGGTCAGGAGGTTGATGCTTTTCCACGATTGGGTCTCCTTCTTGCTTGTTCGTGTGTGTGGAGGTGAACCTTGTGTAGCAGAGTCTATTTCATGCTCCAGTTTGAGGAGACAACCTTTATGTATATGCATTGTCATATGTATCTCTTATTGTAAACAAATGTATATTCTTCCCAATTGATCTCAGGGAAGCATTGTTGTAAGCTTTGTAATGTTGTAACTTATAATAACGAACTCTTTTGTAATGGAAAAATTTAAGTGATGTATTTTACATATAATAGTTATTTGAAATGATCTTGAATGCTATTTATTTGATGACTTGATACGTAAATGCTTAATGTTGAATCATATACTGTGTGGTGGTTTGAAAATGAACTTAACTCAGTGTTTGAAAAATCATGGTATCATTATAGTTAAATAAATAATTCTAGTTCTTGTTTATAGTTGCATTAGTAGCACAGTCATGGGACCTTAGAGGACTTAGGTTTAAATTACAAGTTATCATATGTTATGCAATCTGTTGTGTTTTTCTTTTAATTTTTTTTTTCCGTTATTTATTCTTGTTAAGTGTTGTCCTCTGGGGTTCTATGGCGGGGCATTACATTGCTAAGAAGAGTTTTAGCCTAATCAAATAAAAATAAGTGTACATAAAGTAACTGGTAAATAAAATAAAATAAAAGGACTCTGAGTTCTTAAATAAATAATAATAATTTTAAATAAACATTTTATCATGAAAATAAAATAATTATTTTAATTTTTCTTAAGAGTTTCTAGTTAGATTTATTTTAGATTTCTATATTAGTTTATTTTCTTTTAACTTTTGAAAAATGATTGAAAATAAAAATAAAGATAAATTAAATAATGTTAAAAATTTGATATATTTAGGTGACTTTTGTATAAATTATTTTATAAATAGGTATGTCAGTTTGTTTTAGTATCTTACACTGTGCATTAATGTAATGATCCAAACACATGAGTTTAGTGGTTCAGTAGGAGCTAAAAGCTTAAAAATAAAATAAAGATAAATTAAATAATGTTAAATATTTGATATATTTAGGTGTGTTTTATATAAATTCTTTGAGCTGAATTGTCCATAGATGCTCAAAGCCCATGAGGTCAATGTTCCAATGAGATTTTGAACCTTGGTGGTCTAAAGATAGTGACACCACATGGATTTATCCATCACATTGTGCAATAAATGGTAAAAATATGCTAGTTTTGTGTACATTGTCTTCTTTATTTATTTTTTTTTATCTAAAGAGCTATTTTACTTGTGTACGTAACTTTTAATTTTACCTTTAAAAAAGCTACCATTTGTTATTTTGTTAGTTCTTTTGTTTGTTTTAGTTTGAGATTTGTAATAAATATTTTCTCAAATAAATTTATGTAAAAACACCTTGAATTATTTTATTTACATAACAAATATATTATTTTACTCTAGAATTATTTAAAAAATATTTTATTTTATTTATATTATTTACTTTTTTTAATTTTTATTTGAAGAGCTATTTTAATTTACTTTAGAAATATTTAATATATATATTTTTTATATGCAAGTTGCTATCATGGGGATAACTCCTTTGATATATAAAAAAATTCCTCAAATTAAAGAGATATGAGATTTTGCATCTCTTGCATAGATTTCTAGTTATTGTTATGTAGGATGACAAACATCTCATATTTTAGCTTGTGAAATTCTTTTCTCATTGATAGGTAAGTAATAAAGGGTGGTGTGGCATAGAGCTCTTTTACTCCTCAACCTTTATCAGGAGTTAGTAGAATTCTTCTATACACTCCTTAATAGATTTTCCTGCTTGTTTCAACCATTTCATCTTCTTCAGCAAATCTAGCTCATAGTCCACAAGAATGAAAAATCTCTTAAATTTTTCTACCATCCAATCCCATCTCATTATTTTATCTTTTCCTCTTCTATTTCTCTCCAACTAGACTTCTTTCCACCATATACTAGCATGGCCTTTCAGCTTGGCTTTTGAAAATTTGACCCTCTTTGGATCTTCAATTTCCTCATACTCAAAATACTTTTCCATGTAATTGACCCAATTGATCAAATCCTCTAGATTCAAATTTATAGAAAAATTAGAAACTTCTATCTTTAGCCTCTTTCCAATCTTGGAAATGGCCCTAAGCAATTTGACTTCTCCAAGATCTATTACATCATGTACTTCTTCTTTGAATGACTCTTCATTTTTGGCCTCATCTTCACTTTCATCTCTTCTTCTAACATTATCTCCTTTACGTAACTCCTCTTGTAGTGCTTGAAATTTCCTTTGGAGGGCTCTAAAACCATCTTTTGGTACCCCAAAATTTCTTCCACCATGGTTTCTTTGTGGAGGCATCTTTTCTCACTAGCCCACAACCAAAAGTCTTGGTATCAATTTCCTCACATTCAACGATTTGTCTACATACTCAAGAAAACCTACTCTGATACCACTTGATGAGGGTACTCCGCTTACAAAACCACACACAACTAAAAAAGAGAGATAAATAGAAAATGTAGAAGAAAACACTTTCTTTCTATTATCTTGATGAAGTGAAATTACAATACTTGGAAAATAACATAATATAGCCACATGGGCCTTCTCATTACAGAAATATGCAAGCCAAAAACCACAATTTGCACTACTAGAGATCCTTTCTATAACCCTTATTCTCCCTCTTTATCCAAGAAGTGTAACTTCCTTGGATTATTCTAGAAGGTGTAACCCCATTTTGGTGCCAAAAATTCCACTGTCCTTTTCTCACTCTAGAAGATTTTTATTTTTTATTTTATATTTATATATTTACAACTTCTCAAGGTCATGACTTTCGATTTGACCATTAGATTTTCAATTTTAATATATTATTGGAAAACTTGTGAAGAGATCTACAACCATCTTTTAACATATTTGAAAGATCAAAGATTTTGCACCCTGTTTTGGGTGTAGTTTTGAAAAAAGGATCCTTTGAAATTTTTCGCACTCATTTGGGTCCCCCTTGTGGATTCTGGCTTAATGTTGCCTTGATTTAGTGTTGTAATGTGTAAAAAAAATCCACATTAGGTTTTGGGTTCTTGTGAACTAATGGAATTTAATGGTACCTTGCAAAAGTGTTGTGAATTGTTGTAACACACTTTCATACTTTTCTAGGGTTTTATCAATTAATTGAGTATAATAAACATTTAATTTTAATCATAATTAATCTTAATCTTGCTTTATTTAGAGTGTTGTAAAGTGTTGTAACACACTTTCACATTCCTCAAGGATTTTCATTAATAATTTGGCTTTCTTATGCTTTAATTGGCCCTCTTTTGCATCCACAAGCCTCATTTATTGCATATTTTTGAGGATAATCCCAACACCAATCAGTAACCAATCATAATTCAGGTGTTCCTATCTTGTGTGGCCTAGATTTAGTGTTTGGGACTCATTCACCACCTTGGGCGAATGATTCCCACCTAGGTCTTTTTGGCCCCGATGTAGGTTTCACACATTTCTAGGAACTTTTCATTTTTGGTCCCATACATTATGTGTGATGGGACTCATTCACCACCTTTGGTGAATGAGTCCTGTGTGACCAAAATTCAAATTTAAATCAAATTTTTGGCGGGATTTTATTCTCCTATATCTAATGTTGGCTTGTAGTGTTGTAAATTTTGGTAATTCTTGCATAATTAAGTATAAATACAAGGTTCTTTCACTCATATTCTCACCTAGCATTCAAAAGAGTTCACAAGAGAATTTGAGCATTCACAACAACATTCAAGGCATTTCAAGGGTAGATTATCAAGCATTTAAGATCATTCTTCAATTATCAATCATCATGTCAAAGATTGGTTGCATCATGTTGTTTTAGAGCTAACAATTGTGGTGTAGGGGTTTTTTTTCAAGCAAGCATTACATTCAAGATCAATCAACATCAAGAAAGAGAAAAAGTCTACATCCATTGGAGCCACTACTTACATGTTTTCAGTACCTTATTGCTAGGGTTTGGTGAGTTGCAACATCATCTTTTGTTCATTCATCATTCTCTTTCCATATTTCAAGGTTTAATTACCAACAAGGGGTTTGACCAAGGAAAACCCCTATTCACTAACCCCCACAACATTTTCCCCTCTTCTTGTGTGTGATTTGCAGAGCTAGGTTGTAGATTTTCCAAGAAAAGTTAGAGAGAAGTTTCCAATTCCCTAAAAGTTGTCAAAGTTGTCATCAAACCTTGGAGAAGCTTGGAGAAGGTGCACATGTGGTATTTTGTAGAACTTCAGATCTGGAAACTGGTCAGGAAGAACACAAATAGATTGAGAGGCACTTAATCGACTTCAAAATTTCTAGAAAAGTAGAAGTGGATTGATTCACCACTATTGGTGAATGAGGCCCACTATATAGGACTGAACACGATTTTTGCAGATCTAGATACCCTTTTGGCTAAAACCTACTCTTATGCATTTCTAGAAAACATGATTGATTCGCCTAGCCTAGCGTATGAGTCCCAGTCAACTACAATAGTAGATTTTTTAGTGATCTAGACCTCCATTTTGTCATCTTCAATTTTCTAGGTGTACACTTCTAGTTATATTACTTTTCATTATAGTTTGTTCATCTTTTTAGGTCATTTAGCATTTGTTTGCATATCACATTATGTTTTCCAATTCATCATCTTTTCAAGTTTACACTTGGTGGTCAACCCCTCATCAATTATCATTCAATCTCCTTTGCACTGAAATCTCAAGAGTTTGTTCTTGAGTGAAAGGTTGAAAATTGGTATTTCTCCTTTTAGGTCTAAAACCCTAGAAGTGAAAGAAAGCACACCCATTTTTCTTCATTTCATTTTGGCGAACCTGCATATAGAGCATCATATTTTTGATTTGGAGTGAATTTACATCCTAGATTTAGCTTGCATTAACATTGCATTAGGTTTTACATTGCTTAATTTGCATTCTAGGGTTTCAAAATTTGCATTAGTGAAAATCTCATTGCACTTAATTTCATTGAAAAATAGTAAAATTCTATATTTGCATCTCAGATTTGCATCAGAAACATTAAAAAAGCATAAAATTCAATTCAAAAAATCTATTTTTTTTAAAAAAAATTAGTACCTAGAATCATTCGTGACCTTGGGCGAATCAGTCCCATTACATATTTTTCATTGCATTTTCTGGCATTTATAGTTCAATTTCTAATTTTTTTTGGTTTTTGCATTTCAGTTTAACTTTCCAGAATTTCAGTTATAAGCATTTTATTCTTATTAGCTTACATTGCATTTGCATTCACCCCACATTTAGTAGCCTTTGCATGAGTGTTTGGTGTCCTATTTCTAATACCTTAGTGAGAAGAAGTTTGAGACTCATGTCATCTCGTGATAACACAATTGTTGTGGATCTTGGGTTATCTAGAGCTTTCACTTCTAATATTGACACTAGTACACTAGGCATGGATAATACCCCTAGCAACTCTTTTCCTTCATATAACATGCAAGTTGAACCAAGAAATGATATCATCCACATGAAAACATAATTCACATTCATGAGGACCTAGTAAACTTACAACATCAAATAAGCCTTGAAAGAATTTCAACTACTGCAATTCCTACAATAAAAAACATTCATTGCATGCTTGAAAGTGAAGATGGCCTTGACCTTGTGAAACACACCAGGGTTCAAACCTTCGCTGGGCCAAAGTGCTCGCATTTAGGTTCAAAAGCGTTTATCATTGCACCTTTTAAAAAAAAAGATGGCCTTGACCTTGTGAAACACATAGTGCAAATATTTAGAAAACATCTTCCTATAACCACTACCTGTCCTTTACCCATAAGCAATGTTACAAGCCAAGGAGGAACATGAATTAGTCCTTCCACAACCATAGCCTCAATACCTACCTATACCAATCCTCAAGTCATGACAACAATGCAACAAGTTAGTAATGTGATTCCTTCCCTGGGTATTCCTGCTAGCAACCGTAGTTCCTATGTGGCATCACAAGTTATATCTCCTACCTTACCACCTATAAGCATTCCATTCACTTGTCCTACAAACACATATGTACTCCATCAACAATTTCACTTCCATCCAATAACACAAGCAATGACCCTTTCATAACACAACTATTCCAAACTGTTTCATCCCTTCAAAACCAAAATGGCCCACCTACATGTTATGTCAAAAGTGCCCATTGTCCTTGGAGATATTGCTAACACTGATGCCACAAGGTGTAGAGGTGCCTAGATTTGAGAAGTATGGAGGGAAGGGAGATCCTTCTAACCATGTTAATGCCCAAACTGCCTTATGTAGTGACTTTATCCTTGATGATAAACTCTTGGAAAAACCTTTTCCTAGATCCTTGAAAGATACTACCTTGGAATGGTTCTCTTCCTTATTGAAAAACTTAATTAGTTCATTCAATGAACTTGTTGAGGCATTTTTAAACCCTTTCCAAGTGCACATGGAACCTAAGATGACCTTGGATGATTTGATGTGATGCAAACAAAAAGAGGATGAAAAGATAACTGATTTTATCTCACGCTATCAATCGCTTGATTCCCAAATTGATGTCAAGGTTCCCGACCCACACCTTTAAAATATGTTCATAGAAAACTTGCAAAGTGAGATTCAAGACAAGTTGACCATGATGAAATTCCCATCCGTCATGTACCTATGCACTTCCCTCCATGATTATCAAAATTTGGTTAGTAGTTGAGATACAAGGTCCGCTTCTAGCTGAATTGAGAGATTCGAACCCACAAACCAAAACAATTCCCAACCTTTTTGAAAAAAAATGAAGGGTTCCTTCAATTCAACCCCCCTCAAAAACCAACTCAAAATGTCAACAACCAAGTAGCTGCTGTCAAAACCATGGTGCCCTTTAGTTATGGTGATAAAAAATGACAATTCACTCCCTTACACGATACCATTCATAACACAATGTCCCAACTGCTAGAACAAAAAATGATTACCTAGCCACCTATCAAAATGATCAACCCTAATAAGCCTTTAATCTTGAGCTTTAAATTCAATGCTTATTGCCACTATCACCAACAAAACATGGATATGACACAAAACATTGTAAGCATCTTAAACATCTTGTACTAGACCTCATTGATTCTGGCCATCTATCCATTTAAGGTGTTAGCGATCAAGGCAATAAGTCCATTGCCCCTGCTAACCAAAATCTGCAAATTTTTTCCAACCTAATGCGCAAACACAATATTTCATTTGTCAAATCCAGCGAAACTACAAAGAATGATGTGATCAATGTTGATAAAGATGATGAAAACAATGCTTCTATTTTAAATAATGTTATCAATATCAATCCTATGGATGAAATGATAGGGGCGATAGACTTCATCCATTATAAGGGCCAACCTAATATTCCTCTTGACATTAATTTCTCCTCTAAGGATATCCTTAAACATTTGTCCGATGGTCCTCTCTACATAGCTGGCCGTATCTATGACAATCCCACTAATGAGATAATAATAGATCTCACATGTGGAGAGAATGTGATCATTGAGGAATTTCTACTTTTGCATGAACTCTATCAAGATGAATATGATAAACCAAAAGCATGGATCAAGACACACAATGGCTTTGCATGCCCTATGATAGAATCAATCACCCTACCATTGCAAATAGGACCAAAATCATTGGATTTCACATTCTCCATCATCCCACAGTCAGACCAATTTCATGTGAAGTTAGGCCACCTATGGCTTCACTCCATGAAAGCTATCCCTTTGGTTGTACATAAATGTTTAAAGTTTACCTTTGACAATGAAATATTCACTATTCACCATAGCGGCTTTAACCCTTTGTCATCTAAAGGAAACTTTTCCATAAATTCCTTTTGGACCGAGTCCATGAAACCTATCAAGCCAAGAGAAGACTTCTTTTTCTTGTCCTACCAAAAGTTCAAGGAAAAGAAGATAGCAGAACTATCTCTTCAAAACATGTCCCTATCCACCTCCAAACCTCCCATCCTATATGAAACCATGCTTCAACCTAAACAAGAACCAAACACCCAAGACCAACCTAAAAAAAAAACTTCACCTACATCCTATAAATGACCAAGAGACAATGAAAACAACCCCCTCACACCTCCTAGAATAAAAAAAGTTTACAACGAAAAAGAGAAAGTGGCTTAACAACTTCCTGTGGTTCCTTTCATTCCTCCCCTTAGGGAAGAATAAAAAACTATGGTTGATCAACCCACTCCTAAACAAATACAACTTGAAAACAAAACCAAAAGAAATAGAGGTGCTAGAGAGCATAGGAAAAGATGCCGTGCCCTTGCTTGCAAGTTACATGAAGACTTAAACAAAGAAAATACAAATCTAAACTTGACTGAAGCAATGCATAATGACCCCCCTCCCCCACTAAAACAAAATGACGTAATATAAAAACCACAACAAGAGTTGAACTCTTCAATGGAAATTATCATTCAACCTCCTATTGTGGTTAACCTAGATGATGATGAAAAGACTACTAAAATAAAAAATGAGGTGCATAATGAATTGAACACATTGTTTTCCTCTTCCATGAGCTTAAATGAAAAATCTCCTATAAAGAGTGTCCAACCTAGTGCTTCACCTAGTTTGGCACTTTCCCTTGTTCCTTTGGCTAGTTTCCCGCCCTTGACATACAAAAAAAATGATTGGGAGGCGGATGAATTGCTTATAGGTTGACTTGCATTTTCCTTACTAGTCTTTTGCATTTTATTTTTATTTTTCTTTCTCTTTTATGTGATTTCATGTGTGTAATGTGATCCCTCATGATGATTTTTTTGATGTTATCTCTCTCTTTGTGCCATTCCTCTATTTGTACCTTCATTCTTCTCTATGTCATGCAACGCTTTTGTTTTTCATATTTATCTTTGTCTTATGTTTTCTTTTTGGGGATGATGCAAGGCATCGAGACATTCATGTCTACTTCATGTTGACCCAAAAGCTATTCCTTTTTCTTTCACCTTTTCTTTTTCATTTGTCTTGTGTTTTCCTTTTGGGGATTATTCAAGGCATCGAGACATTCATGTTTCTTCCTTGTTGACCCAAAAGATTTTTCTTTATTTTCGCTCTCTTTATGTCATTCTTCCAGTTCTATGTGTATTTGGGGGATGATGACAGTTCCAAGCTCTCTAAAAAACATTGCAACAAAGAACATACTAACCCCAAATCCATAGATCCCTTATGTGTTTGGTGTTTTCATTTTGGAGGCAACCCCTCCCATTTTCTTTTTCTCTCACATGATGCAACTTTACTCAGAAACATATGATTTGGCATAGGGATTTCCAAGTGATTTCTCATTTCTTCTTTCTTCTTTGCATTTTTATTTGGGTACTTTGAAGTAATTTCTCATAGTATGGTGTTCAAAAATTCCTTTAAAGTGGGGGCATACATTTACATTATTCTTTTGCATTTTTCCTTTTCATGGTTCTTAGTGCAACATTCTTCATACGAAGCATTTGTCACTTTGTGGATGACACTGGGTGTGATGTCCTTCAAGAGTGTGATCTCTCTTAGCATATTGCATTCCTCTTAGTGGCTTGATGCAGCACACTACATCCCCTAAGTTACAAATTTTCTATTCTTTTATTGGTCCTCTCTTGGAGACATTAGGCACAATGTTCCCTAAGTTAAAGACCTCACATGAACTAAGAAAGATTCCTTTGAACATTATTTGCATGTTGAATTTTTCATTTGTTATATGGCCACCTTGCATAATACAACTTGTATGCCTGTGGAGCCATCTTGTTTGTTCATGAGCTCCAAGCATACAAAATTTTTCTTATCTCATGAAGCTCAAAAATCATTTTTGTGTGGCGCCTTATTAAAGTTATTAGGATGTATGACTTTGGTATGGTTGAGTGGAAATCCCAATCCGAGGCATGAATTTCCCCATAGAAAATTTCTTGTATGTGAGTGCATACTAGCCATGAGAATATGTTTCTCACCTTTTAGGACTTCTCACCTGGCAGACAACTAGGAGTTCCATCGCCTTAGAGTGAGTATTCATTTTTCAAGAAAAACAACCTAGATCTGATCCACATCGAGATGGACAAATGGTTGAAGCTTGATTCAATTCTTTCTTTTATTTTCTTTTCATTTTTTCATCTTTGGTAGTGTACGATTGGCCTTGTTGCTATTCTTTATATCATTTTCATGTGCGTTCCTTTGTGCTTATGTTTGGTTTGCCATGGGATCTTGATCCTTTGGGCTTGATCACCCCTCTTTATTGTTTTGTCTCATCTTGCTAGCATTAGTTCATTGGAAGCCAGCTTGGTGCGTGTTTTTCTACTTCAGTGTGAGTTTGAAGCAAGTTCATCCCCTCACTAAAGTGGGGGTTAAATGTAGTGTTGAAAAAAGGATCCTTTGACATTTTTTGCATTCGTTTAGGTCCTCTTTGTGGGTTTTGGCTTCATGTTTCCTTGATTTAGTGTTGTAATGTGGATAACACATTCACATTAGGTCTTGGGCCCATGTGAACTAATGGAATTTAATGGTGCCTTGCAAAAGTGTTGTGAAGTGTTGTAACACACTTTCACACTTTTCTAGGGTTTTATCAACTAACTGAGTATAATAAACATAATTTTAATCATAATTAATCTTAATATTTCCTTATTTGGAGTGTTGTAAATTTTTTTATCTCACTTTGACATTCCTCTAGGCTTTTCATTAATAATTTGACTTTCTTATGCTTTAATTGGCCCTATTTTGCATCCACAAGCCTCATTTGTTGCATATTTTTGAGGATAATCTTGACACCAATCAATAACCAATCATAATTCAGGTGTTCTTGGCTTGTGTGGGCCAAATTTAGTGTCTGAGACTCATTCATCACCTTGAGTGAATGAGTCCCACCTAGGTCTTTTTGGCCCCAATGCAAGTTTCACACATTTCTAGGCACTTTTCATTTTTGGTCCCATACATTATGTGTGATGGGACTCATTTGAAACCTTGGGAAAATAAGTCCCTTATGACAAAAAATCATATTTAAATCAAATTTCTGTCAGGATTTTATTCTCCTAGATATGATGTCAAATTGTAGTGTTGTAATTTTGGGAATTCTTGCATAATTAAGTATAAATACAAGGTTCTTTCACTCATATTCTGACCTAGCATTCAAAAAAGTTCACATGAGCATTTGAGGCATTTCAAGGGTAGATTATCAAGCATTTAAGAGAATTATTCAATTGTCAATCATCATGTCAAAGAATTCTTGCATCATCTTGTTTTAGAGGTAACAATTATGGTGTAGGGTTTATGTTTCAAGCAAGCATTGCATTCAAGATCAATCAACATCAAGGGAGTGTCCATGTCTACATCCATTGGAGCCACTACTTACATGTTTGCAACACCTTATTGCTAGTGTTTGGTGAGTTGCAACATCATCTTTTGTTCATTCATCATTCTCTTTCCATATTTCATTCTATTTCAAGGTTTAATTACCAACAAGGGGCTTGACCAAGGCAAAACCCTATTCACTAACCCCCACAACATTTCCCCCTCTTCTCGTGTGTGATTTGTAGAGCTAGGTTTAAGATTTACCAAGAAACAAATTTGGAGAGAAGTTGTCAATTCCCTAAAAGTTGTTAAAGTTGTCATCAAGCCTTGGAGAAGCTTGGAGAAGATTGGAGAAGGCCTACATGTGGTATTTTGCAGAACTTCAGATCTAGAAACCATTCAAGAAGAACAAAGAAAATTGAGAGGCACAAAATCCACTTCAATATTTATAGAAATCAAAAGTGGATTGATTCACCCCTATTGGCGAATGAGTTCCACTATACAGGCCTGAATAGGGTTTTTGCAAATCTAGATACCCTTTTGGCTAAAACCTACTCCTGTGCATTTTCTAGAAAATTGGACTGATTTGACCAACCTGGCATATGAATCCTAGTCAACTACAACCATAGAATTTTTAGTGATCTAGACCTCCATTTTTCCATCTTCAAATTTCTAGGTGCACACTTCTAGTTTCATTGCTTTTCATTACAGTTTGTTCATATTTTTAGGTCATTTAGCATTTGTTTGCATATCATAGATCATGTTTTCCAAGTTTACACTTGGTGATGGACCCCTCATAAGTTATCATTCAATCCATAGAACTTTTCCTTTGCTAGATTTCAATCTCCTTTGCATTGAAATCTTAAGGGTTTGTTCTTGAGTGAAAGGTTGAAAATTGGTCTTTCTCCTTTTAGGTCCAAAACCTATAAGAAAAAGAAAGCACACCCATTTTTCTTCATTTCACCAGGGATTCGAAGGGCCTTAATTTTTAGTTTTAAACTTTATTAGACAAATTCCTCTGGATGAACATTTAATATCTTCCAAATGGTATAGGATTTTGAGATGATTCTTTCACCTAAAATCTTATTTTCCAATTTCACTCATTGGGGTCAATTTTCATCTCAATAGGAACTTGAATAGGCCAACTTAATAAAAATAACAAGTGACTATTTTTGGCTATTTCAAACTTCTAACTATCCCAAAGACTTCATGAGTCACCATGGGCCTTGAACCAAAGATTTTTGTGTGGGGGTCTCTCTTACACTTCTAGGGTTTTGAACCTAAAAGGAGAGAGGTACAAATCTCATTGGCTTACTCAAGAACAAACCCTTGAGATTCCAATTGAAAGGAGATTGAAATATGTCAAAGGGGATGTCCTAAAGGCTAGAAATTGATGAAGGAGATTAACTACCAAATATAAATTAAGAAAATGCAAGATGTTTGAAAACATAATGTGATATGCAAAAATACCTATAAATGTAAGTAAATTGTGACAAAAACTTATGAAATTGAAAGTGTGCACCTAGAGACTGGAAAGAGATGGAAAGGAGCTTTAGAATCCTAAAGAATTCACTATTGATGCCAACTACAACTCATACATTAAGGTAGGCGACTTAGCCCTGCTTCAGGAAGATTTTACTGGAACAGGTTTCAGACAACTAGGTACTCAGATCTTCAAAATTCTTGTTTAAGCCAGGGTAGTGGGACTCATTTGCCACTAATGGTGAATTAGTCCACCTCTAGATTTTGGAAATTCAAAACATAAAATTGTAGCTTTTAGTCTATTGTTCTATTCTTGATTCAGATCTAGGTTCAAAACTATCAAATTTGACCTATAGGAATTCTCCAAGCTTCTCTTAGGGTTTTGACAACTTTGAATAGCTTTGATAATTTGTTGATAACTTTTCCAATCTTGATCTTTGACAAATCTGCAACTTAGACCAAACCCTTGAAGTAGAATGCTACAAACATGTGCAAGTGATAACTCCAATGGATGTAGACTTGAAAATGCTTGAAATGCCTATTGAGTGATTGATTGATTAATTGATTGGGGATGAAATGAGTAGAAAAACCCTATATTTATACTTAATTATGCAATAATTCTCGAAAATACATCACACGCCCACCTTAGATCTTAGAAAATAAAAACCCACCAAAAATTTGAATTGATTTTGAATTTTGTACCAAAGGGGAATCATTTTCCCCTAATGGCGAATGGGTCCCACCTAAGGCATTTAAAGTGGCTTTCATAATTTAGATATTTAATATGATGCTTATTGGGATTATTTTTCAAAATACACTTAAGTAAGGATTGCAAACATAAAATGGGGTCAATTAAAGCATAAGAAAGGTCCAATTATTAATGAAAAGCCTAGAAAAGTGTGAAAGTTTGTTACAACACTTTACAAACTTTGAAATAAGGCTTTTTAAATGATAAAAAAGAGGTTATTTAGGTGAAATATATTAATAAGATCCTAGAAAGGTGTGAAGGTGTGTTACAACACTTCACAACACTTTTGCAAGGCATCACAAAAATTTTATTAGTTCACAAGGGTCCAAGACCTAATGTCAATGTGTTAACCAAATTACAACACTAAATCAAGAAAAACTAAGCCAACATCCACAAGAAGGACCCAAATGAGCATGAAAATGTCCAAAGATCCTTTTTTCTAAGCTATAGGCCCTAAAAAAACTAAGTAAACTACGAAAAAAAATGAAAATAAAATATTTTTGGGTGATGCAAGATTACCCTTACACCACTAGATGTGCTTGCATCACCTTGTTGGACCATTGAGTTCATGGTCTTAGAGAGCTTATAGGTAATTAAGCTAGCAAGCTTTTAGCTCCTAGTAGACCATTGAAATGAAGAAAAATAAGAGGGGTTTCCCAAAATGGAAAGGTAAATCCAAAGGGTGGAAATAGACCCAATCTTTCTAATTTCATTAGGAAATGAGATCCTCATAATGAATTGATTAACAACCCTTAGGTGAATCAACCCAATTTGAGAATCTTCATATATCCTTGTGCTTGATGGATGAGGGTCAAGGCCAAACAACACTTTTGGGAGAAAAATTGAAAATAGAAAATCAACTCCAAAATACAATCTACCACTTGGATCTTGAAGATTAAGATCAATATTGACAGAAACACCAAACTTCCTCTAGATCTGAGAAGGGGAGAATACTGTTTACCAATCACCAAAACATTGTTTCGAGAGGCTATCTGAGACTCATTCGCCCATGGGTGAATGGGTCTTTGTAGGGATTTTCAAAATTGATTTTTGGGTCCTCTGCTCCTGTGTCCGCACTTCCAGATTAGGACTCTAGGTTCACAATTGAACAATTGGAGATAAATTCGGGATCCAAGTTTCCATGAGATGACAACAAAGGTGACAAGTGCAACTTTGCAATTTTGCACTTTTGAGATCTCCAACTTTTCTTCAACCTATGAACCTAAAAATATGCAACACACAAAGAGAGAGGGAAAAATAATTTCTTTTGGGTGAATGGGGGTTTTTCTTAGTCAAACCCCATTTTGGTAATTAAACCTTGAAATAAAATAATAAAATGAAAGAGGGAATGAAGAATGAACAAAGCTATGTTACCAATCAACAAATCCTTGTAGAAATCTTGATAATGGGGATCTTTGAAGGACTGAAACTTGCATGGAGTGGCTTCAATGGATGTGCATTTTGATACTTGAATCTTGCTTTGGATATTTGACTTGAATGCTTGAATTAGATCTTGAAACCTACATCACAATGTTAGCTCCAAAAATATGCATTAATGAACATAACTTTGACACGATGCTTGAGATCTTGAATTCTTCAATAAATGATGAATAAATCTACTCTTGAATTCTCTTGACAATAACATTTTCTCTTGTGAATGTTCTCTTAATTTTTCTATTGAAATATAATGTTAATTTGATAAAATAACCTTGTATTTATAGACATTTATCCTTAATTTCTTGAAAATTAAATATTACAAGCCAACGTTTGGAATTTGAATTTGGGATGATAAAAATACCACCAAAACATGTTTTAAAAATGGTTCAAAGGTCTATGGAGGACCCATTCATCCATAGGCGAATGGGTCCTAGGTCCCTATTCCTGGAACACATATTGCTCAATGCAAGGTGTTATGTATTGGCATTAATTGTTGTTGAATTTCCCCTTCAAAAAATGTTTTATTAGGCTTGCAAATGTAAAATAGGGCTTATTAAGGCATAATTAAGTTCAATTTAATTAAGAGGACCCAAATAAGTGTGAAAATGTAAAAATGATACATTTTTCAACTATAAATTAAGGCATTATTAAGACCAATTTAATTAGGAGGGCCCAAACAAGTGTGAAAATGTAAAGGGATACATTTTTCAACACTACAACCACTAAACTCATGAGTTTGGACCATTACATTAATGCAAATCATTCATAAACAAAATGAGCTTCTCAATAAAAAAGTTATCTAGATACTGAAGGGAAACTAACATACGTATTTATAGAAAAAATTATATAAAAGACATCTAAATATATCAGAAAATTAACTTATTTAATTTATCTTTATTTCATTTTTCAATAATTTTACAAACTTGTTTAAAAAAAACTAATATAAAAATATAAATACATCTAAAAAAAAACTTCAAGAAATATCATAATTAGCCGATAGGCTATTTATTGTGGGCACAACCCATCGGGATTGTCTCACACTTGAGAAAAATGGCCTGAAAAATATCTCATCAGTCACTTCTTAGTTTGACGCGATGGAAAAATACACGCCAGTCATTCCTTAGTCTCACGCAATGGAAAAATGCACTTTACTCTTTTGAGCATTGAATAGTTGTTGCCTACAAATTCTTTGGATAGTTGAACCGCTATTTCCTATAGAATCTTTGAGTAGTTGAACTCCAATAAAAAATTAATCTCATAGAATCACTGCAATCTTATCATCACTGCAATTTATCCTTTATCTTCACCGCCTAGCTCTCCTTTCCTTCATTTTCCATATATCCTCCAAAAAGAACAAGTTCTTCTGCTGACCAGAAATCTTCCTCTGTTTTCCCTTTCTATCAGAGACTTCAAAGTAACTTTCCATGAAAGGTGAAAAGAACAATGCTTCGGAAAGCACCATTTCCATAGCTTGTTATCTTAATCCCCAAGTAGAAACAATTTCGTTTATATTCTTTCGTTCAATCAGGTAAACAATTAAATCGATATTCATAATCACATCAGTTGAAGCATTTGCATTCTTATTTACCTGGTATATTCTGGATTGCTGATTATCATGGAATTTAGGGTCTCAAATACTGGTGAAGTGGCATATAGCATTTTAAATACTCATGAAGTGGAAAATGGGGTTTCAAATACTTGTAAAATGCAAAATTGACAAAATCAAAGAAAAATAATTCAAATTAGTGTGGAAACTAAAAAGTGGAATATAGGGTTTTAAATACTTATAAAATACAAAACTATTACTAGTAATTTATTATATAATTTAAGAAACAGAAGGCATCCTTTTGTGGCTATAACCTTGCTAAGTTTTTTCTGCACATAAAAATTCTTAACACATCAATAATTAGGTGCACAACTTTAGTGGCTTGCCACCTAAAACCAGTGCCTAAAGCATAAGGAAATCAACAAACATAAGGGGAGGAAGAGCACCTAAGTATTAAAGGGAATAAAACAAACTTAAGGATGACACACATTTGGATTGTCAAATCCACTAGTAAATTCCACTTGAAACATGGCAATTTGGTTATAAAAGCACACTATGAAGGAGAAAACAAGTTGTAAAAGTATACTTTCAGCTAGCTAAACCACACTTAAACTCAGCTTAGTTAGTCATAAGGTGGCAAAGGCTTTAGTGATGTGTGCCATTCAAGTCAGTTTTAAAGCATAAAAAAGGTATTAAAGCATGCAAACACCTATATATGTAGGTACTTACCCCTGCAAACTTCACTGATGAATTCCTAACTATTGTCTATGGAAGAAGGATAGTATTTTCTCAGTGTTATCCCAAGTTTCTGGGACAGGGACGATATGATGCATACCCAAATTTTTGATTTTTCAAGTCAATTTTGGGGATGGCTAGGGGACGACAAAGGAGATGGCTATATAAAATATAGGGAAAGTTTAAAATATATAGGGAGATTTTAAATATTCAAATGAAAACAAAAAAAAGAATGCATACATACATTTAAAACCTTAACATATAACATTTGTGTTCAAAATTCATTATCAATACTCAATATATGCATTCAAAAGCCATAATTCATTGTCAATATGCATGTGATATTAAAAAATAACATACAAATTTTATCATATGACAGTCCAAGATAGTCAACAAAATGATTGTACCATGACAGTTCATAGAGCTTGTAGAGAGAAAGACAGTTACAAGTTTTATAATGGAAAGGGAGGTTGCTTAATAAGATGGACTCTTGTGATAGAAGGATAAAGGGATTGTAGGGGTGAATGAATTCAATGAATTTATTCCAAGTATGTACTCAAAACAGTGAACCTAAATCCAACATTTCCTATTTTCATCACAATATATGCACCTTAGTAGTTGATGAAGCACAATTTAGTGTGCCATAAAGTTGTGTGATATATGCTATTGCTACACAAAGATCTTTGTCTTCTTCCAGGTATGTCAAAGGTAGTCATCATTATTCCACCATCTGATACTATTTCATCTACTCCAGTTGATATGGTTATAGATTCCAAGGCAGGAACTCACAAGGCAGTAGACAGTTCAGTGAGAAATAAGGGTGTATAGTTTCATGAGACATGATAGCAAAGGCACAATATACTCTACAACAAGCACTGTCATGACAGTGTACACAGTCAGATGACAGTCCAAACAACAAACTTCAAAGGACAGTAGTTCATGAAGGGTACAAGCAACTAGGACACTATTTACTGTATAGAGCAATATGATAATGTTTCAAGGTGTAGAGGATAAAGATAATGAATAGTGGTCCATTTGAAGTAAAGACAGTGTAAGTTTCAATAGCACGGTCATGTATCCTATGATAATCTACCATGAAGAGGCACAAGATCACAGGTGAATACTAGAAGGAAAGCAGAGATATGCATGATTGTCTGAAATCCACCTTGTAGGTAAAAGTATCAAACAAGTAATATTCATATTTATTGAAATCACTAAAATTTCCATCACTAAAATTGAAACTTAGAAGGGACAAGGGATATATGCATATCTCTTGTTCTATCATAAGAAAACAAGCAATATTCTATGCATGATATATGCTAATTGAGCCTGAAACAAGTTTCGCGCTTGTAAACCATTGTTGAGTCATTAGGAAACAAGTTTCAGCTATTGTTTAATGGTAAACCAGCTGTTGTTTAATGGTAAAAGTCTCCAAAATATTAGGTAAAAGCCTCCAAAATCTCACTTATCACATAAAAGCCAGATAAATATTGATTTGACAACTGGATGGGAACATTCTATTTTCATTTGCAATATTTTTTATCAATTTGGTGGCAACTTTCTTTTTTCATTTGCATTGCTTTATGTTTTAAATCTGTATGTAAATATTTCATAATCAGATAATAATTAATTTCTTTAAAGAAAAATTCTAGATTTGTCTAAGTTTATTTCATTCCATTATTTAACATTTATTATTAATTGTTTAATCCACCCACATGCAACTAGAATTTGCACAAACCTATACTCTCTAACATATTAACATACATATAGTTTTCTATCAGCGTAATCCTTGAACCTCCTTTAAGTGCAAGTGCTAATTATTTTATTTTTAAAAAATTGTTTATCTAAAACTATTAATTTTATTAGTTATTTACATTTTTTACTTTGAAGAACTGAGAGTCATTTTATTTTATTTAGGAGTTATCTTATACTTATTTTTATTTGAATAGGTTAAAACTCTTCTTAGCAAAACTGGTGTCTTACTTTGAGGCGGAAATAAAAAACTGTCGATATGCCCACACAGATTATTTGAAGGCAACAAGCTTATTAAATGCAAACACATACTGCATGGCAGCGCATTTTTCTGGTAAAAAACAATCCAAATTCATTATTCATGACGTTGCTTAGATAGAATCATTTTGTTTCTGTAAATCAACATGTGTCCCAGTTAGATTTCTGAAAGTAAGCAGATTTTCCACAGAATAAAACATCATTTAATTTGATTTGCCACAATATCCGATCAATCTACATGTTGAAATGAATGAATGAATGAAAGATTTTAATGACGTCCGCGAGACCAAACAGTCTATGGGACCGAGACAAAACAGGCCTAATTTGTCTTCATACTCTTTTCCAAGTCAGATCTCCTGCTGTTAAGTTTGACTAGAAGGCTAGCCGTCTGATTAATCTTATCTTCCTCAAATAGCTGGTGCATATTGTCCACTTTCAAACTATTTTCATGTTGAGTGCGGATATCCTCGTAAGCAATGCATTCCATGATGAAGTGCCATTCTGTTTCCACAACCCCTTTATTGCAGAAAATACAAGTTCTTTCTTCCCAAGTTTCCTTGGGTATCTTCCACCTACCGGTCTCACATCTAAGGTGATGTGATCCCGTCCTCAATTGTGCCACTAACAACCTCGCTTTCCCTTTAATATCTGCACCTAAATAAGTTTTTTCACCATGATCCTTTGTCGGGTTAAACTCTTTGATGTAGTATGCTTTTTTTCGCCCAATCTGGTTTGTCCACATGGCAGTTCTGAATTTTTCAGTCACATAGCTTTTTATTTCACTATTGGTGCTAGGACACTCATGCAAATTGATGTCCCACTTGTTCATCCACTTGTGGTTTTGTTTCATCCAAGTTTTCTTCCTACGTTCTAGCGTCTCCTTCATAGCTGTTTTGGGCCAACGGTGGTTATCCATGTTTTCAACCTTCTTTAAATAGCTTATCAACCGGATTAAAGCCGATGCTTCCAATGGAAAAGACCCTGTTTCAGCTAAAAGAATTTCATAGGGGACAGTGGTTTTGACTTTGAGACTGCTTGTTATTAGATGTTTTTGAATTCTTTCTAGTTGTCTCCAACTGCATTTTGACATACTATTTCCCCATACCTCACACCCATAAAGTACAACCGGAGCAACAAGCAAACCAAAAAGGGTTTTCTTGGTTTTCCAATCCCAAAGCTCGGCTTTTCTACACCTATTTTGTAAAAGGTAAGAAGCTTTCCAACCTCCCTGTATCCTTTTCGTCCGACAAGTCTCCCAACTGAGCTTATAATGAAAGTCAATCCCAAGGTACTTGTATTCTTTGACTATTTCAAGCGGGCTGCCTTCAAAAAGAAAGGTATTCTGGTTATCTTTTCTATTCAATGAGAAAATCATGATTTTGGTCTTGGTGATATTCACTTGCATCCCAACCTCATGACAAAAGAGTTCTAGACCTTTCAGATGTTCTCTTAACCCATGTGCTGTTTTTGAAATTAGGATAAGATCATCAGCATATAAGAGTAGCTTCACCACATAACCTGCCAATTGAATACCATCCCCATCCGTCTTGCTTAACCAAGCTTCCAACTTATCAATGTATAACCCAAAAAGCGTGGGAGATAGAGGACAGCCCTGTTTAACTCCAATGTCGCTACCAAAACATTCTGACATACCATCC
The DNA here is from genome assembly GCA_007258455.2 of Sequoia sempervirens. NCBI lineage: Eukaryota > Viridiplantae > Streptophyta > Pinopsida > Cupressales > Cupressaceae > Sequoia > Sequoia sempervirens. The sequence goes on along the minus strand of VDFB02379711.1, from coordinate 35,505,041 downwards.
CTTGTTCTGATTTTAGCTCTAACATTCTCATACAATCTGTGAACAGCTGCTCTATATACATTTGGGATGCCTAATTCCTCCATTCTATTCCATAGTTTGTCTCTAGGTACCGTGTCAAAAGCTTTCTTGAAATCAACAAAACAGCAATAAGCTTCCTCGCCCTGAGTGTTCCAAACTTTCTCAACCAAATGCCTAAGGGTGATGCAGTGATCAATGGTAGAGTGTCTTGACCTAAAGCCTGCCTGTCCCTTTGCTCTTTTGCCCTCATTTTCTGCCCAACTGCTGATCCTACGTTCAATCATGCTCCCAAAGAGCTTGCCAAAGATAGGATTGACCATAATCGTACGGTAGTTAGATGGATTGTTGATATCACCACTTTTGAATAGAGGAATGACCACACTAGTGGTCCACTCCATAGGAAATCCCTCTTGATTGACATTATTGAAAATTCTTTTTATGTAAGGAGCAAGAGTCTCGATCCCCCATTTTAAGAATTCAGCCTGCAACCCATCTATGTCCTGTGCTTTACCACTTGCTAAATTCTTTATTCCTTGTTTGATATCATCCACAGTGAATAGTTCCATTGATGTGTTAATAACAGGTGGATGGTCTTTCTCATGAACCCGCTCGTAAAGAAGCCTAGCATACTCTAGCCATTGGCCATCTGTAATACTGTTTTCAGTCCTCTTTTTCTTTTGCTGCAATTCTCTCCAAAAACCTTTAGGGTTCTGTTTTCCAAGCGAGATTAGCTCCTTCCTTCTTTCATTTACATAATCATATTTTTTTGACTGCACCAATTTTTCATATTTTTTCTTGTACTCTTTGTCCATTCCTTTCTTTTTTAGTGATCTCTTGGCTGCCTTACATTCTTCATCATACCAAGGATTTGCCGGGAAAGTGTTTGTAGCCTTCATCTTGGGGTGGGACCTTTTGCATGCATTTAAAGCCTTGTGAATTATTGGGATCAGCGAATTGCTGTGAATGTGGATGTCCCCATCCTTTGTCGCTTTGACCTCTCCGTTGTTTTTTAAATCATGGAAATGTTGTTTAAGAACAGCGTTAAATCTTTCTCTATTTTCTTTATTCAAGAGGATTTTACCCTTGGGGAGGGTTTTATTTTGCATGTGCTGAACCTGTTTAATGTGTTGGCTGATTGGGGACATGCGGAGTTTAACCAGAAGAGGTAAGTGGTCAGATTTCATCCCAATAGGGCAGTCCTCAATATCAAACTCTAGCAATCTAGAAACAAAACCTTGAGAGCAAATCACATAGTCCACTACACTTTGACCATTATATGTTTTGCAAGTGATACCCCCCGACTTTGGCCAATCTCTCATCCCATTACAAATAACCATGCCAATCACTTCACAGTCGAACCGAAATATTTGATTTGCCACGATATCCATAATTCTATCCGTTTATAAACACGTCGTCATTGGGTTGCTGCAAATGATCTCCAGAAATCACACGCCCTTCAAAATCTGTTTTCGTCTGAGAAAAAGCAGGGAAGAAAGACATATACTTACAGCAGAACACTACAACTGAAACAATACAGTCGAGTAGAGCTGCCGCTATTTATACCCAAAAAGGATGACCTTGGAATTCAACATTACAGTGAATTTGCTACATTATGCTGACCAACATGTCTACCCCTGCTTTAATAGCAGTTCTGGTTTTCCTTTTTGTCATTGAAGCCTCTTTTTCTTATGGAGGAGGGAATCTCATAGATAGCTGCTGGAGAGGAGACTCAAACTGGGGGCAAAATAGAATGAAGCTTGCAGACTGCGCTGTGGGCTTCGGAAGCTCCGCCATGGGAGGCGCAGGAGGAGCTTTTTATACCGTCACAAGCGCAGATGACGACCCTGTAAATCCTGCACCAGGTACTCTGCGCTATGGAACAACGCGGAAAGATCCTCTCTGGATCATTTTTGCTGGGGACTTTCAAATAAAGCCCAAAATGCCCATATTTATTGCGGGCCGAAAGACTATCGATGGCAGAGGAGCAGACGTTCATATTGGCAATGGCGGGCCTTGTTTCTTAGTTATGGAAGTGAGCAATGTTATTATACACGGTTTACATATACAGGACTGTGTGACGAGTGTTTTGGGGGATGTTTTGATAAGCGAGTCTGTTGGGGTGGTGCCTGTTCATCCTCAGGATGGCGACGCCATTACTACGCGCACTTCTACAAATGTTTGGATTGATCATAATTCTCTTTCTAATTCTGCTGACGGTCTCGTCGATGTCACGCTTGCTTCCAGTGGAGTTACTATTTCCAATAACCACTTTTTCAACCAACATAAAGTAAGCATTCTTTCTAGTGTGCCCAACTTACATGTCTTATGTATGTATTGCATTAGTAATTTTTGAAGTTCATAATAATTTGGTGCTTTTTAATTATAATACACATTTGATTAGTCGTTTTTTAGGAATTTATAATGATTATTTTAAATTATTAATTGTTGTTGGATATTGAATAGGTGATGTTGTTAGGGCATAGTGATACATATGACGGTGACAAACATATGAACGTAACAGTGGCATTCAATCAGTTTGGACCTGATTGTGGACAGCGAATGCCAAGGTAATTTAAAAGAAAATTAAATTTCCTTTCATAGATTTGGTAGATTCAAACCTTAAACTTTTATTACTAACTTTTGATATTTTTATATTTCAAATGAAGATGTTTTGAATATTATAGTTCTATTCAATTTTATTTTCTTTAAAAGTACATTTGAATGTTTCAAATTTTATTAAAACAGTTGTTCTCGATAAGATATAAAGTGTTTAGTAGACAGAGAGATTATTTTTATGAGATTTCTTTGCTTTCATTGAAATTTATGAAATTAAGGAAAATGGATTTGTAGGGCACGATATGGACTTGTACATGTTGCAAACAACAATTATGACTCATGGAGTATATACGCAATTGGTGGGAGTTCATACCCAACCATTCTAAGTGAAGGGAATAGTTTCACTGCACCAAATGAGAGCTACAGGAAGGAAGTAACAAGACGTGTAGAGTGTAATCCAGCATCAACTTGTGCAAATTGGGTGTGGAGATCTGCACAAGATGTTTTTTACAATGGAGCTTATTTTGTATCATCAGGAAAAAATAAAGTGGCCAATATATACAAGAAGAGAGAAGTTTTCAAGGTTGAGAATGGGAGAGCAGTGCCTAAGTTGACAAAAAATGCTGGGGTTTTAAAATGCATTCTCTCTAAACCTTGTTGATGATACATAAAATCTAGTTTGATGTACTATCTGATTTACCTTATGCAATAAGCATCATGATGTATATTGTTGTATTGATGTCAAAATAAAAATGTATGTATAAATTTTCAAAATAACAATGATGTATTCAAATAAACACTGTTATTTATGATACATTTTGTCTTTGATGTGTACTAATAATATGGAATACTACACAAAACATGAATGAATCTATCTAGTGTTTGTACAAAATACCAAATTTATAAATATTTTATAGAGAATTCTATCCACTAAAATGATAAAGTATAAGTTAAAATTAAAAAATACATCTTTATTGAATTATAATATATATTAATGAATCATTTAAAATAACTTATATATAGTTCAAAAATTAAGTGGGATTGTTTACTTATATCATAAATTGATAAATGTTTTTTCAAATTTTTGAAATAAAATAAAAAATTAATTGAATCTTTTTTGTTATGATAATATTTAATTTAATGATATTGAGTGATTTATAAGATAATATTATTAATGTGTAGACAATTATGTAAACTGCTTCTTCTTTTAATATTTTAAGCTATAAGTAATGGTTGATTCCTTTTAAAATAAGTTTGACATGTCTAGAGAGAAAATAAATAATTTTAATTGTTAATTATAATCAAAAGATTAATCTTTATCTTGAACTTTTAGATTAGAATGAGGTGAGCTTACAACAAATTATTTATGAAACATTTATTTGGATTAAATATTGAATTAGTTTAAAATACAAAAGTTAAGAAAAAAGTTTTTAAATAATAAATTTTAAATTTTATTTTAATTATTATGAAATTATATTATTAAAATATAATTTTAGTCTCATTTTTAATAATATTGATTAGGAAAAGGCTACAAGGTACTACATAGAAATGATATTATACAATTGAACTTTATTTTTGGTGAAAATATAATAAAAATACACATGTATGAAATATTTATACTTTTGCACATATTTATGTGGTTTGAAATGATAAATTTTAATAGAATATGTTTATGTTTTCATATATACAATTTTTAAAAAATTAAAATTATTTTTA
>VDFB02379711.1:35466705-35500651 GCA_007258455.2 Sequoia sempervirens | reverse complement strand
AGAAAAGAAAGATGTAGAAAAACAGCTCAAACTACATTCAAAACCTTCTGCTCATTCGTCTAAAGGAATTGATCATGGGTATAAAATACCTCCATGGCAGAGAAAAGATAAAAAAGAAAGTTCTTCTTCTCATAAGCATTCTTCTGCAGATTCAGATATTATTGCTATTTTTAAGAAATTTGATCTTATACTCAATGATGTTTCTGACATTAAAAGACTATTAAAAGATCAACAGAAAGCAATTAGAAATCTTTCTGCAGAGGTGGGAGAAATTAAAGACATTCTCTTTCAAGCAGAGCAAGAACCCTCAGAGGTTCAGTCAGCAGAAAATAGCAGCGGCCATGAAGGAAGTAACCCCTTCGCCCCCTTTGATAAAAGAGAAAAACATTGCTCTTTATTACTTGCAAATAATGGAAATTACATCAGGATAAATCTATGTTTTCATGGATATAAGAAAATTCCATTAGACGCTTTTGTGGATACAGGATCATCAAGATCATTAGCCAAGACTAATGCAATTCCAGCATGTTTTTGGAAGGAAAAAACTGATCTACCACAAAGCTATGCAATAAATGGACAAAGAATTCACATGGGCAGGTATGCACAGGATGTACACATAGAAATTATGGGAAAAACATTCATTACAGATTTCATTGAATATAATGATCTAGAGGATGATGTTCTACTAGGATTCTTATTTTTTACCAAGTATGAGCCTCTTCAGTTTTGGAAACATAAGATCTCTCTGAAACATGAAGACGGTCAAATTGAGATTCCTACACTCAAAATAGTAAATCATGGATTTGACCAAGCTAAGAAAAGAAAGAAACAAGAATCCAGTAAGGAAAATAAAGAGACAACAAATCCTTTTAAAAGGATAACTCAGTTATTTGAAGAAAATTGTTGTAGTCTTAATCCTCTACAATTCTGGTCACAAGAGCATGAAGAATGTGAAATCCAGATAAGACCAGAAAGTAAATCAATCATCCCATATGAGCCAGCATATTCACTCAGCCCATCAGAAACAAAAGAATTAGATGAACAATTACAAGAACTTCTTCAAGGAAATTTTATCAGAGAAAGTAAGAGTTCATTTTCTTGTCCAGCATTCTTAGTAAATAAGAGGGCAGAACAGATAAGAGGAAAAAAGAGATTATGTATTAATTACAGACCATTAAATGAGATAATTCTTCCATTTAATTATCCATTTCCTTTTAGTTCAGAACTAATCCGAAGAGCTGCAAATAAAAAAATATTCTCAAAGTTTGATTGCAAATCAGGCTTTTGGCAGGTCAAGGTAAAAGAATCTGATAGATATAAAACATCATTCTCTGTCCCACAGGGATTATATGAATGGAATGTCATGCCTTTTGGTCTTAGTACTGCACCAGCATATTTTCAGCGCAGAATGGACCAAGCACTCAGACATTTAAAAGAATTTTGTGCTGTTTATATAGATGATATACTATTATTTTCAGATTCTATTGATGACCACATGCAGCATTTAGATGCATTATACCAAGCCATTAGAAAACATGGTATTTGTTTAACAGCAAAGAAAATGGTAATTGGTACCTCTGAAATTGATTTTCTAGGATTGCATCTTCAAGATGGGAAGGTAATGTTACAGCCTCACATTCTTGTCAGAATTCAAAAATTTCCAGATATTTTAACTGATAAGAAGCAGATTCAAAGATTTTTAGGTTGTCTTAATTATCTTTCTCCATTCTACAAAGGATTAGCTGAAGATAGGAGAATTATCCAATATCATCTCAAAGACAATATAGAAGAATGGTCTGATAATGCAACAGAAGCAGTCCAACGGATTAAAGTAAAATGTCAGAAATTGCCAGCACTCCAAAATCCGGTTGAAAATCTTCCATTATATTTATACACTGATGCTCCTGATAAAACTTGGTCAGCTGTGTTGTTACAGGAAAGACAAACAGGGGAAAAAGATATATGTGGATATAGATCTGGAACATTCACAGATACTCAGGCAAGATACCACATATATGAAAAAGAAATCTTAGCAGTAAAAAATGGAATCAAAAAATTCAAGATCTTTTTAAAACCAGTCCATTTTACTGTCCGCACAGACAGCCAACCTATGAGAAATCTGCTAACTAAGAAACCTGATGAAGACATTGCTCAAGGTAGAATTGCTAGATGGTATTTTGAGTTCCAAGGATATGATTTTAATATCGAATGGATAAAAGGTGAGCTCAACCCTCTTGCAGATTCACTTACCAGAGAAATGGCATGTTCCATTTATACTGACCTTGAATTTCAAGGGTGTGAATATTACAGACCAGATGGAACAGCCATGTATATTGCAGATTTCGGCCAGGGGAATATTCAAATCCTCCCTTCACTTCCTAAAGACATTATCATTGTCTTATTAGAAACATACTTTCTAAATAAGTGGCTAATCTATCTTAGAAGGCATATTGAATATCAATTTAACCATGTTATTTTAGATCCTGATGAGGAAGATGGTTTCAAAAAAGAAATTGGGATGGAATTCGCCCCAATCAGCTATTGGTGTGGAAGACAGATGATTCATATCAGAATTAAAGGATTGTTTGGTATGAACTGGTCTAAAAGGAGTAAAATGAATCTGTTAAAATTAATCAAATTTGGTTTTATTACTCGCATCTCTCTGCATCAAGATAACTTTGAAGATTATGCTGATTTAGTTGGTGGCAGGTTCAATGAAGACATGGAAGAATTCTTTGAATTCTTACATCCTGGTTTAACTCATACAATTTGTGATGGTCTTACAGATTATTTACAAACCTATCCTCATAATGGTTACTACTTTCCCAGGATCGAATATTATCCTTTAGAGCAAAATTGGAGAGCTGAAGTCAGGATCCAGAACTGTGAAGTCACTCTTCGACCAGCCTTACTTGCAGCCAGAATAGAAAAAGATATTGCTTATTCAAACGATTACATGGTGCAAATAGATTACGCCTTCAATGCCACACAGGAAGATTGGGAAAAAGCTTGCTACCAGATGATCTTTAAGATCCTATTCCCTTTGGAAGCTAGCATATGGGCTTGTCTATGCCGTGATGTCACCCACGTTAAGACGTGATAGATAGGATGCTACCTATCCACAAAAAAATAGAACCCATAATGACTTTTGGGTGTAAATTCATCGTGTACGTGACACGAGTCCTAATCACGGTTGTTGAAGATTCCTTGCTCACGCCTTTTATAATGGCTACAGGAATTCTTGTCGGTTGATTCTTATCCACGTTCACGCACTTACCCCTTAGGCGGTGCTACGGATAAGGTGCTTTTGGTTGTCGCTCTTCTATTGGCGGATTTCAAAATATTATGAAGAGAAGGTTAAAGTTCCACTCTGATGGAATCAGTCTTTTGCTATAAAAGGACCTCGGAGACGCCTATCTCGAGACACCGAGTTGGAGATTTGAAAGAGTCTTAGAAGAGTCTAGGATATCAGACTTATGCTCTCTCCTGCGCCTTAGTGCGATCTGGATGATCAGAATCTGATTATATTGTAATGAGTTTTCATAGTGGAACAAGTTTTGAATGCAAAGTTTGTTTATTCTTATTCTTCCTATTTTGTGCAATCTGTGTCATTGGATTTGGTATATATCATTTTTGCTTCCAAAACTCTTGTTGAGATTGTTCCGCAAATTACGAGGAGAAGTATCGATCAAGTTAACACTGATGTGTGCTCACACTTTTTCGCCTCCATGCTAGATGTAAGAATTCCCAAGCCATTAATTCTTCATCTAGTGTAGGAAATATTTCCCAAGAAATACCTGAATGGCCTTGGTGAGGTTGTTGCAAATGTTGCATATGATGGAAAAATTTTGACTGCAAGTGACCTCCAGAATTTTATAGAAGAGGATGTTGTCATGCCATGGCTGCTATTTTTGAGTGGCTTTCACCTCTAGATGCGAAATGAGCATCATGAGAGGGTCACTCGAGCTCTTCACTTCCCGTTTCATATTTACAACATGGTGCCATTCTACAATATCAACTGGTATACGGACTTCAAGAACTTGGTGTTCCCTCCACCTTCCCTTGTTTCGTTGGATGACGTCACTACTGCTCCTATGGATGAGGATATTATGGATGTTTCCCTTGATGTGACCATTGTTGCTGCTCATGCAATGAACTGAAGACATGTTTCTCTCTTTTCCTTTCTTTCAGAAAACTCATAGTAATTAGCTTCTTTTTGTATACATGCTTGGAAAATACTTTCTCGTAATATATAATAGAAGAAGGATACATATCCTTTTTGGAAGTGTGGCCTTCTAAGCCATTTTGAATTGTAAATATCAAAGTATATATATAATGAAAATATATCATTATGATTATCTCATTATCTTCTCCTAGTTTTTCCGCTAGGTTATTTTTCCTTTTCAGTGTGTATGTATGAATCTCAACTTTGCATGAGGGTGTTTTATTTTTTCTTTATTTAGCTATGAGTTTATTTCTCTCGCTTTCTACAATAATGGGTCATTGCTTCCTTTCACATAAACTACAAGATAAAAATAAAAAAAATACCAGCTAGCCAAAACAAAAGGGAAAGAAGGAAAAAGCATATTTACATATTTACATGCTTACAGAGAGCAAGCCTAATTAAATAATTTCAAATGGACTTCGTTGACCAAAATCCCCAGTGCTTCTTCTTCCATAGTCTCTAACTCGTATGTGTAATGTTCCTTACATTGAATTATCCTAAATGGCCCTTCCCAAAGGTTTTCAAACATACTGTGTTGACCTGGCTCAACGGTACTTTCGTTACATTTTAGCACCAAGTCTCTGCACTTTAGGCCTTGGTCGGATGCTTTCTTGTCAAACCACCTTTTAACCACTTGTTGGCAGTCAGTCATGGTGGTCAGGGACTTTTCCCTTTTTTCTCTTGTACCTCTAGCAACTCAGCTAACTGCACCCCCATCACACCATTCTGCTCCACTTCCATGGATTTTAGCAATTGCAAAGCTGAAATCTCTATAGAGATAGGAAATAGTTCCTCTTGTCATAAACTAGCTCATACAGCAAAGTCTTGAGGACCTGCTTTGGATTTATGTGGTCCACCCAGAGTGTTGCTCAAAGATTTTTGTGCCACTCTCTTTGATATTCTGATCCAATTCTTTTGAGGACTCAGACCAGATTCTTGTTTGTTGATTTAGCTAGGCCTTTCCCTTGTGGGTAATAATTTGATGATGTTTTAAGGAATATTCCATGTGTAAGTTTGAATTGTCTTACCTTGGAGCCTAGGAAAGCTTTAGCGTTGTTGGAGATGAGAGTTTTGGATGAGCCAAATCTTGTCACTAATTCCTCTAGGAAATACACAATCTCTCCCTATGTCGTGTTCTTAAGTGGTACGGCCTCAGTCCATCTTGTGAAGTAATATGTGGTCATTAAGATCCATTTATGTCCTACATTAGAAGTTGGGTTAATCATTTTGATGAATTCTAAACCCCATTGCACAAACGTCTCATCAACCACTATCAGGTTGAGGGGCATTGCGGAATTCTTTCTCCTTCTAGCAAAGAACTGACACTCTTTGCAAGTTTTCACCAAGGAATAGGAATCATGGAATAGTGTTGGTCAAAATTAACATGCACACATGATCTTGATGGAGGTAGTCTTTACAGAGAAATTTTCACCTACGGGACTGTTGTGGTAGGTGTCGAGGATCTTCCGCTTGTTCTATGGTAACACATCGCAATAGGATGTCGTTGAAATTTCTCTTGAACAGGATTCCTTCAATGAGTGTGAATCTGTTGTTTTGTAGCTAGTAGAATCTCTTTTTCTGAGAAGGAAGGCCTAGCAGGTACTTTCCTATATGCATAAACCTTAATGTATCTACTAGCCAACAACCTTTGGATTCTGACCCATTTGTTAGGACTAGTTTCTACTACTCTTCTTCAGGGCCCACTTCCTCGTTATGCGCCAAATATTCACATAGTCCTCTTCCTCAGACATTTTTGGTGTGTTTGACCTCAATGTCATATTTGAGGATTTTGGTGATCCAATTAGCTCTTTTCTCTATAATTTCTCCCTCCATGATGTATTCGTGCATGTTAGAATGCGCGAAATAAACAATTACCTTATTGAAGCATATTAGATGGCAGAATTTCTTAAGTCCTTTCACTATTGCAAATGTCTACCTTTCGACAAAATTATAATTCATCTCATATTCCTTCAAGGTATGGGAGTGTAATGCTATCAGATTTTCCCTTTTTCCCTCATTATCTTTTTGAGTTAAAATAGTAGCAATGCTTGATTTTCTACTGAATACATACATTATAAAGCCCTTTGATAGGTCTAGGTTCCAGAACAGGAGCGGAAGAGAGAGCATCCTTGACCTTCTCAAAGGCTTCTCTAGCTTCTTTTTTCCATTTGAATATTTAATCCTTCTTTAGCATCAGGGTAATTGGCCTGATTATTCTTGCAAAATCAAAAATAAATTTGCTAATGAAATTTACCTTCCCCAAGAAGGATTAAACGCCTTTCTTGTTGATTGGAAGAGGAAGCTATTTGATGGCTTTCACTCACTCTGGATCAATTGAAATTCCTTCTTTGGACACTACATGCCCCAGTAGCTTGCCTTGTGGTACTCTGAAGACACATTTTTTTGGGTTCAGGGATATCATGAACTCATGGCATTTCTTGAATACCATCTCAAGGTGATCAAAATGATCATCCTTAGATTTAGAAAAAACTGTCAAATCAGCTAAATAGATTAAGATAATCTTGTTGATCAATTCACTGAAAGTGATATCCATTGCCTATTGGAAAGTAGCTTCAGCATTGGAGAGGCCAAATGGTATTTTGGCATATGCAAACGTCCCCCACTTGGTAGTGAACGTTGTCTTATGTTGATCCTCCTCTTTGACCTAGATCTAATTGTAACCAAAGAAACCATCCAACAAGGAGAACATCTTCGATCCTGCCACTGTTTGAAGGATTGACTCCATCGAGGGTAGTGGGTAATGATCTTTTAGGGATGCTCTATTGAGGTCTCAGAAATCCACACATAGGAGAATATCTCCATTTTTCTTTCAGACTGGAACCAAGTTGGATACCCACATGCTATGCTTGATTTAAAAGAAAATTCATGACTAGATTAGCTTTGTTAGCTCCTATGTCATTAGCACTTCAATCTTTGGGTTCACCAGCCTCTGCTTTTGTTGAACTGGTTTTGCATCTTCCGCTAGCTCGATTGTGTCTTCGATGATTTCAGGATCATATCCCTTCAGATCATTATAGGACTAGGCCACTACTCCTTCATATTTATCGTAGAAGTTGATAAGCCTTTCTTTGTCGCGATGTGGGACATCCTTCCCGACTTTGAGCTTTCTTCCATCTCTGACCTGTAGGTCTGCATAGTCATTTTTTTCTGTTGCAAACTTTTGTTTGTCATTTCTTGCATCATCACAATTGAAAAGGTTTTTGAGTGTGACCAACCCTTTTGGAAGCTTGTTGAACTTTAGTTGAATGATTTTCCCTTCATAGGCTTCAGCAATTTTAGGTTGAAGTTGGTCAGCAAATTCACATGATTGTTGGATGAATGAGGCAATGTGTTCATCACTTTCAAACAGCTGCCAGCTTTGATCGTTATCTAGAATCGTTGGTCGAACTATTACTCGTATAGAGTGTTTATTTTGAATGAGATTGAAGGCAGGATCAAATTGAGATCTGATTGATGTCATGTGATCAGCTTTTGTATTTTGTTCTCAGGGTACTGTCCTAATGTTGAAGGCTTCAAAACCCTCGATCAGGTCCCAAATTCGGTGTTTGTAAGATCACATGCGGACATTCTTGGCTGCATAAATTCCTTAGACTTGATTGACTACTAGTTCAAAATCTTCGAACACCATCAATTGTTTACTTCCCATCCGTTCTGCAAGGCTGATACCTTGTATTATTCCTTCGTATTCAGCTTCATTGTTTGAGCAAGTGAACTAGAAGTGGAAAGACCTTAGTGTCTTTTCATTTTATGGGGACATTAAACATATCCCAGCTCCTGCACCATTCTTGCATCTTTCTCTGTCAAAGTGCAACGTCCACAGCTCAGAGGCTTGACTGCCTTTGGATTCTTTGACAACCTTGGGGAGCACTTGACCTTCATCACAAATGACATAGGTGCCCAGTCCAGTAGCATGGTAGTTTCCAAAAGGGTCGATGTTGTATAAGAGAAAATTTTCACCCTAGGTGCAATTCCCCTTTTTTCCTTATTACACTTTAGAAAACCTAAGTCGGAGGCTTAAATTCACTTAAGCTCACTGATGGCAGTCCACTCAGTGCCTGTTTTATGTGTCGGTGGAAGCACTTTTTTCGAGGACACCCACGTGAGGCACAAACATTTGTGTGGCATGCTTACGTCCCTAGAAAATTCTTGCAACTGAGCCAGTAGAGTTGTTACTCTTCCCATTGGCCACGAAGTTGTAATGCCTCATTTGGCCACCCGACCTAAATATGGTTGTTTCTTTCCTCATTCCTTCATAATCAATTCTTTGAACTTGCATTAGGAGGTTGGATGAATATTAGAACTCTACATCACTTCAAGCTCATTTTGCACTCACATTTTAATATTCCATAACAACAATATCACACTCCATCACGTTGGTAGAGCAAGTTTGGGACCACACCATTACAGCAGAGGCTTCAGTTCCTCTCATTTCTCCCCCAAGTAGCCTTCAGTGCTCTTGGTGGAGGTGGTAAGCTTCCCTCTCATCTCCTCTATCATTTGGTTGAGTAGCATAGTACTATTTGTAGTGCTTGTGTTTTTATCACTTCTTTATCTCTTTTCCATTGGCTTTCCATGGAGGTGGGAACACCTAAACGGGGGTCAAACTGAGGTAATCCCTTATACAGCCACCCCCTAAAATTCTCTCTTGTGTGTAGGTGTGTGAGCTCTTGGAGGATCAGTTGGCGAATGAGTTCATTGGTGAGATTCTCCTCATCTTTCACTTTTTTCTTATTTTCTTTATAACATTAGAGATTACTTAACCTATTTAGCTACATCATCCTAGCCTTTTAGTTAAATAGCTAGGCTGATAAATCATTTTAGTGTCTTTAACCTTGTCTCAACTATTGTTTGGTCGTATAGACTAAAACACATTTATGAGACATTAGCACACTGCACTACCGTCTGAATTTTGCGTTGACATCCTCAGGCAGAGAGCTCCTTGAGGCATAGAGTTGGACCTAAAACTTGACTCGCCTAGCCCCACCTTGAAACTTTGATTTTAGAGTGATTGTAGGACCCTAAAAATCCTCATCATTCTCATCCTCATACCTAGCACAACCTCTTGCGTCTCAACCCTCTGTGGCCTGGGGTCTTGCATGCGGTGGTCCTCCTCTCTTACATTTTTGGTGAACCCAACGTGAACCAACGTCTATTCATCTATTTGTGTTGAAACTCCCTTTAGATATTTTGTGGTTGTTGTGACCTCATGAGTTATGAAGGTTTATGAGCATCAAAACCCAATCCATGACTTCTAGGCATATCATGAGGAGAAGTATACAACACCTCCTGATGGATAGAACAAAGGTCTTGCTTGGTATCTCTACAAGTCTTTTCTCTAGTCCTGTCGTTAGTTTGGCCATGCAATAACAGTTATCAAAGAATGAGATGGGGTTTGCTAACGAGACTGATCACATTTCCACTCCTCCTACATCTCCCATGCCATCATCGGTGGATGAGCATGAGGTCGTTCAAATTCTTGTTGATTATGTATTTTCCCTCACTAATGGATTGGGTGACCTTGAACACCATTTGGAAAGAAATTCAAAGATGGCTAGGGCCACTCGGGTTGTTAGTGAATTAAAAAATATGATGGGAAAATATCGAACAAGCATCAAACTTCTAAGTAGTCTCTTTGGTATCGCCGAAGCATGCACTCCTTCGAGCAACTCTGGTTCTACGCAAGGATTCACCTTCAAAGAGCTCGAGAGACAATTAAGAGTATCAATGCCTCCTACTTTAGTTTACATGACTGACGCAGTCCCTTCCATTAGTATCCCTTCCATACCTAATCAAATGAAAATGGTCAAAGTGAATAAGGTCCCATTGGGCTTTAGCTTTACCCCTTCTATCACCTCTGAGGGTGGAGGCTTTGGTGGAATAGGTGGTGGAGACTTTGGTAGTGGCAATGGTTTTGTTAGCAGAGGTGGTGCTGGCGGAAGTGGTTCTAGTGGAGGTCATGGCAGTGGTTCTCGCAAAGGCCCTACTAACGGCGATGGCTCTGGTACCGGCTCTAGTGGAAGTCACACTGGTGGTAGTTCTGGAAGTGGACTTAGCAGTGGTTCTAGAGGAGGAGGATCCTCTGGCCCTCTATCTTCTAATGACCCTATTTTAAATACTTCACTTTAGAATATGGGTAAGATGCAGAGTCAATAAGTGAACCTCTCCCAGGCCTTGGCCTAGCCCATTTTCCAACCCTTCTTCTGACATAGTCCATTATCGGTCACTATCTTAAACAGTCCCTTCCCTTTGGGAATGGAGATTCCAAAGTTTGAGAAATTTGGTGCAAGGGGGATCTGCAGACACATGTGTCTTCCTTTAACACTCTTTGCACCAACTTCTTCCATCATGATGCTTTGATGGCTAAACTATTCCCCCGATCTCTCAAAGACACAGCACTCGAGTGGTATTGTTCCTTGCCTAATAATTCTATTTTCTCATTCAATCAGCTTGATAACCAATTCCTTAGGAAGTTCCAAGCAAACATCAGGCTAAAGATGACCTTCTCAGATCTCATCCGATGTAAGCAAGGAGAAAATAAGAATATCACTGAATTCATAGTGCATTATCAAGAACTTCTTTCACAAATCCCATATCAGCTACCCAACTCTAACATACAGAAGGTATTCAGAGGCAACTTACAAAGGCCTTGCCAAGAGAAGTTCACCTTGATGAAATATCCCTCTTTCACGCATTTGTGTGCAGCATTATGAGAGTACCAATTGTAAGTGGTAGAAATGAGTTAAACAATCTAAACAAGCATCTACACTTCTAAATAGGACATTGCATCTAAGATTTAAGAAATTTAAACTAATTTAAACTAGAAATCTTCATAAATTTATCCTATTGCTCTCTAACTCTAAAGATCTCTCTAATCTACTTTTCTCTCATATTTAGAAGCTAATTAAACTATTGAAATGACACTTAGAGAATGAGAATTAAGCTATTCTATTCTTATATGATTTAAATGTGCAACTAAAATGATTCTACAGCAAAGCTTCTAAGAAACTACTGTAAACTACCATAATTAAGATGTTGGATGGATATTGAGTGAATGTTGAATGCTTGAGATGCTGGATGAATGATGGATGCTTTGGAAAACCTGCAGAGTAAGATTGCACAAGTTAGGATCCATTTCCTGTAGCCAAAGAGCTGTATTTATAGCTTTCACGATAGCACATTTGCACAGGGATACGGGACAAGAGGCTGAGATTCAATCTAGAGAATTGAAGGGCATGGGATGAGAAGATGGAGCTAATCATGGAGGATTGTTTCTCCCCATAAAAACACCAGGAAAGATAAGAGGGAAGGTGGTTGAGAGGACTTCCTGTAGGTTTGTCCCTGAAGCTCTTCCTGTGAATGACAGTGGAATTAATTAAATTTTGAAAATTTAATTTTATTGGTGAGTGAATAGTGGTAGATAATTTATGCATAAATTTAAATAATTTTAATTCATTTAAATTTAGTAAAAAGAGGATTGAATAATTTAATAAATCAAACTATAGGGTTTGTTTATTAAATTAAAACAAAAGGAAAAATGATAATTAAATAAAAGATTTTAGAATATCTTTATTTAATTAAGAAGAAATGTGATGAGGTAATTAAATAACACAAATTATTTAAGTTGTGTATTTAATTTATGATAGAAATATGAATTAAATAAAACAAAGTTTTTAATTTTTTTTATTTAATTAAAAGAGAAATAATATGATGAAAATGATAATAATTAAATAAAAAAAGTTTTAATTTTGTTTATTTAATTAAGAGAGAAATAGAAGAATTAATAATGAACTTAATATAAATAAATGTTTCTATTTATTTACTAAGTAGATGAATTTAAGATAAATTAATCAAATAAGTCGTATTTAATTAATTAGATTCTCCAGACCATTTTAGGTGTCTACATTTTGCCCCTCTTTGAAGTGATGTGTTTACGCATTGCTTCAAAGAATGATTTTGCCTCAGCTGTCAGTATTGACGAAAAGTTTAAAATATGCCCCTGATTTTGCCCCTGATGTTGAATTTTGAAATGATAGCGATATATGCCCCCACGGGAGATAAATTGATGAATTTTGGATTTTCATATGATTTTTCAAAAATTTTGAATTTTTATGATGATTTAATGATGAATTGGTGAAGAAACAATTTATCTCCCGACAAAATTGTCCAAAAATGCCCCTGTGATAGGTAAGAAATAATTCCTCAGAAGGAAAATAAATAAATCTCATAAAAATTTCACAAAAAAAATAACCTATAAAAGCTCAAAAGGTCATTTTCAAAAGTCATTTATGCATTTGACTTTGACAATCTTGTGATAGAGACCCTCAGAGTGCTAGAGCCTCAGGATGTCGATCCCTTACCACACCCACCGACTCGAGCGTGTGCGACGTCACCAGCGTCCGGTCGACTATGGACCTCTGGTACGTACCCCAAATCCTCCTCGTAATTCATGCTCATATTTTTTAGGTCATTTTGCACGTGTTTTTTTGTTTTAGCATGAGGAAAACGTGGTTTAGCACGTCGGGAGTCTGTTTTAGCACGCCAATCGAGTTCTGTAGCGCGTCCGTGGATTAGGGTAGCGCATCAGAAGTTTTAGCGCATCAAGTCAATTTTGTAGCGCGCTAAGAAGATTTTGTAGCGCGTCACTAGAAATAGCGCTTTAAGCAGATTTCATAGCACTTCAGTAGGATTTTGTAGCGCTTGGAAGAATAGATTGATGAAAAATTGTGCACTTTGATTTTTATTTCGTCGATTTGTTGTTTATTCCCTCTATTTTAGTTTGATTCTTGACTAAAATAAATGGTAAACGATCTCATGATGAGTGAGATCCATTGATTGATAATAACTACCCTCATGATAGGCGAGGAATAATTAAATTTTTTTGGCGGGATGAACCTGATTGATAGATGAGGATTCCTTCTTGATAAATTGATCGTTTGATAGGTAAAGCACAATTTTTAGTAACTGTTGATCTCATGATGTTTGATATTCTATTTGATAACATACTGATCTGTGAAATGTTTTTATGATAATAGGAGCATTTAGATGTTGTTTAGGTGCGGGAGCAGTTCCCCTAGCCTTTTGATATGATACCACGACTTTCACTAGATGAGAGACAACATATTATTGATTGTGGTTTAGCGACATTACTGGATATGCCCCATATTAGACTTAAAAGGGGCCTACTAACAGCTTTAGCAGAGCAGTGGCATAGTGACCATAACACCTTCCACTTACCTACTGGCGAGATGACCATGACGCCAGAGGATGTATGGTGTATTCTTCGCATTCCTTTTGTTGGGGAGATTGTGGTGCATGATTCAGAGGAGGTTGGTGGGGTTGAGTCTATGCGGAGAGTTTTTCAAGATCCCCATATTGCGGGAGAGTGGGTTCCATGGGTGGAGATCCATGATTCATATGCTCCACTTCCTTCAGTTTTGGCTGACTTTATTGGTGGATTCCTTTGTCCTGATAAGAGGTCAAAGGGTCTATCTCTTGGATGGGGTCGGGTATTAGAGGGTATGGTAGTACATAGGACGAGATATGCTTGGGGCATGTGTATGCTTGCTCAGCTATACCATGATTTGCACTAGATTGTGTACCTCAGAGGCAGCAGTTTATCAATGGGAGCTACCCTTCTTCAGGTATGGGCATGGGAGCATATTGCTGTTACACGTCCTGTTCTGATGTTATTGAGACCAGCGACGAGACCTTATGTGTTTCGTTATAGAGGTAGGCCTACCCAGCATATGATGGGTAAGCTAGATTATTGGAGGCGGATTATTGATGATGTGGAGATAGTGACCTGGCGTCCCTATTTAGACTATGATGACTGGGATGATAATGATATTGAGATGGGGTTCTTGGCCAATTCGATGTATTTGATCGAGAAGAGCCCCAAGATTTTGGAGTGATTCCTATTTCGTCACATTTACAGGCAGTATGGGATTGTGCAGTGTATGCCACAGGGAGTAGTGCACTACGGACGATGACGGATAGACGCCAGTGACTGGGGTCTGTGTTTGCCTTATGGGGCTCTTGTTGAGGGTTATCATGCTCTACAGCCATCGGCATGGGATATGTGGCAAGATATTGTTGAGGCACCTATTACTTCTGAGTACGGACAGTATTTGGCTCTGCACCCTCCTCCTCGTATTACCATTCCAAATGAGCTAGTACCAGCACCAGCAGCTGTAGGGGGTGTTTAGGTTGGTCAGAGACAAGGGAGAGAGGAGGATGTAGATGTGGACATGGAGGGTAGCGAGGAGAGTGACAGTGATGAGAGTGATGACAGCAGCGAGGATAGCAGTGATGATGATGGCAGAGATGGGAGGAGACCGAGCATAGCAGGTACTATAGAGCCATCGACTAGTGTGCCTCATAAGAGGCAAGCCGTTGCTTCCTCATCGATAGAGTGATCAGAGGTTGCAGGTTTACAGGTGCAGGTCCAGACCTTACAAGGACAGCTAGCACAGGTGTAGGGATTACTAGCATAGACGTAGGCCTAGATGCAGGCACAGCTAGCTACTGCACAGACACAGATTACCTCTCTGATTGGTGAGAGAGATGAGGCCCTACAGGTAGCAGCGACAGCACAGGCTCAGCTAGCAGGTGTACGAGAACAGTTGACCACTGCCCAGGCACAGATCACAGCCTTGACTGCAGAGCGAGATACTGTCAAACAGGTAGCAGAGACAGCGCAGGCTACTACAGAGAGATTGCAGAGAGTGGTAGATGGGACCTCTGTGGCTGATTACATGAGAGAAGCCATGCGGGTAGGTGCTGAGATTGAGTTTTACAGGAGCCGCTATCATGAGCTTTTCCCCCAGAGTAAAGAGTCAGTTATACCCAGTCTCGCTCAGAGAGGACTCGTTCGAGGACAGTGAGTAGAGGTGTGACACAGCCTCTTCCGAGAGATCCGAGAGATCCGAGAGATCCTGGGACATCTGGTGGTGGTCATGATACTAGCGCGAGACCTACTCCTTCTGGTGTGAGTACCACTTGAGATCATTTGTGTACCCTTTGAGAGATATATACAGCCATTTTTGATATGATGTTATTTTCATCCTTTTCAGACTTCATTGTATACTTGACACTTGATGAGATATATATGTGCAGCGGTTCGATTGATCTATGATGTCTTCCACATGATTTATGTGATGGATGCATTGATCTTATGATGTGTTCTACATGATTGATGTGATGGATGCATTTTAATTTTTATGTTTTATGATGATTTATTGTACTTGCTTGTATGGATGCATTAATGATGATGTGATATGATATTGATGATGTATTTCCTTTCTTAATGAGATGCAATGTATGATAAATAAAATGAGATGTAAATGAATGATGTACTGATGAAATGTAATGTATGAGATATAAATGAATGATGTATGGATGAAAATGTAATGTATAAAATGTAAGTGACATGTGGATGAAATGTAATATAGAATGAGATGTAAATGATTGATGTATATAATGAAATGTAAATGAATGATGTATGGATTAAATGTAATGTATGAAATGAGATGTAAATGAATGATGTATGGATGTAATGCAATGTGTGATGTATAAAATGAGATGAAAAATGATGTATGGATGAAAATATAATGTATGATATAGAAATGAATGATGTGTGTAATGAGATGTCATGTGATAGATAAAATGATGTATGGATATATGATATGTGATAGATAAAATGAGTTGTAAATGAAATGATGTATGATAGATAAAATGATGTAAAATGCCTTCTATATGTATGTAATGAATGATGATTTTGCAACTACATGATAATGACAATGTGATGAGATGTAAATGAATGATGTAACATAACGTGTATATGATGTCATGAAATGAGATGTTTATTGTGAAATTTATGATGAGATGAAGAAATGATTTTATATGCATGCCATTATGAAAATTGTATGTGTCAAGTATACTCAATCTTTAATAAGAAAAGATAACATTATTCGCGAATGTATCTTTGTAACTTGTGCAACCAGTACTCTGCAGATGTATTATTATGAATGCAATCTATGTTTACCATGCAAACCTATTTTATCAATGCAAACCTAAGTGTCATTTCAATAATATTTTTATTCTACTTTGTATCATCACTGAGTTGTTAAAATGTTGAAAGTGAATACAAGCATCAATGATATGAGATAGACCAATGATGACCTGAGTATTTTTTTTCATGATATTTGATATTGCAAGCTAATACGAGCATCAAGGTATAAGATAGACCAATGATCACCTGAGCATTTCTTGCGTAAACAGACAAGAATTAATCATTTTCTTAAGTGAATCGAAATGTCATCCATGATACTTGGTAGAGGACTTCCCGAGACAATTCACAAAATAATAATGACTAACTCACAAACAGTAAACAAAGAAAAGGTATCATCCTCCTTCCTTGCTTCTCTAGTTCAATACGTCATCGAGTAGCTCCAAAGAAATGATAAGCAAATGATAAAAATAAAAAAAAGCGCAACAATGCAAATTCTACTTAATGTATTTTCAAATCATTATTCAGATTAGATCATCGATGTTGAAATGTGTGTTGATGTTTGCATGATATTCCCAGATGCTTGACCAAATGATGTAACCTAAAGACCTATCCTAGGGGTCTCGGGGACTGATCAAAGATTAGTCTTGCCTACGTTGGATAAGTAGAGACCACATAGTTCAACTGACACAGACTCCATATTCTAACTGATGTAGACTCTATTTTTGTGTTTTCGATTTTATGAATGTTTTTGCATGGATTTTCTGATTTTCTGATGTGTTTGGATTTTGATTTTTGATGTTTTTGGATTTTGATTTTCTGATGTTTTGAATTTTGATTTTCTGATGTTTCTGGACTTTGATGGATTTTCTGATGTTTTTGGATTTTGATGGATTTTCTAATGTTTTTGGATTTTGATTTTCTGATGTTTTTGGATTTTTTTTTTTAAGTATCGTCACTTGGTGTTGTCATGTTTGATTGCCTTTCCATTTAAGTTGAAAGTCCATTGTACCAAATAACACTAGGATGTTGCCCCCAAGCCAGGGTAAAACATGATATCCTTGCTATGACATGGATAGTGATAATGATTATCTCAAATGATAGATGGAAATGATATGAAAGGAAACAATCGTAACAAAATTGTACCTAATAGATAGAAGAGCTTGGTGAAAATCACAACTAGCGCCTGTTTGCCAGGTTTTCATCACTTGTTTTTATTGTGTCCTCTTTCTTTTTCTTTGTATTTTTATTTTTATTGTATTTTTCTGTCATCATGACGCCTGTTTTCCAGGTTTTTATCAAGACAACTTTATTGATCGTGCACTAGGTATGTTCGAGTGTAGAATCGCCTGAGATGAATGTTATTCATGGGTTCCTCCAAAATATCTCCTTCTGGTGTAGACAGACGGTATGCTCCTGATCCATAGACTGATGTGATGACATAAGGCCCTATCCAGTTAGGTTTAAACTTTCCCTTCTTTTCTCTATCTGCTTGATTTCTAGGGTTTTCCCGTAGGACCAAGTCTCTGATCTGGAAGACTCTAGGCTTAACCCTATGATTATAGTTCTTGGACATTCTTTGTTGATAGGCTGTCAAATGATTGACAGCTTGTTGTCGACATTCATCAAGTAGCTCTAATTCTTGAAGTCTAGAGATCCTATAATCCTCATCTAAAATGAGTCCTTTTAGTGAAACTCGAAGAGATGGAATTTCTACCTCGATAGGTAATATTGCTTCTGATCCATAAACAAGAGCATATGGCGTAGCTCCTGTTGGTGTTCTGATGCTAGTCCTGTAAGCCCAAAGAGCAGGATTAAGCTGAACATGCCAATCACGCCCTACCTCATTTACAGTCTTCTTGAGAATCTTTAGTATTGTTTTGTTTGAAGCTTCTGCCTGTCCATTACCTTGAGGGTAATAAGGGGTTGAAAAGCGATGTTGGATGTGGAACTTTTCACACAACTCTTGGACATCTTGGTTCTTGAAAGGCCTGCCATTATCTGTGATGATTGACTGGGGTATCCCATATCTACAAATGAGATAATTAAGTATGAAAGATGATATTTGCTTCCTAGTGATTGTGGTTAAGGGAACTGCCTCCACCCATTTTGTAAAATATTCTGTTGCAGTGATAATAAACTTGTGTCCATTAGATGAAGATGGGTTAATTTTCCCTACCAAGTCCAATCCCCACTGACAGAAAGGCCATGTAGTTGTGAATGGATGGAGCTCATGTGCCGGTGCATGAATAAGATTGCCATGAATCTGACACTTTTGACATCTCTTGACAAACTTATAAGATTCTTGCTCCATGTGTGGCCAGTAATACCCCAAACGAAGGAGTTTCTTGGCTAAAGATAATCCACTTGAATGTGTACCACAAATTCCTTCATGGACCTCATGTAAAGCAGAAGCAGATTCGTTATGTTCTAAACAACGCAAAAGAGTACCATCTAGGCCTCGACGGTAAAGGGTATCAGCAATAATGGTATGCTTGGCGGATTGGCATATGAAGTTGCACTTTTGGTTGTGAGAAAGATCTGGTGGTAAGATATTATCTTTTAGATAAGTATAAACATCTCCATAAATGGAAGATTGGGCACTATCCAAAAGGCTTATGGTTTGGGATTTGGGATTTGTGTATGCAGGATTTGACACTTGTTCCACAATAAATCGATAATGATCTTGCGTTTCAGGCATTTGTAGAAGAGATGCTACTGTGGCCATGGCATCTGCTGCTTTATTCTCTGATCTTGGTATCTGCTCAAATTTGATATCTATGAAGTATTTCCTTAGATCATCTACCAGTCTCTTGTATAAAATCAGTGTGTCATCCTTAGTTTGGTAATCATTGTTGGCTTGATAGATGATCAACTGAGAATCTACATATACCTATAGTTCTGTGATTTTCCAGTCAATAGCCACTTTAATTCCAAGAATTAAAGCTTCATATTCTGCAACATTGTTAGTGCAACGGAAGGTAAGCCTGTAAGATCATGGAATTATGTGCCCAAGAGGTGTGACAAATAAAATTCCTGCCCCTGATACATGTTGTGTGTAGGATCCATCGAAGTAGAGTTGTCATGGTTGTGTTGTAACGTTGAGGATATCCACATCAAGAAATTCCATGGTCATAGGATGACAGTCTAACAATGGAGCTTCTGCTAATTGGTCGGCGATGACTTGTCCTTTGATAGCTCGCCTTTCAACATATTGAATGTCAAACTCACTGAGGAGCATGACCCACTTTGCCAACCTTCCTGTTAAAGCTACTTTGCTCAGTAAATACTTGAGGGGATCAATTTTTGCAACGAGCTTGACAGTGTGAGTGAGCATATAGTGTCACAATTTTTGTGTTGCAAATACTACTGCTAAGCATGATTTTTCAATGAAGGTGTAGTTTACTTCATGTTCATTGAGTGTCCTGCTGATATAGTATATTGCATGTTCCTTCCCTTCTCTATCCTCTTGTGCCAACAAGGTGCCTAAAGTGATATCTGTTGTTGCAATATATAACAACAATGGCTTGTCTTCACTAGGTGGCACCAATATTGGTGGTGTCATTAAATAATGCTTGATTTGATTGAAAGTACTCTCACACTGTTCATCCCATTTAAAAAACACATTTCTATGCAAAAGATGGTTGAATGGATGACACCGATCTACTAGTTGAGAGATGAATATTCTGATGGACTATAGTCGACCTTGTAGAGATCTTAATGTACTGATGTTCTTAGGAGGTGGCATTTCCACAATGGCTTTAACTTTTGCTGGATCTACTTCAATTCCTTTTGTAGAAACTATGTATCCAAGTAGTTTTGCTGATGTTACTCCAAAGGCACATTTCTTAGGATTTAATCTGACTTTAAATTTCTCCAACTTGTCAAATATTTTGGCCAATATCTCTAGATGTCCTTCCCTAGTGTGAGACTTGGCTAAGATATCGTCCACATAGTCCTCCATGAAGGTGTGCATCATGTCATGGAAGATTGTTGTCATAGCTCGCTGGTATGTAGCTCCTGCATTCTTTAACCCAAAAGGCATGACGTTCCAGCAAAAGGTGCCCCATGGACATGTGAATGCTATATTTTCTTGGTCTTTAGGAGCTATTTTTATTTGATTGTATCCTAAAAATCCATCCATGAGTGATAGCATTTGATGGCCAGCTGTTAGATCTACAATCATGTCTATGTTTGGCAAAGGAAAATTATCCTTTGGACATGCTTTATTTAAATCCCAGAAATTAGTACATATTCTAATGGTGTGATCTGGTTTTGAAATAGGTACAATGTTGGATATCCATTCAGCATAATCAATAGATCTGATAAATCCAGCATCTAGTAGTTTACTCAAATCATTTTTTACCAATAATGCAACATGTGGATGCATTTTTCTCAATTTCTATTTTACTGGTTTAGTGCCAGCCGGTAAGGATAAGTGATGCATAATGAGATCTGTATCTAATCCTGGCATGTCAGAGTATGACCATGCAAAATTAATGCATCGTTCTTCAAAGAATTTGATAAAATCTAGCTTTTCTGTATCTGTCATGGATGCTGCCAGGTGTAGTATTCTTACTTTCTCTGTTGTGCCAATATCAATAGACTGTGTGGGTTCTATCAATACTGATGATCTTTCATGGTAATGTTGTGGGAGGATTTCAAACCTTCCATCCTTTGGTGCCTCAATGAGGTTTTCACCATTGGATGCATTCTTTGTTTTTACTATTTTAGGATCAAATACTGCCATAGAATGGTTTTCACCATTAGATCCATTTTTTATTTTCATATTTTTGCAACTGGAAGGCTTGGCATCCTCCTGCCTAAAAGCATCATTAAAAGAAGTATTGGTAGAACAAGTATCAGATTCCTCACAGCAAAGGTAGTTAATAATAGTGGAGTCATTGTCAAAAATAGGGAGATTGAGAGGGTGTTGGGGTTCCCATTCGATAAGCTCGGGATGTAATAAAGGCAATGATTCATTAGATGGGTTGAGGTTAGTGATGGTGAAAGCTCGGACGGAAATTTCATCCAAGTTGTTAATGGTTATGTCGAGGCCTACAAAGGTATTTTCTTCCACATCATTTATCTCAATTGATGTCCGTTCATCCTCACTTGAGTCATCAGAGTTTTGTGTTTCAAAGACAATAGGATTAAAACTCGAGCTTTGACCCTCCTCACGTTTGGGGGTATACTTTTTGATGACGTTGATATGAATATCTTCATAGGAAACATCTGATAAGTTATCCCACTCATATTCATTTGAATCTGTTTCAAAGTTATCTCTCATTTGAAGAATACGCTCCATAGTTTTATTGGTGATTTTTGCTCTTGCTTCTTCTGTGTATCCCAGTCCAGCTCTGCCATTTTGCTGAATTGTGATAACTTGGATTAGTTCTGTTACACTTTGTTTCCCTCAGTCAAGAGATCCTTGTTCTGTTGTATATCCTAGTCTAGTTTTATCCTTATGTTGGAGCATGAGTGGCTAGATTGGTTCTGTTATGCCTTGTTTCCTTAACCCAAGAGGTCCCTATCCTGAATATCCCATCTTATCCAGAATAGTTTTTCCCTTTCCATATTGATTTGTTTCTATGATATTACTCGTGGAAGTGGAAGCTTCCTCATCCCTATAAAGCCAACTTAGTATGGCCTTATCTTCTGATTCTTCATCTAAGTTCCCATCTTTTACAAATCTGCCATCTAATGTCGTTGTAGATTGTGTTGATATTTGGGTGGTTGTAGATGGCTGTCCATATGTTTGTAAGGAGGGTAACATCTGTGATAGATGGAAAGAGTGTCCAACACCATATTCACTTATTCCTTCATCATTTATCTTTACTTTTTTGGTGAATCGGTGTGAGAGTGAAGCCAATTGTTCTTCAACATTTGAAGGTTTAGATTGTGCCACCCTGATCTCTTGTGATTTTTGTTGTCTTGGAAGCCACTTTGATATGAAGCTTTGTTGTTTCTCACCATTAGATGAATCTGATGTGCTAACTTCTCTATTGTGAGGTATCAATGCATCCTGAGATGTTTTCAATGTATGACAAGCTTGGGTGTCATTATAGTCTGCTGTGATTGTTACCTCCTATCCATTGACGGGAAATTTTAGGCATTGATGATAGGTGGAAGGTACTGCTTACATATCATGAATCCAAGGACGTCCCAACAGTATGTTGTATGTCAGTTCCCTGTCTAAGACTTTACAAACCACATTTTGGACAATAGGTCCCACTTGAATGGGTAATATGATCAACCCTTTAGAGGATCTTTCTTCCTCATCATATGCTTTGATTGTGATTTTTCTTCTTGTATCAATGGCTTCATCTGAGTATCCTAGTGCACGAATCAGCTTTAAGGTACAAATATTAAACCAGCCCCTCCATCTATCAGGACACGCTTTACACGATGTTTATGGATGAGGACTTCAATGTGAAGGGCAGAATTATGTGGATGGGTGAATGATACATCATCATGTTCAAAAAATGAAAGGCAATGAGGTGCAGATAGATGTCCCACCATAGCTTGGAATTGACATACATCCAAATTGTTAGGTATCGTGGTTGATACAAGAGCTTGCTCAAGAACCTCTTTGTGCGATGGGGAGATCTTTAAAAGTTCCAAGATGGATATTTGTGCTGGTATTTTCTGTAATTGATCAATGAGATTATATTGATTAGAGGGAGGATTCACATATGGGGATGATAATGATGCTCCTTTTAATATAACTTTGGATTGTGCCCTTGTTGTGACATTAACCGGTTGGTACTCTTGTTTCCCTTTGAGTGTGATTACATTAATTTGGTTTTAAGATTTGTCCATATGTTGTACCAAATTAGTAGATGTAATGTCATTTTTCCAATCAATTTGATTGCATAACTCCTCATCCTCCTTGGCAGCAGAAAGACAAAGGATCATTGTGTCATAAACATAACCAACATTCTTACCTTTGGTGTTTGCGGAAGAGGATTCTCCCTTTTGATAATTGGGTAGAGGATTTTTGAATGTTGTATGATCTTTGTTTGTTTGGTGCCCCTCTACAAATACTTTCTTTTGATCTATGAGGTCTTGTACCGCATGTTTTAACTACCAACAATTTTCAGTCATGTGGCCTTTATTCTGATGGTAGTGACAGTAATGCAAGTCATTCCACCGTGATGGTTTGACTTGAGGGTCCCAATTTCTAGTCTCTTGTACTTGAATGAGTTTTTCATCTAAAATTTCTTTGAGGACTAATTCCAATGATTGTCCTAATGGCGTGAATTTTTGTTTATTGGATGGTCATTGGAATGATTGGGTTTTTGTTTCTCCATTGTTTTGATTATTTCCTTGATCACTACTTTGTTTGACATTAAGACCATTGTTTTTTTTGTTTGTAGTGGTTGGCGTCAAGGTGAATACTAGTTTAGACATGTGTGTATCGATCATGGTATCAGTATTCTTATTCTTTTTCCAAAATCTTGGCTTTTCATTGTTGTTGTTAGAGGAATTGCTATTATTTGAACCTTCAATGAAGTGTTTGATCATTCCTCTTTTGATTAGAGCCTCTTCAATTTTGAGCCCCTTTTCAATAACTTGTTCAAATGTAGATGGACATTGTAAGTCCAATCTGTAATTCATGTCATCCACTAGGTTATCAATAAACATCTCTATCTTCTCCTCTTCAGGAATAGATCTGGGGTATTTAGCAAATAGCCTTCTCCATCGTTGGAGAAAGGAAAGAAACTTTTCACCCTTTGCTTGTTTGGTGTTGTAGAGTTCTTTTAAGGTCACCCCATGTTGGATGTTGAATGAGAAGTGTGTTATGAACCTATTGATCAGTTCTTCAAAAGATTGATCCTGGGTTCCAATTTAGAAAACCACTCCATGCAAGTGTTTCCTAAGCTTCTTGGAAATAATCGTAGTAAGAGTCCTCGTGTGCGAACTCTATGCTCATGGCTCGAAATTCCCATACATGATCAAATGGATTGGTTCTTCCATTGTATTTATTGTACGTTGGGTATTCACAATACCGTGGAAATGGTATCATGTTAATGCTTGGATCAAATGGATAAGGGAAAATGTCTTGTAAGGAATATCTTTTTCTTGGCCCTTGTTGGATATTTTGGAACTGTAATTGTAATTGTTGGATTTGTTTTGTCAAAGCATCTATTTGATTTGGATTTTCCATACTAGTTGTCTGGGGTGTGGTTGTTTCCTTGAGTTGATTGACATCAAAGTCTTTAGGAAGCTTAGCACCTTTGTCAGCTAATAATAGAAGATACTTTTCCATATCTTGCTCTAGCATCTTTTCCATAAATTTATGGAAATGAGGGTCTTGTTGAACCTTCTCAATTTCTTCGGCAGCTATTTCTTTCTCGTGTGAATTAGTGAGAGGATCAGTGTTGCTATATCGTCCCCAAGGGTTTTCTTCAGCCATGGCTGCTATTCTTTCTTTTTCTTCTTGTTGTTGTCTTTGATATGCTACTCGTGTGAAAATAGGCATACAAACGTTAAAGTTTTACTCTAGACTTTGATCTTGGATGGTTTTGATTGGATAAGTGTCGAAGTTTTTTGATTAAAAATCTGATTTATTCATGTCTAGTTTCATGATGGAAGGATGATAAAATCCTTGATAGGGAAATTTTGACACAAAATCTCAGATTTAGTGATAAGGACACTTTGCAAGATGTTTCAAGATCTAGGCGTAATAGTAAAGTTTTCTTTTTTTTGTATGATTCAAGTGTTTTGGACTATGGAAAGAATGTTTTGGATTGATGAAAACCTTGTTTTTGACATGGAAAAACTGACAAACTATCTTACTAACTCTCTATTTTTTTGACTTTTCGGAGCGCTAAAACAGAGCAGGTACATGCTAAAATAGAGCTGATACGCGCTAGAACAGATCAGTTGCGCGCTAAAACAGAGATCGAAAGCACTAAAATAGACAAGTGACGCACTATAAAAGACCAGTGATGAGGTAGAATAGACCAGTGACGCGCTAGAACAGAGAAGAAAAGCGCTAAAACAAAACCGTGATGCACTGAAATAGAGAATGGAAGTGCTAGAACAAAGACCTAAAGCGCTAAAACAGAGAAGGGACATGCTAGAACAGAGACCTAAAGCGCTAAAATAGACCAGGGAAGCGCTATAACAGAGATCCAAAGTGCTAAAACAGACTAGGGATGCGCTATAACATAACCATGAGTTGCTATGACAGAACTATCTTATTCTATGAAACTCACTTGGTCTGGTATCGTATTGTATGGCTGGTTGTGGGATGTATTCTAGATGAATTCTTTGACTGTGATTGTGGTGTTGCCTAAGAGCCCTTCTTTGATAAAATGTTTGTGAATCTAAGGGAGCTATAGCATAGTCGTCTGTATAACCTCTAGAGAAATCGTGATACCTATTTATAAAAGTCCTATGTTGAAGTAGAACTTTCTTGCTTTGATATAAAAATCGTTGCTTTCTCAGAAGTTGTTTGTACACAAGTGTTTTCTTTGGTTTTCTGATTCATTTGACAAGAGATTTCTTGACAAATTTGGTGGATACCCAATCTCGAATCATGAGAATTTCACAAGTGTTTTGATTTTGAAGATTTTTGTGATGATCTTATCTGAATTTAATGAAAGAAAACACAGCAAGCAAGAATAGAATGGTTGACTTTTAAAACCCTAAAATCTAAACAGATAGTGTATGTTCTTAAGAATCAAGCATGATTCTTCTTGATTTTCACTGGTTTATAACAGATAATACACTTCAGATAGACTCACTCCTAGAGACAAAAGGTCATCGTTATATACTCGAACGGCCCACAGCTTGGAATTGCGTCAACTCACATAGCCATGTCACCCCCTAGAGGGCTCGTGTTTTGTCTTTTCTAGGTGCGCATCGAGTGATGGAAGTGGATACCGGATCCCCAGCAAACAGTCCTTGAAATTATATGGTGAGTGCTTGAGGGTAGATTCTTCCCCTCCCGCACTGAGTATTACAATGTTTAAAAACTGACAAGCATGCTTCTATTTCTAGGTTCTTAGATAGGGTTTCCGTTCGGAGCAGAAAATGGATAAACTCCCTCGAGAGACCTCCCAATCTTTAGAACAAAGATTTTGGGGATGGTTATCCTGCACACTTCCGTTGAAAGAGGGTTTCCCCAAATTCACATTAATTTTTAAGTGGGTTGGAATACCATGGCTTTTGGTTGTCCCCACTCAGGTCGTTCCCGTAGGGTGAGTACTTTTTCCCACTATGGCAGGCCTGTCTAAAGGTTTTAAAAAGCTTTAAAATGCATAAAGAAAAGTGAGTCTGGTATTCTGATGCACCCAATAAAGGGGAGAGCATAAACCTATCACCCAATCACAGCAGAGAAATTTTGTTCACTTTTAAAACCCAAATGACAAATTAGCTAATCTATATGGAGATATTGCTCCATAACAGCATAATGTTCAATTTTAATCCCACAAGAAAATGTGAAGTTTCTATCCTAGGATTCATCAATTTTTATCCATTTCTATCCTAGGATTGATAAATTTTATCCAAAAATTAGACAAAAACAAAATCTGGCCACGGATGCATCAGATCTAGATTAAAAAAATGATTTTAAGGACAGTAAAGTTGTGCACTGAAACAATGACGCGGCGCGCTGAAACAGTGGTGCGGCGCGCTGAAACAGTGATGTGGCGCGCTACAACAGAAACCCGACGCACTGAAACAGAACACTGGCGTGCTATAAAATCCAATTGGCACGTTGCAAAAAGTCACGGTTCCGCGAAAACTATCACGCTGATCCCTGTAGGACACTTTTCTCAAAAATCAAGCAAAATATGAGGTTAGGCCCCACGGTGGGCGCCAAATTGTAAGTGGTAGAAATGAGTTAAACAATCTAAACATGCATCTACACTTCTAAATAGGACATTGCATCTAAGATTTAAGAAATTTAAACTAATTTAAACTAGAAATCTTTAGAAATTTATCCTATTGCTCTCTAACTCTAAAGATCTCTCTAATCTACTTTGCTCTCAGATTTAGAAGCTAATTAAACTATTGAAATGACACTTAGAGAATGAGAATTAAGCTATTCTATTCTTATATGATTTAAATGTGCAACTAAAATGATTCTACAGCAAAGCTTCTAAGAAATAAACTACTGTAAACTGCCATAATTAAGATGTTGGATGGATATTGAGTGAATGCTGAATGCTTGAGATGCTGGATGAATGCTGGATGCTTTGGAAAACCTACAGAGTAAGATTGCACAAGTTAGGATCCATTTCCTGTAGCCAAAGAGCTGTATTTATAGCTTTCATGGCAGCACATTTGCACAGGGATACGGGACAAGAGGCTGAGATTCAATCTAGAGAATTGAAGGGCATGGGATGAGAAGATGGAGCTGATCATGGAGGATTGTTTCTCCCCATGAAAACACCGGGAAAGATAAGAGGGAAGGTGGTTGAGAGGACTTCCTGCAGGTTTGTCCCTGAAGCTCTTCCCGTGAATGACAGTGGAATTAATTAAATTTTGAAAATTTAATTTTATTGGTGAGTGAATAGTGGTAGATAATTTATGCATAAATTTAAATAATTTTAATTCATTTAAATTTAGCAAAAAGAGGATTGAATAATTTAATAAATCAAACTATAGGGTTTTTTTATTAAATTAAAACAAAAGGAAAAATGATAATTAAATAAAAGATTTTAGAATATCTTTATTTAATTAAGAAGAAATGTGATGAGGTAATTAAATAACACAAATTATTTAAGTTGTGTATTTAATTATGATAGAAATATGAATTAAATAAAACAAAGTTTTTAATTTTGTTTATTTAATTAAAAGAGAAATAATATGATGAAAATGATAATAATTAAATAAAACAAAGTTTTTAATTTTGTTTATTTAATTAAGAGAGAAATAGAAAAATTAATAATGAACTTAATATAAATAAATGTTTCTATTTATTTACTAAGTAGATGAATTTAAGATAAATTAATCAAATAAGTTGTATTTAATTAATTAGATTCTCCAGACCATTTTTAGGTGTCTACACCAATAGACAGTTGCTCAGTTCGGGGGATACTCCTCGCACTCCCATTCTGAAGGGAAATCCATTGTATCAATCTCTAGAAAAGGAAAATCCATTGCGAATGTAGCAGCCACTGCTAATGACAACGGCCTCAAATGCAATCGTAAGTTCACAAAGTTATCAGAATCCTATACCTCTATCTTATAGAAGTTGTTGAGAGATAAGATCATAACTTTTCCAGCTCCTAATCCCATTAAGGAACCTTACCCTAACTGGTATGATGGGAGTGCTTACTGTCAGTACCTTCATTTTAATGGAAATGATACCAAATGTTGTATACAGTTGCATCATGAAATACAAGACCACATCGAGGATGGTAGCATTCGTCTCAATGGGAATAAACAAAACATGAAAAAATCAGTGAAGAAAGAAAATAGTGAATTGCAGATATACACAGACCCATTTTTGTCACATTCTACTAACATGATTATCGACCCCACTGATTCTACTTCTCAACCTGCGGCCTATGTAAATATGGTCATGATGACTTTTGTTGTTTCACCCACACTCGACTCACTGGATGTTACATTTACAGCACAAGATCTACCTTTGAACAACAAGCCCTCACCACTTTGCATTCCCGCTCATATCAATGGTAACATTGTGATAGGAGTCTTGATAAACCCCATGAGCCGTGTAAATGTTGTTACTGAGGAAACATTGGTATTGAACTCACTGCAAAAAGAAAAATATGGAGAAACAAGATCTACCATCCATACCCACGATGGTATGAATTTCAAACCTTATGGCTCGATCACTTTTTCCATCCTAGTTGGACCTAGGACTGTTGACACGTTCTTCGACATTATTCCAGAGTTAGACCTATTCAAAGTGAAGCTAGGCATTCCTTGGTTGGATTCCATGAATAGGATTGCTTCTGTTATCCACAAATGCTTAAATTTTTCCCACAAGGGTGTCGTGCATGTAGTACATGACATCGGATACCAGTTTTTGGTATCTCATGGTGGGTATTCGTTGGATCACTTTTGGCCCTCTCCGGTTGGTCCACTTCCTTTGAGAATGAACCTACTTTACAAGAACTACGTGAAGTATAAAACTAGAAGCAAAGGGAAGCCAAATTTAACCCTTCATGTGGCAGATCAACTAGTTACCTCCTCCCAGGAAGAGAATAAGACTGCACCCACAACTACTCCTCCGAAAGAGAAAGAGAATTCCACGCTAATCCCTTCTCCTTCCTGCGAAGGTAATGAGAAGGCTACACCATCCACTCCCTCTTCCCTAAAGAAGGAGGAGAAGCCCATAGCAGCTCCCTCTTCTTCCCATAAAGGTAAAGGGAAGATGACCCTTTCACAGACTACCCCATCATGTCCCCTTTCCTGAGAAGAGTGTTGGATGACCAAGCCTGATGGCTATCCATTAAATCTAATGATTCCTCCTTGGTGTAGGCCCAAGATCAAAATCACAAACCTTCCTAATGAATTTCTAGAACAATGGTACTACTTGTATGGCAGAAAGAAAGGTTCTCATAGAGAATTTGATCCACAACCTCCTACTACTCCTACTCCTAAGGAAGTGAGTGGAAAGAGACCCGCTATCGAGGCTTTCGAGTCAACTCCTCTCATTACTCCTCAACCTACTCCCCCTACTTCTACACAGGAACCCATTCCTCCACCTAAAATGGCCATAGTGGGCATCCCTATGGTCAAGAAGGAAACTCTTATCCCTTTGCAAGCTACAAATTCTAAATCTAAGAGCTGTAGGAATCACCTTGCATGAGAGTGCAAGCATCGGTGAAAGGCTCTCATGGTTGAGCAAGCCACTTCACAACAAAAGGAAGAAGAAATGACTGCCCCCACTTCAGGGCCCTCTACAACATCATTCTCCTCCTCTCTTGTTGTGTCTCTTCTACCTGACCTATTCCTGGCTTCCATTGTGAGCATGAAAGCACCTAACCCTAATCAAGTACAAGTTTTTATCACTCCCTCATTAGAGCTGCCTTTGTTGATGTCTATTCTGGATATTCAGCCCTTCCCAAAGCCTGTGGATATGGTTAACACTTTGGTCGTATCCACTGTAGTTTTGTCCTCTTTGTCCTCTGCACCTCTAGCTTTTTCTACGGGAAGTTCATCCCCTCTTGTGAAGAAAAAGGTTGGGGCTAGTCCTTCTCACGATAAGGGACGTAGGAAGAGCCCACCTTCACAAGGTGGCACTATGATGACTTGTTTTGTCCTTATGACAGAACCAGTCCCGACCTCTCTTGAGTTGGTCACAGCACCTGAATCATTTGGCAAGCCTAGCGTTGGATCTCAGGAATAGCCTATCCCATCCACTGAAGTAAGACATAGCACTCCCATGGGATGCATGTTCAACTCTATGGATGAGGTCCTGACCTTGTCGGCAATCTTCATGAAATCATTAACTTTGACTCCACAAGAGCTCAATGGAGAGGACCTTGAGGGCCCTCTTCCTTGGCCCTTGTCGTGGGAGGGTCAAATGCCTCTCCTCTTAACATTCCACCTTTGTAGGCTCATCCTCCTTCTCCTTACGAATATTTGGATTGGGAAGCAGATGACCTCTTGGTCGAGTAGTGTTAGGAGGAGGTCCCCTTTTCTTGATCTTGTGTACGTGTGTGTGTGCTTTGTGATGTGTTCCCCCATACTCGTACTATGTGTGCCTGGATGACCCTCATCACCCTTGTTGGTGCTTGGATATAGGCATGGTTTTTGTGTCATAAACCTTCTTCTATTTGTACCATCATTCTTCCATGTTTGTGCTTGATTTTTCGTTAAGTTAGGGATGATGCAAAGCGTCGGGGACATTTAGGCTTCCCTTCCATGTTGACCCAATTTTTTTATTTTTACTTTACTTTATGTACATTCTTCTTGATATGGTTGGGGATTGATGATATTTCACCTTGAATTGTAGTTACCTACTATTATATGAGCTCAGATAGATCTGACCACCTAAACCAGATCCCCTTGTGCCCTTTGTTTGTGCTTTTCATTTTTTCTTTATCTTTCTCTCTTCTTTGCTTGAGTTGTCCCTCCTATGTGTGACAACGTTCTTTAACACTTTGACTTTTAGAAAATGAATTCACCGCCAATGGATCTTTTCTCGAAACTCCTCGCAACACCCTTTCCTTGGAAGCGCATTCTCAACATAGAATCCTAACAGAATGTGTTTCCTTCATCACGGGTTCGTAAAGAAAGGACTTGGAGACCTTCCTCTAAAGTGGGAACTACTTTGACTTCCCCTCACATGGGGGCATGACCTTCCTTTCAAATTCCTTGATGAAGTGAACATGTTTTGAAAGGATCCCTTGGTGACGAATCACTCTAAGGTGGAAACTCTTGAACTGTGTCTCCCTTGAGTGGACCCCCTCTCTTTCACAATGAGTTCAAGGACCCTTTCTTCAAAATCCTTTGTAACGAATGGACTCATGCATGTCTAGTCTGGGGGCAACCCAACTAGACTTGTTCTATTCATCCTTTTCTGTCTAGCTTGGGGGCAACCTAACTAGACCTTTCTATTTCAAATTATGTGTCCCTTGAGTGGACCCCTCTCCTTTTGAAGGGTTCCTGAGGGACCCCTTTGAAATTTTCTCGGTCTATGTGACCGGCTGCTTCTGACATGTTCTATCTGCAGGTAGATGTGTTGCCACTTTTAGATGTGTTCTATCTGCGGGTAGATGCATCAACGCTTTAGACATGTTCTATCTGTGGGTAGATGCATTGACACTTTAGACATGCTCTATCTGTGGGTAGACATGTCGCTGCTTCCTAGCTCTATGGATTCCACTTCCTTGGGGCTTCCTCCATGTGAGGGATCTTGGGGGTTGCGTCCTTGTAGGTCTATGGGCTTGTAAGGAACTTTTTTGTTCCAACTTCATAGTTTTGAGCAGCTATGGAGTCCTTTTGTTCTCCTTGCATCTTCAGCTTCGCTAGATCATGGTCTACATTCTCGATGGTTCAAGTATACTTTTCTAACCCTACTCTCTTCTTGATCTACTTTACCAAGCACTCACCAATACTTGTGCTCGCTAAAGTGGGGGAAAAATGTATAAGATAAAATTTGCACCATAGGTGCAATTCCCCTTTTTTCCTTATTACACTTTAAAAAAACTAAGCTAGAGGCTTAAATTCACTTAAGCCCACTGATGGCAGTCCACTTGGTGCCTGTTTTGTGTGTCGGTGGAGGTGTTTCTATCACGGATTCCCACGCAGCACATAGACACCTGTTAGGATTTAGGTGTCATCAACCATGTAAATCCTTTAACTTATTATTCTCCTAAAGTGTTTTGTGCATTTACCCATAAGAGGTGAAACTGTTTGACCAACAATGGTGAAAGAGAGAATGTAAATGCAGTGTTATAATTACCATTTGTCCTTTTGGAAAAGGACAAGATAGCTAGGCGTCCCACCTTGGAATCTTCTAAAATAAGGTTGTTGGGTCAAAATAGGGTGTTGTAAGAGCATCTATGACATGCATGACAGTTGTCATAAGATGCTATGATAGTATGACAGATTCCTATGATAGAATATGCTATTTTTGGACCCCAGGCGCCCATGCATGAAAGATGCCTTATGACAGTTGTAAGAGCATCTGTAAGAGGGCTTTTTTTGGTATTTTTTACCATTTCAAGGAGGGAGGCATGGGTTTTTCTAGGTGGTATTTCTACCTATTGTTTGGTGAAACCATGGTGGTTTTCATCCTCACAAATCTCTATAAATTGGGCCATTGAGCTAGAGTTATTCAATTTAGTTTTGTAGGGTAATAGGGTGCTGCTAGATTTACAGGGAATGATAAGAAAATTCTATTGCTGCATGTAATATTTGAGATTATTAGTAATATACTTTCCTCTCTTTCGGTGGATTTTTTACCCTTTGGGGTTTCTCCACGTAAATATGTTGTTACATGTGTTATGATTTTTCTATCTCTCTCATTCTTTCTTCACACTAAGGCTAAGGTTAATCTACATATTTCAGATTTGCATTCACTCATTTAAGTTCATATTGCAAGCTTTCTTCACCTTGATTATCAACATTTGGTATCAGAGCTAATGGTTCTATTAAGGAAGGGACGCTTTCCTTTTAAAGTGTTGAAGGTTTTTTGCTGCAGTGGGAGCTTTTGTGTTGTGGGTTTTGCAAATTTGTGAAAGATTGCATACCATGGCCTCCACCTCTCATCTAGATATTGAGAATTTCAATGGAACTAGTTACGAGATGTGGAAGTTGAAAGTGGAGGATCTTCTTGAGGAGAGAGATCAGTGGTTACCAGTTTTAGTTGAGAAGAAGCCATCTACTTCAACCTTGTCGGATGAAGAATGGAATAAGTTAGACAAGAAGGCTCGAGGGACTATTCAGTTGTGCCTCATAGATTCTTTCCTCTTGAATGTCTCTTCAGAAGACACGGCATACAAGCTTTGGAGGAAGATAGGTGAAATCTACCAAACTAAGAGTTTGTCTAACAAGTTGTATCTCAAAAGATGTTTATATTCATTAAAGATGAAAGATGGTGAATCTATTATTGAACATTTGAATTCTTTTAATTTGATTATAAGTCAGCTTGCATCTTGTTGGAATGTGGCGACTGATCATGCTATACTGTATAGCCCATGGTATACTATACACCCTGGCCCCCTGTTCTTGTCAGGGTCTGGGGTCGAGCCGGG
>VDFB02379711.1:35409546-35461667 GCA_007258455.2 Sequoia sempervirens | reverse complement strand
TTTTTCGCGTGATCACCCAAAAAGGGAAAAATCAATGAAAAAGGAAAAATCTAATTTTGTAGAACCAAAAATCTGAAAGCTTCTAAGCTTGTTAAAAAGGGGTTCGAATGGGTATTACTATATGATGAAAAATGTGATTATTCACAAGATTGTAATAGGTTTTTTCACTGGATAATAAAAGTATTGGATGGCTGCGGTTTGGTGGATGTAGCCTAGATTGGGTGAACCACGTTAAATTATGTGTTATGATTTATTATGTACATGTTTTAGTTTCTCTGTTTATTATATAAAATCTGCATTTAATTGTTAGATCTGCCATCTCTAACCCTAACACATCTATTGATGTTAAAATAGAAGATGAAGATAAATGCATTTTATTGATTTTCTCTTTGCCAGAATCTTGTGAAAATTTAATTATTGCTATAACAAGTGGTGGTGCAAAACCTAAGATGGATAATATTATTCCCATACTTCTTTCAAAGGAGATGAGGAGAAATACCATGCATAGTGGCTCCCAAGATGCCTTGCATGTGCGAGGTAGGACCAAGGAGAAAGAGCCTAAAGGGGATAAGAAGAAGGATAAGTCTAAAGGACGATCTAAGACCCCTGGAAAGAGCATAGTGAAGTGTTGGAACTATGGTAAATGGGGACATGTGAAGAAGGAATGTAGGAAAAAGAAAAAGAATGTAGATTCCTCCATGGAAAAGTCCTCTGATAACAGTGATTCTGATGCTTTGATTATTTCAGCTAACACAGTTTGTAATGATGCTTGGCTTATTGATTCAAGTGCTTCCTTCCATATGACTCCTCATAAGGAGTGGTTTTCTACATACAAAGAATATGATGGAGGAGAGATCTTCATGGGTGATGATAGCTCACAAAAGATTATAGGTAAAGGAAAGGTAAAGTTGTGTTTCAGTGATGGGAGGGTTAAAATCCTTGATGATGTTTTACATATTCTAGGACTTACAAAAAGTTTAATTTCGGTTTCCAAGTTGAATGATTATGGGATGCATGTGACATTTGACAAGTCTGGTTGCAGGATGGTAAGGGGAATTTTGGTGGTTGCTAAAGGATCTCAGATAGGGAATCTATTTACGCTACATGCCTCTACTTTTTTTAACTCCTCTTTTGTAACTAGCACTAAAAATGCATGTATGTTGTGGCACCATAGATTGGGTCACATTGGTGAAAAAGGTCTTAGGACCATACTTGATAAGAAACTAGTAGATGGTATTTCTGATTATTCTGTTGGTAAAAATGATTTATGTGAGGATTGTGTGTTTGGTAAACAAAATAGGTCATCATTTCCTAAAGGAACTAATAAAGCTAATGGATTGTTAAAACTAATTCATTTAGATGTGTGTGGTCCAATGGATACAAATTCTTTGGGTAGATCTCGTTATTATTTTTCCTTCATTGATGATTACTCAAGATATACTTGGATTTATTTTATGTATACAAAATCTGAAGTTTTCACCAAATTTAAGGAATTTAAGGCAGTGGTTGAAAAGCAAACAGATTATAAGATAAAATTATTGAGATCTGACAATGGGGGTGAATATTTTTCTAAGGAATTTGATGAGTTTTGCAAACATGCAGGAATTGTTAGGAAAAAGACTACACCTTACACACCCCAACAAAATGGGGTAGCAGAAAGAATGAACCATACATTAATGGAAAGAGCTAGGAGCATGTTAAGCAGTGCTAAGTTAGATAAATGCTTTTGGGCAAAAGTTGTTGGTACTGCTTATTATTTAATTAATAGATCTCCTTGTAAAGCTCTTGTTGATAAAACTCCTTATGAAATGTGGTTGGGTAAAAATCCTTCAGTTTCACATTTAAGGGTCTTTGGTTGTGAGGATTTTGTTCATGTGCCTCAAGAGAAGCGGTCTAAATTGGATCCCAAATCTCAGAAATGCATCTTTGTAGGTTATGGTGAAAATGTTAAAGGTTATAAACTTTGGAATCCACTAACATGAAAGATGATATTTTCTAGAGATGTTATTTTCAGGGAATTTAGAGCTAACTTTGAAGATGTGCAACCAAAGGAAAAGTAAAAGACAGTGCATTTTGAAACTAAGCAAGAAGATGCACATGTGGAAGAACAAAGAGATGGACAAGAAGATGGAGAAGAAGAAGAGAGTTTTGAAGAATCGTTTGTAACAGAAGAAGTTGAAAATAATGAGGATGAACATGAGGAGGAACCTCTTACTCCACCTTTGAGAAGATCCACAAGACAATGAAATCCAGTTGACAGGTATAGCCCACCTAATTTTTGTTGTAAATTTTCTTTGTTATGTACTGATGATGAACCTAGATCTTTCAGGGAGGCTCTCTCTTCAGAAGAATGTGAGTCTTGGATGCAAGCCATGCATGATGAGATGATGTCTTTGAAAAATTGTGAGACCTGGGATCTTGTTAGTTTTCCCAAAGGAAGAAAGTTCATTGATTGTAACTAGATATATAAAAAGAAGTTTGGTGCAGACAGAAAGTTGGAATGGTACAAGATTAGATTAGTGGCCAAGGGCTACCTCCAGAGAGAGGTCCAGTTGATTTTGGTGAAATATTCTCTCCTGTTGCTAAGTTAACTTCTATTAGATTCCTTTTATCCATTGTTTCTTATGATTTAGAAATAGAACAAATGGATGTTAAAACTGCTTTCTTGCATGGGGATCTAGAGGAAGAAATTTATATGCAACATCTTGATGGTTTTGTTGTGAAAGGAAAAGAACACTTGGTTTGCAGGTTAAAAAGGTCTCTATATGGTTTGAAATAGTCACCTAGGATGTGGTACCATAATTTTGATGTATTTGCATTAAATATGGGTTTTGTTAGAAGTGAAGAGGATCACTGTGTTTATTTTAAAGTTATTGATGATCGGATACACTGATTATTGTCTTATATGTGGATGATATGTTGTGCATTGGTAATAATAAGGCAATGATTAGGGAACTTAAAACTCATCTTTCTAGCACATTTGATATATGAAATATTTAGGGGCTGCTAAATATATTCTAGGGATGGAAATCATTAGGGATCGAGTTCATAGAAAGCTTTGGTTAAGTCAGATTAAGTATGTTAACACTATTTTGCAAAGGTTTAATATACAGGACTGTAAACCAGTAAATATTCTATTTACTATTGGTACTAAGTTGAGTTTAGACATGTGTCCTAAATCGGATGATGATATTGATGAAATTTCTAAAGTTCCTTATGCTAGTGCTTTCGGTAGTTTAATGTATACAATGGTTTGTACTAGACTAGATATAGCCCAAGCAGTGGGAGTTCTAAGCAGGTTTATGTCTAACCCTGGTAAAGAACATTGTAATTTTGTTAAAAGGGTATTTAGATATTTACAAGACACTTTTGATTACTGTTTGGTTTATCATGGTAGTGACAATGTTGATAAGTCATTGGACATACAGGGTTTTGTTGATGTTGATTGGGCAGGTGACTTGGACAGTCTAAGGTCCACTAGTGGCTATGTGTTTACTTTGTTTGGAGAAGCAGTGAGTTGGATGAGTAAAATACAACCTACATAT
The DNA here is from genome assembly GCA_007258455.2 of Sequoia sempervirens. NCBI lineage: Eukaryota > Viridiplantae > Streptophyta > Pinopsida > Cupressales > Cupressaceae > Sequoia > Sequoia sempervirens. The sequence goes on along the minus strand of VDFB02379711.1, from coordinate 35,458,122 downwards.
GCTATGTCTACCACTGAAGTAGAGTATATGGCTGCTACACATGCCTCTAAGGAGGCAATTTGGTTACAGAGACTTGGTAATGGTATTGGTTTTGATTGCAGGATAGTGAGGATCAGATGTGATAGTTAGAGTGCCATATGTTTAGCTAAAAATCCTATGTATCATACCCATACTAAGCATGTTGATGTTCAGTATCACTTTGTGCGAGAAATTATTGAGAATGGACAGGTCTTGATTGAAAATTTTGACACTTTGGATAATGTTGCAGATTCTCTTATGAAGCCAGTCACCATAGAAAAGTTCTCTTGGTGCAGAAAGGCCATGGGCCTTGATCACTGTACTTAATTCTATGTAATTGTATCTCTATGGGTGTAATTTACAATGTATGATTTCAAGTGGGAGAATGTTAGGATTTAGGTGTCATCAACCTTATAAATCCTTTAATTTATTATTCTCCTAAAGTGTTCTGTACATTTACCCATAAGAGGTGAAATTGTTTGACCAACTGTGGTGAAAGAGACAATGTAAATGCAGTGTTACCATTACCATTTGTCCTTTTGGAAAAGGACAAGATAGCTAGGCATCCCACCTTGGAATCTTCTAAAATAAGGTTTTTGGGTCAAAATAGGGTGTTGTAAGAGCATCTATGACATGCATGACAGTTGTGATAAGATGCTATGACAGTATGACAGATTCCTATGATAGAATATGCTTTTTTAGACCCTAGGCGCCCATGCATGAAAGATGCCTTATGAAAGCTATAAGAGCATCTGTAAGAGGCTTTTTTTGGTATTTTTTGACCATTTCAAGGAGGAATGCATGGGTTTTTCTAGGTGGTATTGCTGCCTATTGTTTGGTGAAACCATGGTGGTTTTCATCCTCACAAATCTCTATAAATTGGGGCCTTGAGCTAGAGTTATTCAGTTTAGTTTTGCAGGGTAACAGGGTGTTGTTGGATTTATAGGGAATGATAAGAGAAGTCTATTGCTGCATGTAATATTTGAGATTATTAGTAATATACTTGCCTCTCTTTTGGTGGTGGATTTTTTTCCCTTCAGGGTTTCTCCACGTAAATCTATTGTTGCATGTGTTATGATTTTTCTATCGCTCTCGCATTCTTTCTTCACACTAAGGCTAAGGTTAATCTACATATTTTAGATCTACATTCACTCATTTAAGTTCATATTGCAATCTTTCTTCACCTTGATTATCAACAATGCCCGCATGGCGCACTTACATCCCTGGAAGATTCCTACGGCTGAGCCAATAGAGGTGTTACTCTTCCATTGGCCATGAATTTGTAATGCCTCCTTCGGCCACCCAACCTGAATATGGTCATTTCTTTCCTCATTCCTTCATAATCAAGTCTTTGAACTTGCATTAGGAGGTTGGATGAAGATTGGAAGAACTCAACATCACTTCAAGCTCATTTTTCACTCACATTCTAGCATTTCATAGCAGTAATATCACACTCCATCACATCAGTAGAGCAAGTTTGGGACCACACCATTGTAGCAAAGGCTTGAGTTCCTCTCATTTCTCCCCCAAGCAGCCTTGAGTGCTCTTGGTGGAGGTGGTAAGCTTCCCTCTCCTCTCCTCTATCATTCGGTTGAGTAGCATAGTATTGTTTGTAGTGCTTGTGTTTTTATCACTTCTTTATCTCTTTTCCATTGGTTGTCTATCAAGGTGGGAAAACCTAAATAGGGGTCTGACTGAGGCAGGCCCCTATACAACCACCCCCAAACATTCTCTCTTATTGTGTGTAGGTGTGTGAGCTCCTGGAGGATCAGCTGGAAAACAAGTTCATTGGTGAGATTATCCTCATATTTATCACTTTTGCTTATTGTCTTTATAACATTAGAGATTACTTAACCTATTTAGTTACATCATCCTAGCCTTTTAGTTAAATAGCTAGGCGGATAAGTTATTTAGTGTGTTTAACCTTGTCTCAGTTGTTGTCTGGCTGTACAGACTACAGTGTGTTTCTAAGATGCTAGCGTGTTGCACTATCGTCTGAAGTACACACTGATGTCCTTGAGTAGAGAGCTCCCTAAGGCACAAAGTTGGACCTAAAAACTCACTCACTTTGCCCCACCTTGAAACTCGTATTGTAGAGTGATCGCAGGACCCTAAAAATCCTCATCATTCTCATCCTCGTACCCTAAACATACACTTAGCTGAGGTAAGTTAGGACAGCCTCTCGCGTCTCGATCCTCTGTGACCTGGGGTCTTGCATGTGTTGGTCCCCCTCTCTTACAGGTGTTTATATGTTTGCTCAAGAGAGCATCTTCTTGATCATCCTAATCTCTAGTCACTCTTTCATCTTCTAGTAGTTCTTCACAATACATCTCTTGCTTACTGATAGAGGTATGCGCAGCTTCAAAATTGATCATGGCTTCATCAGCTACATGTTCTAAATGTAAAGCTTCAGATTCTATCTTCATTTTTGAACCGTGCTTGGTTCTGAGGATTAAATGCGACCAGTCCAAGGACAGGTATCTGCCTACTTTCAAAGTAAATTTCTAGATAGACAAAGGTCCAACATGTGGGGAACATCTATGATCATAGTGTCTTGTGGCACAGTGATACAAGGGAAAGTAAATAGAGTCAAGTAGAGTGCTTTGATGGTCATCAACACCTACGGTTTTGACTATGTTTCCATCAAGCTGCATCGCTCCTCTTTTTAAGGGTTCATAGTTGAGTCCTAATGCTTCAACTATCTGTTTGGGCATAACTGTAGTGCTAGCCCTAGAATCAATCATGGAATTGTGAAATAATTTCTCCCCTATAATGAGAGTTAAGAATAAGGCTTGGGGCTTCGACTTACCTCTGACTTCAGCAAGGGATTCCATTGTGTTGGTCATAAGAAATTTGGCAAAAGGTGGTGGATCAATAGCTTTAGCTTTGGGCAATTGCTCCATTGGCATCGTGCTTACATCTTCCTAAAGAGCCTTTTGTAATAGTGTTTTCTACTCTAGGATAGCTATAATATCCCATAGAGACACATTAGTGTATTATTTCTTCAATTGTTCCACCACATTGAAAGGTGGCAGATTCAAAGGTTTCTGCTCCTTTGCTCTTGTTATAATAATTTCTTCTTGTTGCTGATATTGCAATAGCGTTGTGGAGTCATTGGGTGTCTGGTCAGAAACATTTTTAGGTTGTGGACTGACTAGTTGTGGGGTGAATGGTTCACCCGTGAATCTCCTCTTTGACCAAGTATTATAGTTGGATTGTACTTGCGGTGTTTTGGATGCAAGCGCATCATTGGAAAACACTGCCTCTTCTTCTTCCATCCATGAGAAAAGTGCATGGTCGGGAGTGATGTCTGCTTCTTTCTCTAGTGACATCCCTTGCATTTGCGTGGTGAGCATCGCATTGTCCATTTGTGAAGAAGTCTACACATAGCTTCCTAGGTCCACCACCTTTTATTGTAAGTTGTCTTGCAAACAATTTTGGGGCATATGTGAATCATTGCAAGGGTAGCACCAGAGGTTGGTGTCATCTGCTAAGTTGTTTTGCCCTATAGTCAGCTCCCTATTTGAGCTTAGATTAGCACTCTGTAGTGGAGTGGGTACCGGTACGATTTGATTTTTTGCTTGTGTCTGTGGAATCGGGCGAGTGCCTCCCAAGAACTAGTTTTGTTCGTAGGAGGACCTTTTTCCTTGATAATTTTGGTAGGAAGGATTCGGGAGTATGGCCTGATTGTGCTTGATGATGGTTATCTCATTGACGATGGTCTGCAACATTTCTTTGAACTCACACATTTCCTCCTTTGAAGAGCCAGATGTAGAGGCAACATTTTGTGGCACACTTGGATATGTGTACATGGATTTAGGAGGATCACGTGCGTTAGTGGAAGGTGTCTCTTGAGTAGAGACCAATGCTTTGAGGAATATAGGAATGATGGGTTGAGGTGGAAACTTCCCGACATCTATTAAATTTTTTTATGCATTAACAAAAATACTATATGCACTTGGTAGGGTGGTTCCACTGAGAGACTAGATCATCATTGAAATATCGAGATTGATAGACTTCAAATAGAACATAAAATCCAGATTAGGCGATGGATGGATATCAACTTGAATCCTCTGCCAGCTTATATGAAACGAGCATTGAAGTCAGCCATGGCTTTGTGTGGGGCTCTTTTTATAACCAATAGCTGGTAATACAGTGATGATCGATCTCCTACATTTGTTAATCTCTGATAGAAAGGCTCCCCGAGCTCATCACATGTGCTGATAGTGTTTGCTCACAATGTGTGGTACCAATCTAGTGCCTTTCCTCTGAAAAAGGCAGCAAGCAACCTTAATGCCACATTTTGGGCTATAACCCCATGTACTAAGCATACATCTACAACATCTTGCAAATGTTCAGATGGTGTTCTTGAGCCATGACCAGTGAATTTAGGTATAGCTTTTAAGGTGGAAACCAAGATAGTGTCACAAATGGCAGGTGCTACTAGTGCAACAAGAAGGCTTCTAGCGTCCCATGCCACATAATTTACTAATTGTCCTGCAGCCTATGATGTCCCTAATGGTGGTACTAACAAACCATGATTATTTGTTGTTTGGGACCTAGTAATAGGCCGATGGCTCATACACCCTTCTAAAAATTTGATTCATTAAGCTTAGTCCCACTGGGCGTGCCAGGAAAAAGAAAAAATTGTTGATGCCAAAATTTGGCAAGGTAACAGCCCTTTGTGGGAAACTCAGTTTATGGGGGACCTATTATGCTAAACTAAGTGACCTCTAGATTTTTTAAAGAAGTTGGCTTCTTCTATAATGGGGATTTGGAAAGGGAAAGGGAAGCAGATATATAAAATAAATTTTAATCTAAGGCAATGTGCCAAGACTTAATAATAGGCATGATAAATCATAGATCTAAGGGCCCAATTAGTATTTTTAATGTCCCAAGAAGGTAGAAACTAAAGATTAAATTATAGATAATTCATTCATTAACATAAAATAACATTGCATACATTCCTACTACCAAGAAGAGTCATAAGACATGATCTAGACCAACAAACTTGCATTCAATTTATAGAAGTTCTCAAAAATGAAATATCTAGACAATAGCAGCACAATCTAAAGTTAATCAAATAGCATAAAAGAACAAAAAGACCGAACAATTGGCACAGTCTGAGATTCTTTGCAATAATGAAAAAACAATAATAAAGGCCTAGTGTCTTCTAAAATTAGTGTTCTTTCTGTGAAATCTTGGAACCCTTCCTCCAAAAAAAAGAGGAGTATATATAGCCAAATGCTCCCACCACCTTAGTGAGTACTAACAGAAATATTTAAGAATCTATGGCAATGATGCAAAATCAAAGATTCCTCCCAGCCGTTGCAACAGAAAGACTCCAGCCAACATATCTAGTCGCTCCAAGTCTAGGTGCATCCTCTACAAATGATGGTAATGGTCCAAAAGAGCCTCATGTAGACAAGTGTCACCCTTTGAGGTAGGTGGTTAAAACATGTGGCAAAAGTCATAGCTTGTAGTTCACTTCATCCTTGATGTTGAAGTAGTGTGCGTAGATGAAACATGTGGCAGCATTTCGCAGCATGCAGTTGTTATTTCATTCCTTTGCTAAAGGCTTGCGTAGAGTAGACACATAGAAAAATATGCACTGCAAATTCCAATCATGGGACCTACCAATTTTTTGTGGGAATGGGAGCTACGTGGCACACGAGCGAGGCCCAATGAGGAAGCAAAAAGGAAATGATCAAAAAGCCCACAGTGACGACACGTGGGAGCATTTCAGGGAGCCAATGGAAAAGAAAAGAGGAAATGCATTTGAAGTGCGGGGAGCGGACAAGTGGCAGCATTTGTGGTACTGATCAAAGAAAGGGGTCGAAAAAAATTGTTAAAGGCATAGGCCGACACTTAGCCAAAAATCAAAACCCAAAGGGAGCATTGTGAATTTTGAATTCACACTACCTAAGGATAGGATGATCATTGAGGGACACCTCTCGAATCTCCCCTAACTCCAAACCATTAACCATCACAACAAACAAAGTTAGCAGCCTTTATGCATACATCTCCTCAACTGCATAACAAAAATCATATGCAAGGAGATGGACCTCTAAATGCCAACTACCTCTACCTCTCTACCTAAATCATCCACACACTGCACTGACTTACGCTAACAATCTATCACTACTCAATGAGCATCTAACCAATCTGTATACGCATAAAAATGGTCATGTCTATAATCCTGGCAATTAATTAAATATTTATTATTTAATTATTTCTTCTAAGGTCCTCTACATATGATTAAATTTAATTAATTTAATTATATTGTTCATTCATCTTATTTCTCTTCCATAATTAAATAAATTTATTTTATTTAATTATTTTCACATGTCCTCTTAATTAATTAAATAAATACATTCTATTTATTTAAATTAATTATCACTGTTTGAATTTAAATTAAATCTTTTGATTTAATTAAGTTTAAATATTTCCCCTTTCTTCTATTTTAATTCTTCTTCTAATTAATTAAATGTTTCATTTAATTAATTTCATAAAAGTGATTTAATTAAATAAATCTTATTTAATTAAAAATCTTATGCTTTCTTTCTAAATCACAATTAGGTTTTGAAATCTTCTAATATCATAATTAAATATTTTATTTAATTATGAGATCTTTTGCTTTTTTCAATAAAACTTGATTAAAGCTCTTTTCTTATCACCAACTTTCTTCTGCTTTTAAAAACTTAATTAAATATTTTATTTAATTAAGAAAAGTTGAATGTCCTCCACAAATAAATAATTGATTTTTTTTTAATTAATTATTTATCAGCTTTAAATCTTTCTTTTATTCTTTTAAAGAAAGATGATTTCTTATCTTCTCTTCTTTTTCCTCTTTCATAGTAAAATAGAAAAATCTGTTTTTAGGTTTCTTCTATTTTCTCTTCAATTTCATCTTTCTTCAACCATTCGATCTGTCATGAATTATCACAACCATTGATCATATCAGCCAATCAGAAGTTTTTGAAAATTCTATAAATACAACCTCTCACAATTCATTTAGGGGGTTGATTCTTAAGTATCCTCACTCTGTCAAAATCATTCTTTGATCAAATCTTCTATCATCTTCATCAGGTTGTTATGCTACAGAATTTGAGCAACCAACATTCCTTCTCTACAATCAACCTTCGAAATCTTGCATCCTTGTGCAGGTGGAGAAGAGCCATGGAGATCAATCAACACTAGTTTGAAAATCGGTTTGCATGTTATTTGTTTACTATTTTTATTTTTCATTCTAGTTTGTACTTCATGGTGCTTGATAGGATTTAATTTGTTTATTTTCTTCAATGCAATTTAAACTCTTTGATTTTATTTACCTATATACAAATTGGCGCCCACCGTGGGGCCTTGCCCCATTTTTAACATTTATCTGCAGGTTTTCTGACAGGATTTTGCATTCTGGAATTCAACTTTCTTACGAAAATTCTCATTTTAGAGAATCCAAGGGTTTTCTATAGTGCAAACAAGGGTTTATGTAGTGCATACAAGGCTTTTAATGGTGTTTTTTGCAGGTTTTTACTAACTTTGTTTTGCAGATCTGACAATTTTTGGACAAAACCGTAGGTTTTACAAAGTTCTTCATATCTTCTACACAGCTGCAAATTTTTTTACAATATTTTTACAGAACCTTGTACATCATCTCAAGAGGCTACAGTAAAAAAATGAGGGTTTATCATCATTTTTGTGGAAGTTATTTTGATTTTAAGTATTTTCATAAATTTGACTTTCTGGACGTAAATCGATGAATTTTTTAGAACTTTTTACATTTTTGGAAATCTCATGAAATTATAATAAGGGTCTATGTTTTACATATTTATTTTGGAGGTCAAATACAATGCGAAAAAGTTCAATCTTTGTTTTCTGTATGGTTTTCATAAATCCACGATTCTGAGAGCAAAACAGGGAATTTTTCTTATTTCTTTACATTTCTGGAAAGCTCTCAGAAAATTAGTAGGGGTCTCTTCTTTGATTTTTCATTTTTCAGATCAAAAAAATCATCAAAATACTAAAATATAATTCGGCTCTGTCAAAAGTATCTGAAATTGAAATTTTCTGATAAACTTGTCTTTTTCTTTTCTTTTTCTTTTCTTTGGCTGCATTATAATATTGTTTTTTTATCTTGTAGGTGATCATAAGGAGCTCTAGTAGCAGCAATATCATTCACATCAAAAATTGGGAAAGCAAAAATAACCAGGTGCACTTGTTTCATCATTCATCTCTTAATCTTGTTTGTCACATCTTTCAATTTGGGACATAAAATAAAATCTTGTTTGATCACATCATTGCAATTGGTTTAAAAAAAAAAATCTTGTCTTCAATCACATTTCAAAAATTGGGTCTAAAATTTACCATTGTCTTCCATCACATCTTGATTTGGGATCTAAAAAGAACGAGTGCTTCATTGTTTTCTTCTAAACATTCAATTTCTAAAGGAAAATTAATCACTGTGAGCGTGAATCAAGTGGGTGTCTTCCAAAACACCTCACTTGGTTTGCTTTTGTCAAAACCCTTTTTAGGAGGCCTGCTTGGAGCACACACCCCTCCAAGGGACGACCTCAATTAAAGTGTGAATCAAAAGACACGCTTGTTTGGAAGTTGAAATCTTGTCACTCTGAGCTAAGCCCCAAAGAACTTTATACCTTTGGGAAGTGAAGGTGAAGGGTGGGTTACCCCTTTCTCCCAGCTTATTGGCAGAATTTTTCTTTCAAAATCATCCCTAGTCAACCTTGTGAAAACTCACTTGAGACCTAATTGGCCATACCCCACTTGACTAGTCATAAGGCTTGTTGTTGTGTATTCAAGTGTTTGCTTAATCATAACATCTAATCTTGGAAGACAAACTTATCATCATGCTTGGTGTGTGTGTTCATGCATTTACATGTGAGATCTTGTGTTTGATAGTGCCCAAGTCAAACTTCCAATAAACACTTGCCACATCATCCAAATCACCCAATCTTATCATTCCACATCATATCCTAAGCATTGTCATTTCTTTAATCCAATCAACATCATTTTACACCATGGAAACATGGGAAGACATGGCACAAGAGCTTGTCCACATGCTTCATGAGGCTAAAACAAGTCAAGCACTTTTATCCCAATGATTCATTCAAAGCACCCATAACATTATCCAAAAACTTCAAGAAAACAATTCACCTCAAATCCAATACCTCGTAATTCAAGCCAAATACCTCATAGCCACATGTCAAATCCAACAACCACAACATCATCCCCTATCCATTCATTATCAACCAATTCCACCTCAACCTAATGTGTCATCCCTTTCCACCTCATACCAATCTAATCAATCCACTTCTTTGAATGACAATTCCACATCAACCTATCAATCCACATCACGAAAAACAACATCATCCAAATTCAATATTCTTGAATTTTTTGAGAAGCCCAAATCCAAGCCATCAAATAAAATTGACCAATCTAATCCATCTACTTCTTTGCATTTCAATGCCACATCAACACATCCATCAATATCACAACAAGAACATAGGAGTCCAAGTCCACCTTTGCAACAAAATCAAGAGCCTTTAAGTTCTCATGCAACCATTCACAAGGGGAAAACTGATATAGGTTATGTACTCTCAAAGTATATATACAATAAAAATAAAAAACCTAAGCCAACACCTTCCACCCCTACACCTCCAAAGGATGTGACCCAAGGGCTACAAGCAAGGAATCAAACATCACCATGTCCTCCAACACATATACTTGAACAAACAAAAGAGTCCTCAAACGTCATGCCAAGTGCTTCAAGTCAACCATGTCATCCACAACCCCTTGATCCCATTCAAGAGTCTTCTCCATTAAGTCTAAGTCAACCTCCATCATGCCTCCATATTGTTGACCATCTAGAACATGTTGAGCCCATTCAAGAGTCATCTCCTTCCACTTCCATTCAAGCAACCCAAGAGGTATGTCAAGAGTCTACTCCCAAGCATGTGGAAACATCAAGCCCTAGTCCTAATCAAGATCAAATCATTTTCCTCCAACCTATCCATAATCTATATCGTTTTTATGATCAAGATGATATCCATAATGATGAAGAGCCTATCCATGAGCAACTTGATCCTATACACATCCATGAGAAAGATATTCCAAATTCACCTCCACCTAGTCCTATCCATGATCTATCAAAATCCACTTCCCTTGATGAGACATATGCCTCCCAAGCCAACATAGAAGATCAAACAAATACCTTGGATCTAAGTGAACACAATGCTAATCAAGATCCTAATGAACCTCCATCACCCACTATCGACCCCATTGCAAGTCATCCATCATATCCTAATGGTCTTTCCACCCTCATTCATGAATGTTCCTCCTTAGAACAACAAAAACCATTATCTTCCCTTGCTTCATCTTCTCCATCCAAGAGGGAACTCGTGTCTAGTGTTCTACCTACACCTAGTCTCATTGTCCATTGCACACTCCAAAACATGAACCACCAAGGTAAAGTTCTAGACCTTCATGAACAAGATGTTTTAGAGCCCATCCATGTCAAAGTCCCTCCACGCTCTTATGACCTTGGACCTACACCCCAAGGACAACAACCTAAAGATGTTGGTACTTCTTCCATGCATCCTAAGTCCACTTTCCATCATAAAGCCTATCGTATCCCTAAAACATATGTTTCCATTCCCCCTCCATCATCCTACAAATGTCAAAAGCATGTGACCATACACCTTCCACCATCAAATTTTCCACCATTGCTTCCAACTCCTAATATCCCTCCATCAAATCTGCCACCATTGCTTCCAACTCCTAATATCCCTCCATCAAATCTACCTCCACTTCTCCCAACACCTAATATCCCCATTATCCAATCCCCTTATCCCTCCATCCATAAATACCCTAACATTCCTAATCATGACCAACAAATGCACACAGTGTATAAACATGAAGCTTCCACCCATTCCACCATACCCATGGGATTCAAAAGCAAGAATTTTAATGCCTCTACCTATAAAGTCAAAAATCCTAAGGGTTCTCATGCCTTAGGACATCAATACAAAAATTCAAATCAAAATACATCCAAAAAGCTATATAAGCCCATACCTCCAAAAGGAAAGACCAAAACTAAAATGGTTTGGGTACCTAAGAAAAAGGAAAGTAAGTCAAATGAGGCATCCACATCACAAAAATCCCAACCATCCACTTCCACCCCACATTCCCACTCTATTCAAGAGTCTCAAATTCCTAAAACCCACAAGCAAAATAAAAATCATAAAAATACTAAGTCTATGTGGGTACCTAAATCACTTCATCCACCACCTCCTAAGCAAACATCTCCATTGCTTCCTACACCCCATCCACATCAAAAGCTTCAACGTTTATCACAGTGTGTGCAACCATTGGTCATGGTTCCCTTCCATTTCACAACAATCCCACATACTTCCATCCCCCCATCCTTCAACTACTATCCTACATATCTTCCCAACCACCTTCCTATGGTCCATGCTTTTGCATAAACCTTGCATCCATCCTTTTGCACAAGTCCTCTTCAATCCACATCATCATCCACTATTCCCCATCCATTCTTACATAAGCCTTTCATAATCTGTCATCTACCTAATCCATCCCTTTCATGTCATCTCTTACCAACATCTATGAGCATAATGAGCATTTGACATGGTCCATGCAATGACATTCATATCTAGTGGGACTATCACCTTTCACAGAACTAGACACTTGATTTCCTCCTATCCATATTCTCCTTCTCCTATCCAAAAATTCAAAATAAACAAAAAATCAAAAAAAAAAAAAAGTAAAGAGAAATCCCTTCATCTAATGGTGAAAACCTGGTAAACAGGCGCCTTGGATAAGTACCATAATGAAAACCTAGCAAATAGGCGTCATGTGTAGGTTGATCTTCTATGTCACTTACACTTGGGGGCACAATGTCTTATCTAGCCAACCTATCATTTTCATGTCTTGTCATTTCCATCCTACCTACCATCTTTAGCCATCATACATACCTCTCATATTGAGTCCATTCATCCACCCTTCTCCTTTTGATCTTGATGAAGATATAGGGGCAAAATGTTGAAACATGTTTTGGGTATCTTTTGATAGACCTCATCCTTCCAAACAAACCTATTATTATCCTATTGCCATAAGCTTTGTCATGAAAATCCTAAGTCTTGTACCTAGAATGGGGCATGTTATTCCTATGCAACATAGTCTTTGGAAATCGCATTCTTGCTCTCTTATGATGCATACATCCATTTCATTCACTATGACTTATCCTTTCCATTCATCCATATATCATGAGCCTTTTATCCCTTATCCCATCACCCACCCTTTCATTCATCAATCTCATCACCCTTGCACCTAGCCTTGGTTTTCCCCTTGTCATTGGTATCTAGCACAAAGGCTACTCAAATTTTCATCATTTGATACCTCCAAATATTCTCAAAACTCCAAAAAAAATAAAAATCAAAACATCTCAAAACTCCAAAAAAATCAAAACATCTCAAAACTCCAAAAAAATCAAAACATTTCAAAACTCCAAAAAAAATAAAACATTTCAAAAATATAAAAAAAAAAGAAAAGTCCTGAAGAAATACAAAAAAAATCAGAAAAAGTCCTAAAAAAATTCAAAAAAATCAGAAAAAGTCCTAAAAAAAATACAAAAAAAATCAAATATCCAACAAAAATCCAAGCAATAAAATCATTTCAATCACATCAATTATTCTATCCAATCATTCAACCAAATCAATCATCTTCATCAAAACTATTGCAACCAATCCACTCAATCACAATCATTCCAATCAAATCAATTCTTCAATTCAATCAATCGATTATCTAATCAAATCACTTCAACCTAAATCATTCCAATCACATCAATTCTTTTATTCAATTCATCACATCCTATCATCCAATCAGTCATCATCTCATTACAAACAGTTTCTTCAAATCAATCAAATCATCTTCAATCATTCCAAGCAATAACCAAATGCAAGTCAATCCTTAATCCATACCAATCAAGTTAATCTATCTTGTCAAATTATCCAATCACATTCTTGGGTCTTGATCCTAATTTTGTCGTAAACCAAATCAACCAACCAATCAATCAATTATCATCATCCTTGTGTTGCTCTAGGGATATATCGCTTCCCAACAATGACAACACTATCATCATCATCAATCAATCAATCAACGGTTTACAGCTTGACAGGGGCAATTCCTTGTTTGTTTTTGTATTATTTGTGCATGCTTGCTTGCTTGCTTGTGTGTGTTCTCATTTTATCTTGCATTTGTATCAAATCCATATCATTCCAGCTAATATTCATATCTTGTGTGTGTTGGAATATCTTTTTGCATTATCCTTTGCATCTAAGGTCACATAATACCTTTTGTGCATTAGGACTTTAATGCTCTAAGTCTACTTCCTCATACGCCTAGACAAGGTTGTATTACTGGGGCATGAGACACATCATCACCTTGGTCCTTATACCTTGGTGCATAACGTCTAGTGCTATATCAAACATCATGGTTGCTCACTTTCATTGCAGCATACATCCTTTCATCTCCTTCATCCACATTCTCTCTTGCATCATTCAACTTATCCCTCCTTTATCATTTCATTTCATTTCGAGAGAATACCTGTGTTTGTCCAACCCACCTATCCTCTCGAGGGGGCATCATCGACATCAAAAATCAGAAACTTCTTAGGGGCAAAAATTTTATTTTCTTTGAAGTAATATGTTTCACACATCACTTCAAAGAGGGGCAAAATGTATATGCATAAAAATCGTCATGTCTATAATCCTGGCAATTAATTAAATATTTATTATTTAATTAATTTTTCTAAAGTCCTCTACATATGATTAAATTTAATTAATTTAATTATATTGTTCATTCATCTTATTTCTCTTCCATAATTAAATAAATTTATTTTATTTAATTATTTTCACATGTCCTCTTAATTAATTAAATAAATACATTCTATTTATTTAAATTAATTATCACTGTTTGAATTTAAATTAAATCTTTTGATTTAATTAAGTTTAAATATTTCCCCTTTCTTCTATTTTAATTCTTCTTCTAATTAATTAAATGTTTCATTTAATTAATTTCATAAAAGTGATTTAATTAAATAAATCTTATTTAATTAAAAATCTTATGCTTTCTTTCTAAATCACAATTAGGTTTTGAAATCTTCTAATATCATAATTAAATATTTTATTTAATTATGAGATCTTTTGCTTTTTTCAATAAAACCTGATTAAAGCTCTTTTCTTATCACCAACTTTCTTCTGCTTTTAAAAACTTAATTAAATATTTTATTTAATTAAGAAAAGCTGAATGTCCTCCACAAATAAATAATTGATTTTTTTTTAATTAATTATTTATCAGCTTTAAATCTTTCTTTTATTCTTTTAAAGAAAGATGGTTTCTTATCTTCTCTTCTTTTTCCTCTTTCATAGTAAAATAGAAAAATCTGTTTTTAGGTTTCTTCTATTTTCTCTTCAATTTCATCTTTCTTCAACCGTTCGATCTGTCATGAATTATCACAACCATTGATCATATCAGCCAATCAGAAGTTTTTGAAAATTCTATAAATACAACCTCTCACAATTCATTTAGGGGGTTGATTCTTAAGTATCCTCACTCTGTCAAAATCATTCTTTGATCAAATCTTCTATCATCTTCATCAGGTTGTTATGCTACAGAATTTGAGCAACCAACATTCCTTCTCTACAATCAACCTTCGAAATCTTGCATCCTTGTGCAGGTGGAGAAGAGCCATGGAGATCAATCAACACTAGTTTGAAAATCGGTTTGCATGTTATTTGTTTACTATTTTTATTTTTCATTCTAGTTTGTACTTCATGGTGCTTGATAGGATTTAATTTGTTTATTTTCTTCAATGCAATTTAAACTCTTTGATTTATTTCCCTATCTACACAATCCATGCCCAACACTATATCATAAGATCCCAAGGGTATGATGCGGAGATCCACCATGGTAAACAGTGAACCAATCCTCAATCCACATCCATGCACAAGGGATTCTACTACTACTTTAGCTCCAGAGGACAATTCGACATGCCACCTATCATCCTACTTTGTTTCCATTAGTCCACATTGCACCACTAAAGAAGCATAAATAAATGAATCAAAAGCACCATATTCAAAGGATAGAAAGAACAATACCCTATAACACACCTGTAGTCTCCACAATTGTGCCTTGATGCTCTACTTGCAAGTTATCAACCACTACAAACACTCTATGAGACCTGCCTACATCACCCACTATCGGCTCTGAAGCTATCAGCCTCTAACTGAATCCTGATGTATTTGTCTGAGGACACTACCTAGCTATATGGCCCCGTTGGCCATAAGCAGTACATTTTTCATACCCCCTACCTCCTGAGGGTGTACTGGACTGCTGAAAACTACCTCTACTAACTATAGACTATGTGCTCTAAGCCGACTAATCGGGACAATAATGCTTGGATCGCTGCCAACTCTAGTTTTTCCCAGATTGACAACCACCACCTTGCTAAGACTGAAAGTTCTTAGGTTTCGACTCCGAACACTATTGTTGTTGTCCACCCTTAGTGGGTTCATGATGGCACCTAGAGGAACCAGTTACCTGAGACTAACCACCTCAGGACTCAAATCCTATTGGAGGTGCACTACCAATTTGCACACATGTCTGACCTCCTAATGTCATGGCCAGATTCTCCTCTACTATCCAAGCCTTCTCTACTGCCACCTCATGGTTTTTGGCTCAAAAACAAGGACTCCACTAATACGGGCATTCAAGCCCCTAATAAAATGTTGAACTAACATGGCCTCATCATCACCAATGCCTACATATTGCTTGAGCTCAAAGAACTTGTGCTCATACTGCTCCACAGACATAGCCATCTGCCTCATCTCATGAAATTCATCTACACGATGTTGCCTCCAATGGTCTGACAAGAAGTGAACTCTGAACCTCTCTAGGAACATCTCCCAAGAAAGTGAGCCAATATCCAAATTTAATTTTTGTTCCTCCAACCACCACCATGTAGAGGAAAAACCCCTAAGGTGCATCATGGTGCATCTCGCCTTAGTGTTACTACCATATGGATGCATGAAAAAAAAACTATTCAAATTGATTAACTATGTCTCTACCTCCAAACCACCACTAGAACCATCAAAGGTAGGAGGACGTTCCCTCAAGAGATCCCTCATATGACCTACTGAAATCGCCTCCTTCTCTATTGTGACATCTCACCTCCTAGGAGACCTTTCTCTCTCCCTATCCACCTATTGATCACCCTCCTATCTAGGACCTAGATGGGCAAGGACCTCCTCAATAAAATGACACAATTGAACTCCCTCTAACTTTGGCTGACCTAGAATCTAACTCCCGCTTCCCTGATCATTCTAAGAACTCCTTTGTTCCTCACAATCACTCTCATGGAAACTCTAATAAGGGGTGTTCTAGAGGTTTTCCCCATGGCCACCACCATGACCTCCTCCATGTCCCCAACCTCAACCTCGACCTCTACGCACCTTCCTACACAGACACCACCAAAGGACAAGTCTTAGGTTGTTAGATGAGGATGACAAAGGGAAACATAATCTTCAAAGTCTAGGCATCTAAGACAACATAATGGGCTCTTATAAAACCAAAGTACCTAGTGTTAGAACCTTGATCTAATACCATGTGTAATGCCCTGCCATAGAACCCCAGAGAACAACACTTAACAAGAATAAATAACAAAACAATTTTTTTTAAAGAAAAACACAACAGATTGAATAACATATGATAACTTGTAATCTAAACCTGAGTCCTCTAAGGTCCCATGACTATGCTACTAACATAACTATAAACAAGAACTAGAATTATTTCTTTAACAATAACAATACCATGATTTTTCAAACAAGTTAAGTTCATTTCAAAACCAACACACAGTATCAGATTCAACATCAAGCATTTCCATATCATTTCGTCAAATAAATAACATTCAACATCATTTCAAATAACTATTATATGTAAAATACATCACTTAACTTTTCCATTACAAAAGAGTTCATTACTATCAGTTACAACATTACAAAGTTTACAACAATGCTTCCCTGAGATCAATTGGGAAGAATATACATTTGTTTGCAATAAGAGATACATCTTACAATGCATATGCATAAAGGTTGTCTCCTCAAACTAAAGCATGAAATGGATTCTACTACACAAGGTTCACCTCCACGCACACAAACAAGCAACAAGGATACCCAATGGAGGAAAAAGAACCTACCTCCCGACCATGTGGAACCCTAGGGTCCACCCCCCATGCTAGGAGATAACACAAGGTCCCACCACAAAAAAACAATCAAACAAGAATACAAGCTAACATACATAAGGGCTATACAACACTAACTTCACTTCTAGAGGCACACATGCAACAAAAGGATAACAATAGCTAGGGAATGCTAGATTGCAATAGGGAAAACTGTCATCATATGGTTCTGACATGGGTTGTCCTAGTAGTCTCTCACTAGACCTCGGCCCTCATCTATGGTTATCTTGGTAAACCTCATTCTAAGTCTCGGGCCCCATAGGGTGACACATGCAGATTCAACATTCCTTTCATGAGGACAAGGAAGTTTATCTTTCCAACCAGACCTTCCCAACCCATCCTTATCCTAAACAAGCACTACGAGCATGGGTGAGGCATCCATTATCTTGATTAATGTGAGAACTACACAACCCCCTAATTCATTATTAAGTTATCACTAGATTAAGAAACTCTTAATGGGTTTTTTTGGACACCACTTTGGGTTCTAGCCCCCTTTAAGAGCCACTCCCCCTACTTGCAACTAGTAAGTTCCCTACAACAAGCAAGGTATTACCATCTTACACACATAACACAATCACAAGAAACCATGTATAGTGCAAGGCATAGACCCTCTTGCACACACACAAAACATTGTCAAATTTCATCTAAATTGAAACCATCAAAAGAACCATACATACAATATTACTCACTCCCAAGCCTCAGGAAGTCAACTTAACCACTTTGCACAATGAGTCCCACTTTAAAAAAATTATAAAATGACTCCAATACCAAACATCAACACCATATTCAATGTTTTTAATCAAACAACAATATGTTGGAGCAAAGCTCCAAATCACCCAAGAACAACCTCCTACAAATCAACCCTCATAGTCGAGAAATTCACCAAATATGTGATGCTTTATTGAAAATCCAAGATAATAAAATACATTATATTATAGGCTTATAAATTCATAAAAAGTCCAAACGGGTGTGCAACCACCCAATACGAGAATATGGGAAAAACTAACCAGAATAATTTCCCCTAAGTTAAAACTTAATTATTCTAGCACCCCCCCCCTTAAGTGCAACTTAGGGAGAATGCAAAAGCAAAAAATAAATCTCTCACAACTGGAGAAAAGGAGAAAAACCCTATACAAAAAAACCCCTCTCCAAAAGAGAGAAAACAAAAACAAAACAAAATAAATCTTTGAAAATTGTCCATGCGTCTCCTTCACCAAGTATGATGATGTCACCAACCAATTAGAGACTTGCTTGAAAGATGAAAAACTTGAACAATGCGGAAACATATAAGGAACAAAATTCAAAGATGATAAAAAAGCCTCCAAACAAATCTAAATAACGAGCCTCCTCCAAACCACCAAGACTAAGCCATCGATCCACAAGAGATGGTCAAATCCCTCACAACAAACAAGGGGTCCACAACACAGTAGTTGAACGCACAAACTTCCATAATGATTCCACATGAGCCTTTGTGCACAACAACATTAGCAAGTGCAGTGGTATATAAATACTAAAAATTTCTCCCACGCTACCAATGTGGGACTAAGGATCCAAAAATAAGTTCAAAACCACTTCAAAATGAGGCCCACTCCAATCAGATGCACCGGAAAAGCCCTAAATATTTATTTTATCCAAACTTTATAAGATATAAAGTATTAAAAAATGTATGGTAGCCTCTACAAAATCAAACGCCTTTGAAGCCCAGAGAAAAAAAATTCCTCTCATCCACCTCGCAAAATTTTGTGCACCTCTAGAAATCAAAGCAGCCAATACAAATAGGAAATTTCACCCTCAGGAATGAAAGAAACATCACCAAGATTATACATGGGATCCCATGAGAAGATGAAATCATACGCAACCTTCAATAGGAAAATCACAGCCTCAACATAAAGGAATCAGGCCTCCAAAAAAAATGCACCTTCCAGAAAGGAAATTGAGCCTTAGAGAGATGGCCTAGGTAAGAAATCTTTCACCATCAAGGAAAATCCCATTTGCACTTGGATGAGATTGCACTTGGATGATGCAGCCACAAAGATGAAAGAAAAAACGGCTATCAAAACTACCTCCCAACAAATAGAAAATAACGGCTTCAATGAGTAGAAAATGAGCCCTCCATGAACAGAAAATCATGGTTATGAAACACCAATAGCAACAGAAAAATAATCGAAGGCAATTTTGAAATTTATAGATTTTCAAATGCCGAAAAACAAATCAATCTCACAAATGAATCAGCCACCCACTCCTCAAGATCTATTTAGAGAATCAAATTAGTCTACCAAAGAAAATGTGTGATAAACCTTCTCCATCCCTTAAAAGGCTAGATTTAACCACACAAAATATGCACAACAAAAAATTCAATAAAGGTGCAAGCTAACCACATGGAGGTCTGCCAAAACACCAATGACCTTAGCTTTGATAAAGGTGCAAGATAACCACATGAAGGTCTACCAAAACACCAAGCAAAAATTCCTCAGGGGAAGGAAGGGCAGGAGATATGATTTGATACCATGTTAGAGCAAAGCTCCAAATCACTTAGGAACAACCTCCTACAAATCAACCCTCACAACCAAGAAATTCACCAGATATGTGATGCTTTATTGAAAATCCAAGATAATAAAATACATTATATTACAGGCTTATAAAGCCATAAAAAGGCCAAACGGGTGTGCAACCACCCAATATGGGAATACGGGAAAAAACTAACCAAAATAATTTCCCCTAAGTTAAAACTTAATTATTCTAACACAATACATCCTTGGAAGACATCATTTCCACATCACATGATACTCGACAATTAAATTACATAGTAAATTTACCATTTAACTATTAAACAATTATAAAAGAAATCAGCAATCATTAATTAATCAAAGGATACTTCAACTCATTTATTTAATAAGTCCTTTCATTTCTCTAAGTATAAATAAATCATTTTTCTCTATTTAATTTCCAACTTTATCTATCCAAAACAACCATTTAAATCCCATAGGTAGATTTATTTTGTTTCTAAAATCATAATATATTTATACATGTATACACACACACACACACACACACACACACACACACACACACATATATATGTATATGTACATATATTTAAAACAAAATACAACTTCCAATATAACAGAATTTTAAATAGCATATACATGCATTTACAGTCATACATATATATATTTATCCAACTACAAAAAGTCTACATAAACATTGATTTCCATTGTGAAGTAATTTCATTGAACCCCAAGCTTTTGAACCGAATTCTAATTCTTACGTATTTCATTGCATACGAAAAGTAATACGCATATGTACTGGATGCAAATAACTAATGTTATTCATACAATATATACATTGTAAAATAGGCATCGACTATCAAACATACACATAAATCCATCAAATTCAATAGAGATGGATTACTATTACGATGTATAATAGTTGAATCTCCAAACAACTAATTGAACCACAGATTTTTGTAGGGGCTTCTCTCTTGCACTTCTAGGGTTTTTCACCTACAAGGAGAAAGGTATCCCATAAAAAATTTGGGGTTCACTCAAGAATAATACTAGTATGATTGAAATATGTCTAAATACAATGTCCTAAGTGCAAATAACTAGTTTTTGATAATGATTATTAATGCAAAACCTAAGAAATGCAAGTTGTTTGAAAACACATTGTGATATGTAGAAAGATAGATTAAATGCAATATAAAACAAAATAAAGATGCTAAATAGAAATTTTGCACTTGGAAACTGATGAAGGTCAAAATGAAGATTGTAAAGGTCCTTGAAATTATAGAAAATCTAATTTTTTGACCAACTGGGACACTTACGCCAAGCTGGATGACTTAGTCCCAGATCTGGGAAACTACTTTGAAGCTCGTTTCAACCAAATGGGTATCCAGATCTGCAAAAGCTTCTGAAAAATAGGTGTAGTGGGACTAATTCACCTCTTATGGTGACTTATTCCACTTTAGCTTTTCTAAAAATCTGAAAGTGGGGTTGGAAACTCTCAGTCTACTTTTTTTGTTCCTCCAGGTGTTTGATTCTAAAATTGCCAAATTTGGGCATGAAAGTGACTTTTTGTGGATCTTTTGACCTTTCTAAAAGGGAAATGAATCCAACAAGTTTGAAACCTATTCTTCAATCATTTCCAAGCCATCCAAGCACCTAAATCTGCAATCACACAAAGGGAGAGAGAAAATGTTGATTGTTAGGGATTGGGGGTTTGCCTTGGTCAAACCCCGTTTAGGTAATTAAACCAAAATGATGAAATAAGATAATGAAACATGAAACATAAAACAATGTAATTTAGAACATTTCCATGATGATAGATCTTGAGTTGCTGCAACAATGGATGAAGAATCTTGCTCTTGAATGCCTTAGAAATCTATCTTGATGACTTAGAATGCTAAAACCCTAGTTTGCTTGACTTGACAACATGGATGAATGATGAATGATGGATGAATAGTTTATTTATTTTAATGAATTAGGGTTAAAGGTCTCCTTTTATAGAGGAGATTTAGGTGAATGGCTAGAATAAGGATCATGATCAAGGGCCAAGGTTAAATTAGAAAATAATTTAATCAAGGGTGGAGGTTAATTAAGAGAAGAAAGACATGGATAGATAAAGACTTGAGCTTAAAGATAAGATTGGCACAGTCAAAGAGGTGATAGGAGAAATTAAATAATTAAAATAATTATTTAATAAAGAAAGGATAAATAATTAAATAAATTAACGTTTATTTAATTATAGAGAGAAAAGGCTAATGAATAATTAAATAATTAAAATAATAATTTAATTATAGAAGAGGGAAAAGATAACTTTTGAATTAAAATAATATTAGACTTAAATGCTTAATAAAATTCAAGAAAAGTGTGAAATTCATTTACAATTCTTTACAACACCTTTACAAGACATGCATTCTATTCAATTTGCAAGGGTCGAAGACTTAATGTGAATGTGTTGACCACATTACAGCATTAAATCAAGGAAAAAACTAGGCCAACACCCAAAAGAAAGACCCAAATGAGTGTGAAAATGTCCAAAGATACATTTTTTGTGACACACTAATATGTCCATCGAATATCATAAGCAAGGTAAATATTTCTATTGCTACACAAAAGCATATTTTCTTCAAACTTGAGGGTGATATTTATGCTTCATTAGCCAGGAAATAAATAGAAGGGAGTCTTCAAAGCTAACCATATGGCATAGGAAAGAAAATTAAAATGTAGGGAAATCAATCTAAATTCACAATATTTGATTCAATGCATGGAAAATGTAACCAGCCCTCAGGAAAAAGGAGAGCCACCAATTGGCCAAGATGCCTGACCTAGCCCTCAGACTGGGTCCAATATAAAGCAGGTACCCTAGGTAATTTTCCCATAAGGAGAGATGGGTTGCAGTTCCAAAACCAATAAATATGAGGCTAAAGAATTTTGCAAGAAAGCATTGGCAGGATAAATTCAATTGCATGCTAAGAAATGCAATAGTTACATATTATTAGCAAAAAAATTGAATGCATGTGATGAAGGGAGGGTGCATAATAGGAGTTAAAGAATAATCTTTGGAAACTTTCTAGCAAATACAAATGGTAGGGGTAAATCATCATAGGGTCAAGAAATATATAATACTTGCAAGAAAAGCATAAACTAGATTCACAAAAATGGCTAAAAAAATTTCAAGGAAAATATAATCGATGGGTGTGACAAGTCGACATGCCATGGGATGCCAAGTTTACAGAATACGAACAAACGATTCACAAAAGGGCTTTAAAAAAAACCTTCAGGAAATGCATTTGATAATTGTTCAATTTAGAAAAAATAAACCAGTAAATTTTTTGTGTCCAACAACATAATCATTTCGGCACTCAAACAAGACAATTTCAAGATTTAATTCCCATCCCCCTTTTTTTTGCAAAAATAACAAATTTAATTAACTACTCTTGAGTGCATCTTGTTGCATGCAATCTTTTAATTTAATCATTTTTATTTTATATTTTACATTCATTATTCCCTACAACCATTTATATATTTATTTTTATTTTATTTAACTAGCCATGATCCAATTTATTTAAACTTAATAATCACCTTTTAATATTTATTTACTAACTTCAACTTCAAATTATAATTTTATTTTATCATAACCTATAATTATATAAAAGCATTTATTTTTATTTATCATAATACCTTTTAACTTAGTAATCCTATTTTAATATCAAAAATTCATCAGAAACATTTTTCAAACAAATTAAAATAAAATAGACTAATTACCAATCAATACCTGACCACAAGCAAAGCCGAAAAGCAAGACCACAACAACACTAACAGACCAAACCCACCATACGGACAACATTGACATGGTGTAAAAATTAGATACTCATCCTCTTCAAGGATGATGGCTGAAACAGGGGACCAAGTGCTACCTCCATTCAAAAATTCCATTGGGTTTAAGGCATGCTCAAACCTATCAATTCATGTGGAGTCGATGCCTGGTACTTGTAACCTATAGCACACAAAATGGTCAAGCATATACATAATCATACAATCAGACAAACTGTGAAAGGAAAATTGTAGCATCCCAGGGTACTCACAAGTGAGTGATGTGACACTATTCCCCTTAACCAAAACACATCAAACATGACACCATATCAATGCATAACAATTAGTTTCTTAACAACAAGATAAGAACATTTACTAGATAAGCGCATAATACTCATAATAAGATTAATCCATATAACCAGTTAAGTCCATATTCTAGTCATAACGTAAGCATTAAACACCAATAATAGAAGTACCTTCAAACAATCATTGTAGCAGTCAGTCCAACACCAAACAGAGTGTCATAATGTCTCAATCCAAAACAAAACAACTATTAGTCTAACAGAGAAAAAAATGAGGGGCACTACATCCTTCCCCCTAGAATCGGGCTTACTCTTGGAAGCCTACAAACAAGGGTACAACTCCTGCATCCTAGATGCATCCTCCCAAGTAGCTGAAGCCTCATCATTAGGATCCCACTGGACCCTCACCTTCTCAATGTCTTTACCCTTGACGGTGAGTCTCTTGTGCTATAGAATTCCCATGGGCTCCAGAGCCAGCAAGTCGTCCTCTACCTATAATGCATTCTAGTCAAGAACATGAGAAATTTCTGGATAATATGGCCTAAGAACCGAAACATGAAATACATCATAGATGTGTGATAGACTAGGCAACAAAGCAAGATGGTATGCAATAGGACTAATCCTCTCCAAAACCTCAAATGGCCCAACAAAATGCAGTAAAAGCTTAGAGCCTTTTCTATAATAAATTGGACTCTTTCGTGTACGCACTCCCAAGAAAACCTGATCTCCAACCAAAAATTGGTGATCAACCCTATGAGAATCTACATACCTCTTATGCATGTCCTGCGCTACTACCAAATTCCCTCTAACTCGAATGACCTAATGCTCCATATCCTGAAGAAACTCTAGTCCTAGGAGGACTCTATCCTTAAGGCAATCCCAACTTAGTGGAGTCCAAAAAGGATGACCATACAACGCTTGAAAATGAGACATACCAATAGAACTATGGTACCCATTATTGTATGTAAACTCCACCAAGTCTAGATAATCCTCCCAACAAGACTACTGATCCATGACATACATCCTAAGCATATCCTCAAGAACCCGATTAACCCTCTTGGTCTTCCCATCAGTCTTCGGGTGGTAAGCTAAACTTAAGTTCAACTGAGTCCCCAATGCATGCTACAAGGACATCCAAAGAGTTGAAGTGAACACTGGATCTCCATCTGAGATGATCCTATGAGGAATCTCATGCAACCTGACTATATCCTCCATGAAAACCCTAGCCACTAAAGAAGCATTATATGAAGACCGAACAAGAGAGAAGTGTGCCACCTTAGTCAACCTGTCCACAGTGACTAAGATGGTGTCATGACAATGAGAAGACACTAGTAAGCTAACAATAAAATCCATTGAAATGATGTCCCATTTCCATTTTGGAACAAGATGCGGCTACAAAAGACCTACGGGATGCTAATGTTCTACTTAACACTCTGGCATTCCAAACACCTCGAGACAAATTCTACAATATCCCTCTTCATTCCAGCCCAAAAATACAACTGACGGAGGTTTGTGTGCATCTTCGTACCACCTAGATGAGCTAAATAGGGTGCCTGATGTGCCTCTCACATAATTAGGGTATGAAGACCCTCTAAAGGAGGAACATAGATGCAACCCAAGTGTCACAAGAAACCATCCAATGCAAGAGAATATCTTGCAAATCTGCCCTCCAAGGCTCTGCCTAACTCAACCTCAGACCTCACCTCCTGATACTATCTATAGGAAGCATTCTGACTCCTCAAATCTACTCCAAGAGTCACTGCTAAAAGATCATGTATCCACTAACTAAGAGCATCTACCACAAAATTCTCCTTACCCTAGATAAAATTCACCTCAAATTTGTACTCACATAGGAACTCCATCCATCGCCTCTGCCTAGCATTCAAGTTTGGTTGCGTGAATATATACTTTAAATTACGGTGATCACTATGCAACTCAAACCGATTCCCCAACTAAAAATGTCTCCATCTCACCAACACATCAACAATGATGGCTAACTCCAAATCATGTGTAGGATAGTTCAACTTGTGATACTTGATTTTGTGAGATTCATAGGCTATCACATGACCATCCTACATCAAAACTACTTCAAGACCCTCTAAAGATGCATCACTGCACACCACAAAGCCTCGGGTAGGATTAGGAACTGCCAAAATAGGTGCACTAGTCAACCTACCCTTAAGAGTCTAAAAGGTTTCCTAACCTACTCTGACCAAATTAACTTCTTCCCTTTCCTCTAAAGAGAAGTGATTGGGTGAGCTATCCTCAAAAAACCCTATACAAACCATTGATAATAACCTACTAAATGCATAAAATTGTGAACCTTCGACACATTAGTGGGTGCAAGCCAATCTATGATGGCTTGGATCTTTGAAGGATCCACGGCAATACCCTCTCTAGAAATGACATGCCCCAAACCTATCACCTCTATCTGAAAGAATTCACACTTTTCCAAATTTTCATATAGTTGATTCTCCCTCAGACACTGCAATACCTACCACAAATGCTCCTTGTGCTCCCCCATAGTCCTCAAATAAATCACAATTTCATCTAGGAAAACAAGGAAAAATATTTCAAGATAGGTGCAAAACACTCCATTCATCAAGCTCATGACTATAGATGGAGCATTCGTCAACCCGAATGGCACAGTAGTGAACTCATAGTGCCCATAGCAAGTGTAAAATGCAATCATGCAATCTTATGAATGTCTGCCTCAAAGATAAGTAACCGATGGTACCCCAAGTTAAGATAATTTTTTGAAAACACCTTAGCTCCCTTGATCTGATCAAAGAGGTCATCAATCCTTAGTAATGGATATCTATTCTTGACCATCACCTTATTCAGTTGTTGATAGTCTATACACAATCGAAGAGATCCATCCTTCTTCACAAAAATGACTAGTGATCATCAAGGAGAAACACTGGGATGAATGAACCCCTTAGCCAATAACTCCTCTGGCTACAACCGAAGCTCCTTAAGTTCCTAAGTGGTCATCTGATATGGAGCTCAGGAAATAGGCTATGCTCCAGGAACAAGATCTATCCTGAAATCGATGTCACACTTAGATGGCATCCCTAAAATCTCACCGGGAAAGACATTTGCATACTGCCTAAGGATAGGATGATCATCTAGGGACACCTCCCAACTATCCCCTAACTCTAAATCATTAATCATCATGGAAAAAAACTGGAAACCCTGATGCATACATCTCCTCAACTTCATAGCAAAAATCATATGCAAGGAGATGGTCCTCTAAATTCCAACTACCTCTACCTCTCGCCCTGAATCATCCACACACTACACTAACTTACATTGGCAATGTATCACTACTCGATGAGCATCTAACCAATCCATACCCAACACTGTATCATAAGATCCCAAGGGTATGATGTGAATATCCACTATGGTAAAGAGTGAACCAAAACTCAATCCACATCCATGCACAAGGGATTCTACCTCTACTTTTTCTCCAGAGGCCAATTCGACCTACCATAGGTATCATCCTACTTTGCTGCTAGTATTCCACATCATGCCACTAAAGAAGGGGAAATAAATGAATTAGACACACCAAAGTCAAATAGGATAGAAATTCCAAAACCCTGCAACACACATGTAGTCTCCACAATTGTTCCCTAATGCTCTACATGGCGATTATCAACCACTATAAACACTTTGTGAGACCTGCCTATGTCACCCACTATCAACTCTAAAGCTACTAGCCTCTGTCTAAATATTGGTGTATTCTTCTAAGGACATTGCCTAGCTATATGGCCTTGTTGGCCACAAGTAAAACATACTATACCTCTGCCATACCCCCTACCACCTGAGGGTGCACTGGACTACTAAAAACTACCTCTATTGATTACAGACTGTGTTCTCTGAGCAGGCTGATTAGGATGATAATGCTTGGCTCACTACCAACTCTATTTTTTCCCAAACTAAGAACCACCACCTTGTTGATACTGAAAAATTTCTTAGGTTTCAACTAGGAACATTGTTGTTGTTGCTATTATCCACCCTAATTGGGTGCATGATGGCTCCTAGAGGAACCTGCTACTTGAGACTAACCACCTCGGGACCCGAAGCCTACTGGAGGCACACTACCAATCTACAAACCCGTCTGACCTCCTAATGCCATGGCTAGATTCTCCTCTACTATTTGAGCCTTCTCTACTACCACCTCCATGGTTTTTGGCTCAAAAACATAGACTCCCCACTGATACGAGCATTCAATCCCCTAATAAAATGTTGAACCAACATGGCCTTATCATCACCAGTTCCTACATACTACTTAAGCTCAAAGAACTTGTGCTCATACTACTCCACAGAAATAGCCATCTACCTCAGCTCATGAAACTCATTTGCACAACACTTCCTCCAATGGTCTAACAAGAAATGAGCTCTAAACCTCTCCATGAACATCTCCCAAGAAACTAAGCCAATATCCAAATGTAATTTCTTTTGCTCCTACTACCACCATGTGGAGGTAAAACCCCTAAGGTGCATGAAAGTGCATATCGCCTTGGTGTTACTACCATATGGATGCATGGAAAAACGTATGTTCAGATTGATCAACCATGTCTCTACCTCCAAACTACCACTAGAACCATCGAAGGTAGGAGGATGTACCCTCAAGAGATCCCTCATATGACCTACTAAAATTGCCTCCTACTCTATTGTGACATCTCTCCTCCTAGGAGACCTTTCTCTCTCCATATCCACTTGATGATCACCCTCCTATCTAGGACCTAGACAAGCAAGGACCTCAATAAAATGACATAATTGAGCTCCCTCTAACTCCAACTGACCCAAAATTTGACCCCCACTTCCCTAGTCATTCTGAGAACTCTGTTGTTCCTCATGATCACACTCATGGAAACTATGAGAAGGGGTGTTTTGGTAGTTGGCCCCACGGCCACCACTATGTCCTCAACCTTGACCTTGACCTCTAGTCATCTTCCTACACAAACAACACCAAAGTACAAGTCTCAAATTTTTAGGCAAGGATGACAAAGGGAAGTATAATCTTTAGATTCTAACCAACTAAGACAACATAATGGGCTCTTATAAAACTAGAGTACCCAGTGTTAGAACTTGGCTCTGATACCATGTGTAACACCTTGCCACAGAACCCCAAAGGATGACACTTAACAAAACTAAATAATGGAACAATTTTTTTTTTAAATAAAAACACAACATATTGCATAACATATGATAACTTGTAATCTAAACCTAAGTCCTCTAAGGTCCCATGACTACGCTACTAATGCAACTATAAACAAGAACTAGAATTATTTATTTAACTATAATGATACCATGATTTTTCAAACAAGTTAAGTTCATTTTTAAACAAAGGTCACATCACAAGAAGAAAGAAATTGCACAATGAAACATGAGTGTCAATGTATGCCCCCATTTTAAAGCGGTTTCTAACACCATTACTATGAGCAATTTCTTTAAAGTAGAAGAATATATGAGAGCTTATTCAGAAATCCCTATGTCAAGCCATATATTTCTGATAAGCTGCATCATGAAAAGATGAGTATGTCACATGTGGTCCAATTTAAGGCATGTCATCCACATCCCAAGCTTTCTCTTATATGTTCATTAAAGGTGATCAACTAGCCAAAAGAGACAACGACAAGTGACATAGGAGGAAAAGGATATCTATTCCCTTACCCCCACTTAGTGCAGGACAAGGATGAACCAAATAGGATAAAAATAAGTTTTAGTTAGAGGAACTAGGTGCTTCAACACAAGGAAGATCATCACAGTCCCTAAGATGTTGAATTTTGTTACTTAAAGCCTTACATTTGTTAGTAGCATGACCATGAACTCTATGATATCTATAGAATGAATTCTTGCAGTAAAATTTATTTCATGTTTTTGGAGGGAGAGTTATCAAACGATCTTGGAGGAGTCTTGACAAGATTCCTTCTCAATCAGTAGTATAAAGTATTTCTTTAGTTATGCAAGATACATCATACACACATTAAATGATAAGGCTTTAGATGAGAAGGGAGATAAAGATTGTAAACCTAGATATTTCTTGAAAGAGTATGGTATGTCGGTTTTCTTTATGTGTTCATTGTATCCATGTGTAGGAGAGATATTGTATCCAATGCCATAACAATCTTTCAAGTCAGATGAAGGGGGTTTGTGTTTCTAAGAAGGATTTTCTTCTTCATGAGAGAAAAAACCCTTTTTCAAGTTATGTGCCATCTCCCCATGAGGGATGGGAGTTAGATAGCCCTCATTGCCACCATAGGGTAATGTTGTTGACATTGAACCAAGTTGAACATATGAAACACAAGGTTTTTTTGGTTTAGGTTGTGAGATTTTACAGTCTCCCATAAATGAAGGTGTGAAACCCCCATCGTTACTAGAACTTGTATCTAAAAATGAATCATTTGTATATGACTCTTTGGACCATGAGGGTGAGATTTTTGAAACTTTATTGAAAGAAGGCATAAAATCTAGCAACCCCCAATTATCACTAAAGAGTTTTGTTGTAAGTGAAGGATTGGAATCAACCTATATAGGTTTGAGTTTTGATTTTGGAATGAAAGTATTGGAAATGTTGTGATCATATGATTCATAGATTTGTTCATCTATGTCAACTGTGTATACCTTGTTGTTGTATTTGAATTTCATTGTATGGTGGAGAGTAGAGGGGACTCCTTTCATAGCATGAATCCATGGTATCCCTAGGAGAAGATTGTATGGAAGAGGTCCTATCATGATATGTATATGGGTAGGCAACACTATAGGTCTGACCTCAATAGGTAATGTGATCATCCCTAGTGGTTGCCTATTAACAATTGTCAAAGAAACAAATATGAACATCATTAAGTTGAATGAACCTTTTGTTCGTGCCAATTTTTCCTAGGAGATCCATGCTACAAACACTAATTCCTGCTCCATTGTCTATGAGAGTGCGCCTAACTATAGTTTCATTAATGATCACCTTTATCATCAAGGCTTCATTCTTGTTTTGAGTCTCAAGTGAGGGTAATTCATGCTTAGAGAATGTGATTTCTAATTGTGTGACTTCTTTGGGATGAAAGGAGTATTTTTCATTATTCAATTTCATAGAAGCTTGGATCTCCTCCTACTTTATTTGCAACGTTTCTTGAAATAGAAACTTGCATGTAGGTGATAGTTGAATGAGTTGCCACACAGATATATTAGTGGGAGTCTTTTTAAGGTCTTCAATATTCGAAACAATATGTTGAGGAAATGGTGATGTTGCGGGAGCAATTTGTGGTCCCCTACATGTTTGAGCAACTATATTATATCTTGGTTGTTGCAAAACATTGTTAGATTGCATCATATATTTCAAGAAAACTCTTATTTTCTTATGTGATTCGCTAATGGGAGGTAACTTAGGAAGCTCACTAATTAAAGGAGATCCAATTTGTGTCGTTAGAACCTCAACAATATTGTCTTTATTTGCATGATTTCTTAGTGAAGAAGAGTTTAATGTCACTTCACCTAAGGAAGCCTCATTACATGTGTCAATGTTAATATTTTCTTGCACCATGATATCCTCCCTAGGATGAGAGTTGTTAGGAGAACTACAAACCAAATGTTCTTGACATTAAAAAGTAGGTTCTTCTAACATGACTTCATCACAAATAGGGGAATGATCGATGGTTGAATTGTCTTGCTCCATAATGGTTTCCCTAGGTGAAGGGGGGAAACTAAGATTCTCATGACCTTCATTGATTGTATTTTCTAATATCAAAGTATATCTTCCTCACAACTAGAAGAGATACTAGGAGAAGAAAAAATGTTATTGCCATTCTTACCTTCGGTTGTGTTGTCTTGTTCACTAAGAGAGGTAAGAGAAGAGAAACAACTAGGATTCTCAAAACTCACATTGATTGGTTCTTCTAACACCAAAATATCTTCTTTTCCAATAGGAGAGATATTATGAGAAGAACAAATATGATCGTTAGGAATGTCCAAGGTTGTATTCTCTTTCACTAAAACACTTTCATAGGGAGCGGATATGAACTTTTTCTTAGCATGTCTAGATATGTAAGACACTAACATTGTTTGAACAAAAATGAAAAGAACTTGTAAACATATCATGCAATGTCTCAACAATGTAAACAATGTATATCCAAAGATACAAGACACTTTTATCCAATGTATGCAAAACTTTAAGAATGCAAACAATGTGTATCCAAAAATGAAAAGCACTTTTTTCAAACGTATGCAAAGTTTTATGAATAGAAACATTGTGTATGCAAAAGTGAAAAGTACTTTTATCCATATTATGTAATATTTCATAAATGTGATCATTTTCAGATCTAATGATGCTTGCTATTAAAATGATTTCAAAAATGACTACCCTAAATTGATGTTTTTGACCTACATGCATAAAACAAATTTTCCCAAAACTTTCTAGACTTATAGTATATGTTACCAAGATACTTAGGAAGCACAGAAATGAGGTTTTTGATGATGTAACAGATAGTTTAAAATCTGGACTGGGATTGATTCACCCAAGGTGGTGAATGAGTCCCAATTAGGGTTTTCTTTTTTTAATTCAAAAATTTTCAATTGATTTTGATTCTTTTTATGTTGTACATATGACCTGAATACTAAATGAAAATGCAATTTTTAGATGTTTTTCAATAATTGAGATGCAAAAATGCAACCTATATGCACTTTCAGTAATGCAAAATTTGAAGCCCTAGAATGTCAATTAACTAATGCAAACTCTAATGCAATGTTAATGCAAGCTAATTCTAGGATGATGATGGAATCCAAATTAGAAAAGAAGGTATTCTAAATGTAGGTTTACCAAAATGTAGTCAATGGAAATGGAAGCTCCCCACCTTTGAGGCATAAGCACAAGGATAGAATTCCTATTTCACAATTTCCACACTCTAGGACACCTTAGAGATCTCAATTCAATGAAGAGTGGAGAGATATCTAACAATAAGGTATCCTAGGATATGAATTCAGATTGCAAGAGGGGTTCACCACCAAGTTTAGATTGCAGATTTGGATACCCATTTGGATAAAAAGATGAACAACATATAACAGAAATTTGTGAAACAAAAAGTGTGCACCTGGAAACTTGTTGGAGATGGAATGGAGCTCTGAAATCCTAAAAAACCTTATTTTTGGCCTAGTGGGACTCATTCGCCATTTTGGGCGAATCAGTCCTAGATCTGAGTATTTGCATAGGATCAAGTTTTATTCAAATGGGTATCCAAATCTGCAAAGATCTCTGAAAAACTCATACAGTGGGACTCATTCACCATAGCTAGGGGATTAGTCCCATTTTATCGCAAAGTGTCCCAAGAGCAAAATCTTGAACTAAAACTTTGCAAGCCTCTTATGATGGATAAAATAAGCACTTTCCCTCTAATTTCATGCAAATTGGATGGATATTTTTCCCTAGATCTAAGTTTCTATGAATCTTAACAACTTTGACAACATTTGCAACTTTTTTCATTTTGGTGCTTTTGAAGGCTTCAAATCCACTTTTCTTCAATCTACAAACCCACAATCACACATTAAAGAGGGGAAAACTTGTTGATTGTTATGGAATAGGGATTTTCCTTGGTGAACCCCTTTTAGGTAATGAAACAAAATGATGAAATAAGATAATGAAGCATGAAATAATGCAATTAAAACCTTGCCATGATGATGGATCTTGAAAATTGTTGCAACAATTGATGAATAATTATACCCTTGAATGCTCTTATGGACTCAATTTCCTATTATGAATGCTCTCACAAAAGTATTTGGTGAAAATGAGTGAAAGAACCTTGTATTTATACTTAACTATGCAAGAATTCTTGAAATTACAACACTACAAGCCAACATTGGATCTAGAGGAGAATAAAATCCCAATGAAAATTGGATTTAAATTTGAATTTTGGTCTCATGATCAAACTCATTCACCACAAGTGATGAATGATCCCCATCTAGCATAATGTATGGGACCAAAAATCAAAAGTGCTTAGAAAGGTGTAAAAATAGGTTTGGGACCAAAAAATCTAGGTAGGACTCATTTTCCCAAGGTGGTGAATGAGTCATAGACACTAAATCTAGGCCACATGAGCTGGGAACATTTGAATTATGGTTGGTTACTTATTGGTGTCAGGATTATCCTCAAAAATATGCAATAAATGAGGCTTGTGGATGAAAAATAGGGCCAATTAAAGCATAAGAAAGCCCAATTATTAATGACAATCCTAAAGAAATATAAAAGTTAGTTAAAACACTTTAAAACACTCCAAATAAGGAAAGACTAAGATTAATTATGATTAAAATTATGTTTATTATGCTTAGTTAATTGATAAAACCCTAGAAAAGTGTGAAAGTGTGTTACAAAACTTCACAATACTTTTGCAAGGCACCATTAAATTCCATTAGTGCACAAGGGCCCAAGACCTAATGTGAATGTGTTATCCACATTACAACACTAAATCAAGGCAACATTAAGCCAAAATCCACAAGGAGGACCCGAACAAGTGTGAAAAATGTCAAAGGATCCTTTTTTTGACACTATATTATCATTACGAATCATAGGTTGTTCTTTTGGAAGGACATGTATTCATATCAAGATTTTGATATCCTAGTCCTTTTGTATTTTTAGTTGGGATTTGAGCTCTAAGAGTTGATGAGTTTCATGTTCACTTCTTGTATCATATCCTTGTTTACTCAAGATTGTATCCATATGTCTCTTCTAGGTTGATAGGAGTGGCATTCACCTTGTTAACATAGAATGGTTGAATTTTTACTTGCTTAGAGGAACTAGGTTCATCTATTTAGGGAACTTAGATTCAACTTGTGTCTCAGTTTCAGGATGTAAGTAACTAAAAATCTCAAGTGGTGGTATGATAGGGGGTATTGGTTGTTCCATTGATGGATAAAATGATGCATTAGCTTCAAGGTTGTTAATACAACCATTTAGGAACTTATTCATGTTGTCATCATCTTCTCCAATGATGTCAACATCATGAGGAGGACATGCATTAGGAGTTGAAGGAGAATGAGTTAGTTCAATTTCATTAGGGTCATTTCCAAATGCACAACTTGACACATCCACTGACTTCAAGGACATCCAAAGCTTACCAAAGCACATATCCATGATGCAAATTTCAAGTTCTTAACCATGCAACAATTTGAAATGAAATGTTCTAGCTTCAATTTTGAATTTAAGCAATGTACAAGGTGGACTAATTTAGACTAGATGTAATGAATTGAATGAAACAGAAAGCCTGTGAATTGAATATTAAACTATAATCCATTCACATACTTGGCTACCTTTTCCCTATCGATTTCATGCCTTCTAGATCAAATGGCCAACTTGTAAAACTCCTCCATGTAATATTTTACACTCATATCCTTTTGCTTCATATTTTGCAACTTCTTGAATAACTCCATTTCATAATCTCTAGGTATGAATTTTTTCTTCAATCTCATCACCATCTAGTTCCACCTCATTATCTTGGGATCTCCATTCATTTCCTACTCTCTTTGCAACCCTTTCCACCATAATGTAGCATGCCCTTTCAAATTCTTTTGGGCTAACTTTACCCGTTGCGGGTCTCTAATTTCCTCCATTTCAAAGTATTCTTCTAGCTCTCATATCCAATCAATTAACTCTTCCAGATTTGATGTTCTAGAAAAGTTTGGCACATCTATTTTACTACATTTTTTCATTCTTGAAAGAGCTCTTAAAAATATTTCTTGTTCAACATCCTCTAGTTGTTCTTCTTATTCTCCTCCTTGCTCTTCCTCTTCACTTTCTTCCTCATTCTCAGTATCTCTTGCATTACCAACAACTAATCTCACCTCATTTCTTATATCATTTTTGATATCATCTCTTATCATCTCTCAAAATTGTTCCAACACTACCTCTAATCGA
The DNA here is from genome assembly GCA_007258455.2 of Sequoia sempervirens. Classification (NCBI taxonomy): domain Eukaryota; kingdom Viridiplantae; phylum Streptophyta; class Pinopsida; order Cupressales; family Cupressaceae; genus Sequoia; species Sequoia sempervirens. The sequence continues at coordinate 35,422,260 of VDFB02379711.1, read as the reverse complement.
GGTCTTCCTCTTTGAGGTGACATCTCTTTCTATCAAAAACTTGTTCCTCTCAACTCTCAATTTTTCAAGACTCGCCTATAATAATTCTCTTGAGCCTTCCATAACTATTACTCACTTCCCACAAGTCCTAGTGGATCCTCTCCATGCTTAGGATTTCCTCCTCTGATACCAATTGACACAAGAAGACTCGCACCCTTTCCTATAACTTGCAAACTCTTAACATAAACTTGTTTCATAAAACAAGACTCAAGTGAAAACACAATAAATTGGTTAAATTTGGTTTAAACCCACACAACATATATTGATTTCTGCAACACAATGTTTATAGATAAAATTACAAATAAAGGCCTTCACCTACCCTCTTTCTTTTAAATTTGTTTCTTAGCCTTCAATAAGGCATTCCATATCTACACTCTCTTATTCCACACACCACACTTTAGTTTGATGCCTCTATTGTCTTTTTCTCAATACTAATTCTTCCTTACCTGTGCACTCCACATGAACTGTTGCACACTCTCTTACATTTGTTGCACATCCCCTTACACTATTGTGCCTTAGTGTTCAAGGTTTGATGCTCCCTCTACTTCACTTGATCGACTCCCTACACACCTGTATTCATCCCCTTCATGGAAATGCATAGACTTATGTTTTCTACCTCTCCTTTTGGTCTTCACTTAGCTATCTCTTCACAAGCCAACCAACCTTCCTTGTGGAGTCACCTCCTTTCCCCAAATTTTTGCCTCTATTATGTGCATTCCCCCTCTACTTTTGTGCACAGTTAATTTTGAATTAGGCTTTTTTTATTCCCATAACCAATCCCCCTTCAAGCTTATTGGTCTCCCCCAAGTCTGTTGGCCTCCACTAGTCTATTAGACTCTCTACAAATCTATCAGCCTCTCTTGCATTTTCTCAATCCCCTCTTCATATAAAGATGAAAATGCACATTAAAAAATCCATTTCAAGATTTAATATTATGGTTTTATTTTTCCAAATGAATAATAAATCAGTCAAAAAATATTTGATTTAGCTTCACACCTCCCAATCTTTTGCTAAGCCTTCTTCGACGAATACATTCTTTTCATATCTAGAAATCAATGTTTCATATGGAATTGGGTCAAATGGTTCCTGTACCCAATCTATGCTTCACACATCACATACATGTCTACAAGGTAGTTGAAAGTACAATGAGTGGATTTCCATGCTTTCCCATCACATTCAGACCACGAGGATGCTAGCAAAAGAAATGTAGCTTAAAAGATTTCTTTCATCACATTTCATGAGACAACATTTCTTCCATCGGCATTCTGTTAAAGTGTAAAAATTTTAGAGGTTTAGGCACTATGCAAAAGAGAGAAACTAAACAAAAACAAACCAAAAATTGAAAACAAATCAACAATATTTTTGGTTGGTGTTGATTGCCTATCCACCTGTGTGCTTTTGCACCATTGTTGGGAAAATGTGTTTCAACCTTGCAATTATAGATGGTTTATTATTGATAGGATGTAAGTTGGTATGTAGCGACTAATCATGCAAATATTGTACACTTGTAACAAGATATAGGGTTTGGGGCATCGGCCCAAATTTTTTTTGCTAACACGTCAAGGTTTTTTTGTTAACACAACAAATGAAAAATGACCTTGTAAAACCCTAATTCTAGAAGGTTCCAAAAATTTTGTTATAAGTGATTGGGATGTATGTAGATGGTGGTGTATTCTGAGAGTCTGATAGTGGTCATGTTGTCTCTTTATCTCTGGTGGTGATACTCCTGTGAGAAGCTTGCTCTGCAAGTATATTATAATCTTTTGATTTCTAAATAATATATTGGGCGGATTTTGGAGTAGATTTTTTCTCTTGAAAGGGTTTTCCCCACGTAAATAATTGTGTTGTGTTATGTGTGATATTTATGTTTATTTCTATTTAAGTTTTTGTAATTGTTAAAGATCTATAAAGTTTTGCATTCTTCTCCTCTCAAGATTAGTGTGGGAAGTTGTTTCACTACCTTAGCTTCCTTATAGTCATGACCCTATAAATCCTACACCAGGTACTCTACACTGTTATAAAACACTAAAAGATCCTCTCTGAATCATTTCTACTAGGGATTTCAAATAAAGCCCAAAATTCCCCTATTTATTGTGGGTTGAAAGACTATCAATAGCAAGCAACCAAAATTTCATATTGGCAATGGCAAGCATTGTCTCTTCAAGTTTATGAAGTCAACAATGTTACTGTACATGATTTACATATGCACGGTTGTGTGACGAGTGCTTTGGGGAATGTTTTGATAGGCGAGTCTTTTGGGGATGGTGATTTCATTACTCTATGCATTGCTACAAATATTTAGATTGATCATAATCTCTTTTTAATTTTGCTAATAGTCTCATCAATGTGACACTTGCTTCCACTAGAGTTACTATTTCCAACAACCACTTTTTCAACCATTATAAAGTAAGCATTCTCTCTACTACACCCTACTTAAAAAAAATATTGACTACAACTTCTCATGTTTTTGTGAAACAATAGTCAATATTTAGGTTTTCAACTACTCTAGACGCATTGGCGAGGTTCATTTTGCTCTAGGGTGAACCAAAATTTTGTGAAAGGTTAGATCCCTCAAATTTTAAATAGGAGGATGTAAGTCTATAACTTTAATACCATATTGGAGTTGATGATTGAACCCTACAACTCCTAAAAATCACCTAAAAACAATTATCCTATCACAAATGAAAGATCAAAGCATGATTGTGTGAGCTCAACAACTTGAGAAATTGTATTGATGCAATAATTTGAAAGAATGATTACAATGAAGGTGAATGCTTATAAAAGAATAAAAATGAAAAAAACCCTAGATGAGGATTTGATTAGATTGTGACAAGTGTCATAATCTCATATAATGAGACAACTTGTCCTATATTTAGCTCAATCTAATATAAAAAGCAACTCCTAAATTTAGTTCAAGAAGTAATTAAATTAAAAATATGTCTAATAATTAATTCATGATTAATTAATTATCAGGTAATGACCTATTTTCTCCAACAAGAAAGAGCCTAATGATAAGTAATTTTGACGAGTACAAAAGATTAATGTCACACCATCCTTCATTGCTTATCCCCCATTAATCAATGCGTCTTGTAGAGCTAATGGATGTGATGGTTTTCATCCTACACTGCAATAACTAGCAATGCATGCAAGAATTATAAAATTTTAAATCTCCTCAATTTGAGGATATTTTATTTAATATAATAAAAGGGAGCCACCCCTGTGATAGCAATTTGTGTATCAAAAAATAAAAATAAAATTAAAATAATTATTAAATATTTTTAAGTAAAATAAATTAAAATAATTTTAAGATATTTTTTAGATAAATGTATTTAAAATATTACTTAGTATACTTTTTAGAGTAAGAAAATTAAAAATAATGAATGGTAGTAGACCAATCATTTTGCTAAAGTTGTTGAAGCTTATAATGGTTTAAAATCAAGCTATGACAAAGGATATAAGAAGGTTTGGTTGGAGGGAGATTCTCTAAACATTATAAGATGTCTTAATAATGATCATACCCATAGCAGGTCTATTGACACTTTCATCTTTGAATCCCTTAATATGATCAAATCCTTCAATGAAATTAGGATTAATTACTCATATTTTCCATAAGGGAAATAAACTGGTGGAAATATTTGCTAATAATGGTGTCAAAAGAGAATCATTACATATATGGGAAGGGTACTCCTTCATTCCCATCGAATCTTTTTCCATAATAATAATGAATTCCAACACAAATTTTGAGAATTGAAGGGACATGGGGATTATGAGATCCAGACACTTCTCACACATTTTTTAGGTAACAAGGCATGGGTCTCTTTCCCTTTTCTTATATGTCAGGATATATGGAGCAACATATGTGGTTTGTTTATCAGACTCATTTCCATTACTATGAGAGGTGAGAGAAGTCAGGTGGAGCCCTTGTCTTGTGATGCGCTCCTAGGAATCAAAAATGTTTGGAGAATTGTAGAAGAGGGGGGTTTGACTTCCTACCTAGAGAGGCTTCATGGCCATGACCCAAAAGCTTCCAATATTTTTATTAAAGGTCAAGGAAGAATAGGTTGTTGAATGTGAATGGTAAGGAAGTTTCTATTAGTGAGGAGGTGATTGTGAAATTACAAGGATTTTGTTGCAGGGCAAGAAATTCTTTCATGACAGAAAGGCTAACAACGAAGCCCTAACCAAATTTTTTAAGGGGAATGAGCATAGAAAGTTGGTGAAACTCTTCTCTTGGGGCTACAATTATCTTTCCATAAAATTGATTTGGGCGGAAGTTGCTAAAGTCATCATGCGGTATATCACTTTGGATGGTAGGTTCACTGCAATATGTGGTGTTCATTTCATTTTCTTAAATCATTTTAGTCATAATTTTTTGGGTTTTTTTCCCTATTTTTTGTTAGCATCTTTGGAATATGCTACTAAGGAACAAATTAAAAACCCCAAATTTCCTATGTTACATGAGGGATTAATTCTCCTAATTATGGAATATATTAAAAATCAAACCCCTATGTTGAATCTGAGGAGGGGGAATGTAAAAAATAGAAACAACTGATGGTTATTCACTATTCTTATATGAGTTCAAATTCTAGTGAGGACAAGGAAGATGAGGATTGGAGGGAGGAAGATAAGGGAGAAGATTTGGTGGAAGTGTTCTTTGTGCTCCCTTTTGAGGGAGAGGATCAAAGGAAAATAAAGGGAGTTGGGAGGAAGAATTCCCCTACGAAGAAAGTGAAGAATATTATCTCCTAGTTTGAGGGCTCACAAATTGGGGAGGAGGAGGAAGGGGATAAAAATCAAAGGACTTGGGAAAGCAAATTCTGAAGTCTAAAGAGGAAGCATTAGGAAAAGGTAAGGAGAAAGTGGTAGTGGCTACTAGGATCCAGCCTCTGAAGAAAGGCATTGTGAAAGATGACCAAGATGTTGTTGACCTTTCACATATGTCTAAAGACTTTAATTATCTCTACACTAATAGAGAGGAAATTTATGATGTCTTAAGGTTTTCCAAGGAAGGGGTCACTAACGAACTTAAACTTAGAGAAAAATGGTTCTTCTTAGAAATCAACAAAATTAATATCAAAGTTCGTGGTTTGTAGGAGAAAATTACCAATGAGGATCGGGACCAACCTATGGTTGAGAGCAATGAGATGAAGAGTAGTATTGATGGTCTTGAGGATTCTATTAATATTCTAAAGTTGGAATTTGAAATTCAAATGAATAACCTAGAAAAGAAACTCTAGGGGGCTAATAGAAATTTGTAGAATATTTTGAAGATAAGAAATTGCTCTATAAAAAATAGTATTGAGGGGATTAGGATTATTATGGAGAAGCTCAAATATTTGAGAGAGAAGTAGATTATTGATGGGATCCCTAAGGAGACCAAAAGGAAAGAGTGGGAAATCAAAGACAAAGGGAAGAAACAGGTGTAGGTTGATTCAAAGGGGCTAAGTTCAAGGTCAAGGGGGAGCAAAAAGAAACCTTTCGAGGAAGAAAAATTTAATGAGTTACTAGACTTGGTAAACCTTCATCAACACTTCTACAACTAAGAGCTAGAGGTGGCAAATACTCTTAACAATATGAAATAGTCTTATGGTTGTTTTTTATCTTTTTGTTTACTATTGGTAGGATGTTGGTTGGTTGTGTTTTATTCTTTTGGCAACATTTTGCTTGTAAGGGTTTCAAGTCCCTTCAAAACCTATTTTCTTATTAATCAAAAATAGTAAAATGAAAAGTTGCATATAAAAGTAAAACATTTTTTTAAATAAAAATAAAACAAAAAACATACATAAAACTAGTATACTGTCATTCATGGCACAATTTGATGCTTAAATCGTAGCATTGTTATCCTTGTCACCAAGGTTCAAACTTCTAAATTGACAAATTGAACTCATGGGATTTGAATCCCTATTGAACCATTGAGCTCATGGACTTTGAGCCCTTGCTAGGCCATTGAGCTCACGTCCTTTTAACCCTTGTTGGGTTGTTGAGTCATTGAGCTTGTAGGTTTGGACCATTGCATTAATGAAGAGCATTCATGATAGAGATGGGGTTTGGAAGGGATGAGGTCCTCCATATGTAACCTCATTTAGCTCAAACTACATACAAAATTCTTAAGATACCAAGCTATCAAATATTTAAAATTATTTTATTTTTAAAAAATTTTAAAAAATTAAAATATATCTATCGAAAAAACTTGAAGAATTTTTTTATTTTTTTTTAATGAGTAACCATTTACTTAAAAATTATTATTTATTAAAAAATTATTATTTATTAACATTCTTTACACATGTTATTTGAATGGCAACAAGCATATTAAATGCAATCACATACGTGCATGGCCGCGCATTTTTGTGATCAAACACAAACCAAATTCCTTATTCATAACTTCGCTCAGAGATAATCATTTTCTGTGTTAATCAACATGTGTCCCAGTTAGATTGCTGAAAGTAAGGGGATTTCCCACAGAATAAAACAGCATTTTATTTGATTTGCCACAATATCCGATCAATCTACATGTTGAAGTGAATGGCAATCACTTCACAGTCGAACCGAAATATCCATACTTCTATTCGTTTGTAAACACGTTGTCATTGGGTTGCTGCAAATTATCTCCAGATATCACACGCCTTTCAAAATCTGTTCTTGTCTGAGAAAAAGCAGGGAAGAAAGACATATACTTCCAGCAGAACACTACAACTGAAACAATACAGTCGAGTAGAGCTGCCGCTATTTATACCCAAAAAGGATTACCTTGGAATTCAATATTACAGTGAACTTGCTACATTCTGCTAGCCAAGATGACTACCCCTGCTTTAATAGCACTTCTGGTTTTCCTTTTTGTCATTGAAGCCTCTTTTTCTTATGGAGGAAGGAATCCCATAGATAGCTGCTGGAGAGGAGACTCAAACTGGGGGCAAAATAGAATGAAGCTTGCAGACTGCGCTGTGGGCTTCGGAAGCTCCGCCATGGGAGGCGCAGGAGGAGCTTTTTATATCGTCACAAGCGCAGATGACGACCCTGTAAATCCTGCACCAGGTACTCTGCGCTATGGAACAACGCGGAAAGATCCTCTCTGGATCATTTTTGCTGGGGACTTTCAAATAAAGCCCAAAATGCCCATATTTATTGCGGGCCGAAAGACTATCGATGGCAGAGGAGCAGACGTTCATATTGGCAATGGCGGGCCTTGTTTCTTAGTTATGGAAGTGAGCAATGTTATTATACACGGTTTACATATACAGGACTGTGTGACGAGTGTTTTGGGGGATGTTTTGATAAGCGAGTCTGTTGGGGTGGTGCCTGTTCATCCTCAGGATGGCGACGCCATTACTACGCGCACTTCTACAAATGTTTGGATTGATCATAATTCTCTTTCTAATTCTGCTGACGGTCTCGTCGATGTCACGCTTGCTTCCAGTGGAGTTACTATTTCCAATAACCACTTTTTCAACCAACATAAAGTAAGCATTCTTTCTAGTGTGCCCAACTTACATGTCTTATGTATGTATTGCATTAGTAATTTTTGAAGTTCATAATAATTTGGTGCTTTTTAATTATAATACACATTTGATTAGTCGTTTTTTAGGAATTTATAATGATTATTTTAAATTATTAATTGTTGTTGGATATTGAATAGGTGATGTTGTTAGGGCATAGTGATACATATGACGGTGACAAACATATGAACGTAACAGTGGCATTCAATCAGTTTGGACCTGATTGTGGACAGCGAATGCCAAGGTAATTTAAAAGAAAATTAAATTTCCTTTCATAGATTTGGTAGATTCAAACCTTAAACTTTTATTACTAACTTTTGATATTTTTATATTTCAAATGAAGATGTTTTGAATATTATAGTTCTATTCAATTTTATTTTCTTTAAAAGTACATTTGAATGTTTCAAATTTTATTAAAACAGTTGTTCTCGATAAGATATAAAGTGTTTAGTAGACAGAGAGATTATTTTTATGAGATTTCTTTGCTTTCATTGAAATTTATGAAATTAAGGAAAATGGATTTGTAGGGCACGATATGGACTTGTACATGTTGCAAACAACAATTATGACTCATGGAGTATATACGCAATTGGTGGGAGTTCATACCCAACCATTCTAAGTGAAGGGAATAGTTTCACTGCACCAAATGAGAGCTACAGGAAGGAAGTAACAAGACGTGTAGAGTGTAATCCAGCATCAACTTGTGCAAATTGGGTGTGGAGATCTGCACAAGATGTTTTTTACAATGGAGCTTATTTTGTATCATCAGGAAAAAATAAAGTGGCCAATATATACAAGAAGAGAGAAGTTTTCAAGGTTGAGAATGGGAGAGTAGTGCCTAAGTTGACAAAAAATGCTGGGGTTTTAAAATGCATTCTCTCTAAACCTTGTTGATGATACATAAAATCTAGTTTGATGTACTATCTGATTTACCTTATGCAATAAGCATCATGATGTATATTGTTGTATTGATGTCAAAATAAAAATGTATGTATAAATTTTCAAAATAACAATGATGTATTCAAATAAACACTGTTATTTATGATACATTTTGTCTTTGATGTGTACTAATAATATGGAATACTACACAAAACATGAATGAATCTATCTAGTGTTTGTACAAAATACCAAATTTATAAATATTTTATAGAGAATTCTATCCACTAAAATGATAAAGTATAAGTTAAAATTAAAAAATACATCTTTATTGAATTATAATATATATTAATGAATCATTTAAAATAACTTATATATAGTTCAAAAATTAAGTGGGATTGTTTACTTATATCATAAATTGATAAATGTTTTTTCAAATTTTTGAAATAAAATAAAAAATTAATTGAATCTTTTTTGTTATGATAATATTTAATTTAATGATATTGAGTGATTTATAAGATAATATTATTAATGTGTAGACAATTATGTAAACTGCTTCTTCTTTTAATATTTTAAGCTATAAGTAATGGTTGATTCCTTTTAAAATAAGTTTGACATGTCTAGAGAGAAAATAAATAATTTTAATTGTTAATTATAATCAAAAGATTAATCTTTATCTTGAAATTTTAGATTAGAATGAGGTGAGTTTACAACAAATTATTTATGAAACATTTATTTGGATTAAATATTGAATTAGTTTAAAATACAAAAGTTAAGAAAAAAGTTTTTAAATAATAAATTTCAGATTTTATTTTTAATGAGATTTGTTGAAAACAAATTAAATTAGCAAACATCTCTTCATAAGTTTTATTTTGATTATAATGAAATTATATTTTAATAACATATGTTTTTAATCTCATTTTTAATAATATTGATTACGAAAAACTACAAGATACTACATAGAAATGATATTATATAATTGAATTTTATTTTTGAAAAAAATATAATAAAAATGCACATGTACATCAATAAAATGAAATGTTTATATTTTACACAAAATGATAATTTTAATAAAATATATTTATGTTTTCATATATACAAACATAGAAATGATATTATATAATTGAATTTTATTTTTGAAAAAAATATAATAAAAATGCACATGTACATCAATAAAATGAGATGTTTATATTTTACACAAAATGATAATTTTAATAAAATATAATTATGTTTTCATATATACAAATATTTTCTTTGGTTGCTATGATTAAATTAAAAACAATCAATTTTTTAATTTATTTTTACACATATATTTTACTATGATTGTATTATGTGTATTCAAATTTTTAATTTATATCTATGTATATGCTTTGAGTATAACCTAAACATGTCATTTTCCTTTAAATTACTGATTTTATTCTTTAAAGAGGAAGTAAAATGAAAGATCGATATATCATATATTGTCTAGATATTGCAATTAATAGTGTAATAGATAAATACTTCCAAGAAGTCAAATTAAATAATTGTTTTTAGATTAGTATATTTTTAAATTTAAAAATTAATCAATGTAAATCAGCCATGGTTGTGTAGGAGATGCTTGTGGTGAGTGTTATGGCATCAACAAATTCACCACCAACAATTCATTGTCTGAAAATTCACTGCCAATAATTATCGCAAGAAAATTCACTATCATGACAAATTCACCTCAAAGAAAATTCACCATCAACAATTCACTACCACAAAAAATTCATCACATTAATATTTTTAATATATATTTCCAAGACTTTGATTTTATTTTTTGCAAAAGAATAATGGAGATCTGTATTTTGTTATTAATGTGGTGAAAAATATTCTTTTGCAAAAAAAGTTTCAAAGTCTTGGAAATATATATTAAAAATATTAATGCGATAATTTTTTTGCAGTGGTGAATTGCTAGTGGTGATGTGAATTTTTCATGGCGGTGAATTTTCTTGCATTAATTGTTGGTGGAGAAGTTTTTGACATTGAATTGCTAATAGTGAATTTTCCTATCTAGTTGAGTGTTCCATATGACGACAATTGAAATCTAGTGCACTAAGATTTGATGGTTGTTGCTCTTGAAATTTGTGAAATAAAAGAATAATAAATCATAAACTTTTGTAAGTAATACACTTAACATATATGCTCGATGAAAGAATAAAATATGAATCAGCATACTATTGTTCTAAATTATACTCACAAATTGTTGTTCATATATAAAAATACTTTAAATAAAAGAAAAAAGAGGACTTCTATAGATTGTTGCTATTTGGTATTTCTCATTAATTTTTAGTGCTACATTTGCATTATAAAATGATTATACCATAAAATATATGTAATATATAAAACTGCAAGTTTTTCTTGTAAGTCAAAGTTGTGAAATTCAGTCATTAAAAAATTATTTTTTAATTAAAGTTTATTTAACATTATTAGTGTAATCAGAGTAAAATTACATTTTTAACATTTTTTTTTTTTAAATATTTGGATTTGTCATGTATTTGATTTCAAATTGATTACTTGACATTTATTTTTAATTTGTATGTGTCAAAATGTTTGCAAACTGTTCTCTTTGACTTACAAAATTATTGTTTTAATTTTAGTGTTATTTTATTAATTAGAGATAAATTATATGGAAAAATATTAAAGATTGAAATTAGAATCTCTAATTCCCTCCAAAAAAATATTTTTCAATAAATTTGAGATTATTTTCTAAAAAAATGTACAAAATTATTGTCTACTTTATTTTTTTTTAAATAATTCATAAAACTTCCTTTAAAATCTATATCAACTATCATTGACATGCTCAAAAAAATTCTAATTGGATATGAAAATGAACTAAAATATAAATGATAGATTTAAACCTTCTTGAAGACTACTACTATTTCCTTTTTTTCTTCATTTGTACAATTTGAAAATACTTTATATTATGAATTAAAATATGAATATTAGATTCACCTTCTTGAATACTACTACCATTCCATTTACTTTTTCATTTGTAAGATCTAAAAATACTAAATATTACCTTCTTCAATATGTTTACAAATTATTTGTAAGGAAAAGTGCCCACAAACCACTTACCAATTACTAAAAATGTATGTATTCCCACATTAACCTTTTTGGGAGATTATTACAAAATTCATTCTACAAGATCTTTAACATTTTCACATGTAAATTATTTAGCTAAAAAAGAATAAGAGAGATACAATAGGAAAAAACTCTTTCATAGCATGTAGATCAAAAACATATTTATTTGAAAGAAATTTGAAATCACTTATTATGTCCCTAACCCTATAGTGTGTATTAGGATATGAACTTAGTTAATAGTTAGTTTATGGTTACCCTAACTATTAAATAAATTATATAGTCATTATTACAATAAAATATTTTTCAATAAATTTGAGATTATTTTCTAAAAAACTATACAAAATTATTTTCTACTTTTTTTAAAAAAAATAATTCATAAAACTTCCTTTAAAATCTATATCAGCTATCATTGACCTGCTCAAAAAATTTCTAATTGGATATGAAACATGAACTAAAATATAAATAATAGATTTAAACCTTCTTGAAGACTACTACTATTTCCTTTATTTCTTCATTTGTACAATTTAAAAATACTTTATATTATGAATTAAAATATGAATATTAGATTCACCTTCTTGAATACTACTACCATTCCATTTACTTCTTCATTTGTAAGATCTAAAAATACTAAATATTACCTTCTTCAATATGTTTACAAATTCTTTGTAAGGAAAAGTGCCCACAAACCACTTACCAACTACTAAAAAAGTATGTATTCCCACATTAACCTTTTTGGGAGATTATTACAAAAGTCATTCTAAGAGATCTTTAACAACATTTTCACATGTAAAGTATTTAGAAAACAAAGAATAAGAAAGATACAATAGGAAAAAACTCTTTCATAGCATGTAGATCAAAAACATATTTCTTTGAAAGAAATTTGAAATCGCTTATTATGCCCCTAACCCTATAGTGTGTATTAGGATATGAACTTAGTTAATAGTTAGCTTGTGGTTACCCTAACTATTAAATAAATTATATAGTCATTATTACAATAATATATAGGTAATTAGGTCATTCTAGGAGTTAGACTTAAGTATCTATGTTGGCTTGGGTGGAATCTAACGCATAAGTATGGAATATTGTGTTTTGGTGAAGACTATTGGATGTACATCCCCCTTAAAGTGGATTAGGAGGTTTCCCCCATAAACTAGCATATTATTATCAAATATTTACAACATATTTCCTTTTATACCTTCTATTT
>VDFB02379711.1:35379844-35409446 GCA_007258455.2 Sequoia sempervirens | reverse complement strand
ATATTGTAAGATATTAAGATACATAAGATCGTCTCCGATCTTATCTGGAGTTTCTTTTTAGAAACTTTCCAGTTTTGTAAATCTTGTAAACTATTTATTGAGCGTCTCGCTCATTGTTAATACATCAATTAATTTACCAATTACTTGCGTAATACATCCGACAACTCCACTCCTCTGGCCCAGCATCATGACAAATATTTTATTTCATATCATTTAATTGTTCTTGGGAGTTAGAAAAATAATAAAAAGTACATTTCCCAATTGGGGTGTGGGATCAAATGTCATGCAAAATTGCTTGAATTTTGGGCCAAGAAAATATATGAATAAAATTATATTCAAAGGTTGTTGAAGAAAGGTGAAAGGTGACTGAAATCATGCCTGCAACACAAGAATGAGCCAAATTTTGAAAAAAAGGCAAAATAAAACAAAGATTTTTTTTTGGTTGTCCAGGATTGCCTGTGCACCCGGATGCTCCTGCATCAATCTGTCCAACCATCTAAAAGAATTGAGCATCAATACTTTTGCCATTGCTTCTTTTCAACTTCCACAATTCCTTTTGCATCTACAATAGCATCTTCAAGTAACATGCCACTTATATCTCTTGGACTAGGGGCCTTGTACCCTTTCCCTGCAATTGTCAATGTTGTCACCAAACACTCCGAATATGGACTCCTTGCCATGTTGAAGGGAAGGTTGTTACAAAACCAAAAATCTGCACAAGCCTTGTCTGCTTCTTCGTGCACCTCCCTATTCCACCTAGTACCTTCCAATGAAGGTTGTGATCCTTGAACATTTCTAGGCACGAAAAATTGGAATTTGTTCGAAGTGGATGAAGTAGATGGGGTGTGTATACGTGGACCGCGACTAGAGCCCACAATGCCTTGCATATTCACCTCAGAATCTTCAGCCAAATTAGGAGCAATGGCTTCTTGTCTTTGCCCTCTTCAATTTTTTTTCATCAAGTGCTGCAAGAACAACTATCATTTCTTGTTTCACCTCATCAAGGGCCTCTTTACATGGCCTTGCATCAGGACAAGGAATACCAAAAAGATAGTATTTGAGGCAATTGATGCCTCCACTAACCCTCTTCTTGCACCAAGTACAAATAACACTCCCTGGTACTAGCCCATAATAACCATGTTTCTAAGCAGGATCATGGCTACCAGGGAGTCTCCTTTCAATGGGCTGACTTGTGGCTGCTGAGTTCGAACCAAGCATAAAGGCGGATGCCATTGTGATTAAATATTAACCTACAATATTAGAAGTTGAATAATAAATATATTAGAAGTTGTAATAGATCCCGTAAAAAGGAACAATCAACTAATTGTTTAACTTTATTCAATCATTATCAAACTATCAAAGTGAAAGACATTTCATTTAGTATGCTATCTGTTCTAATTTCAGTTTTTTCATTCTTATATTTGTATTTTTTGTTGGATGCACATTGATTTAATTTACTTGTATGCAAATTGGCATTGCAGTCCTAACTCCTAACTCCTAACCTATTGGCTATTGCAAATTTGCAAGTGGGAGCAGCAGATTATCACTACATAGCAATTGCTCAAAATTTCCATACTGTATTTAATAATTTATTGCAGATATTCCACTATAAAAGTACTTTGAGACTTTCAATCATAAGTCGCAAATGGGCGAGTAATCTATGTGGATGAACAGAAGTTGTGTGTATGTGTGTGGATATATATGTATGCAGTATGTGTATGCATGCAAGTTTGCAACATGTGGGTGTAACTTGTAAGTATGATGTGTGTGTGTAGGTATGTATGCAGAGTCAAGACTGCATTGTGCACACATGCATATCCATACACATACACAAGATGCCAAGTTTGCATGCATATACACACAAACATATCTATACACTATTACACACACAGTCACACAATTTCTTGTTTCATATCAGTATATCGTGATATCATACTGATGCAAGGGCATCATTGCAATTTTGGTTTTATTTTTCAATTATGTTGATTTTTGGTAATTTGAGTTTTGGCTATGGAGTTTTTGGTTTTGTTTTGCCAGTTCTTGTTTCCTTGTAATTCGGTGGCATGTGGAGAATTTGGTGGCAAAAAGAATCTGAATTTTCTTTCTCATGGGACAACATGGGATGGTAGTTTGGGAAGACAATTACAAGGGGAAAAAGAGGATGGATCGCCACCTTTGGATGGTATGAAGGGGGATTCTTGGTTGTGGGGGTGTATCGTTCCACTGGCCACAAGCAAAACCTGTATACCGAGTGGCATGATTTGTTCATGGTGCAAAGCCTCTGTTTAGTAATGATCTCTTTACTCAGAAGAGAGATATCGCAGCATTTTACAGTGTGAAGTGTCTGCCAGTTAAAGGATCGAATGTTGGTGACACGGAAATGTTCGATTCATTTTGGGAGAATGTGCAAAAAGGAAAGAAACGATTTTAGTAAGGAGGCGTCCTAGTTTGAAAAGAAGAAAACAATAACGGCGCACATAGTGGAATCAGGTTGTGAGCAACGGGCTATGGAAGCCAATTCTTGTAGGGTCGATGTAACCAAGTTTTGATGAATGCGCAATAACACATATCAATCTTTCAGAATCTCGGTAACCCCATTTTTGGTTTATGAATAAACCATAAAGAAACTCTGTTTTCTATTTGGTTTAAAAAAAAAAACTTTGTTTGTTTTCCTCGGTCGCCTTATACTGGAAGTCTATTTCATGGAATAATGAATGAGTTGTTTGTAGCTTTAATGCTGTTCCGTGAATGCTCGAATAAGCAATGCATTTGGGAGGTTCCCCTGTTCCCTCTGTATTGTATTGGTCAGTTGTTTGCACAATGTTCTATAGAAAGGTTTGGTTGAATTGTGTAACCGATGCTTAATCCATCTCTATGTATTGCTGATTGGCTGTGTTCAAATAAGGTAGCCATCACATATTCACATCAATCATTTTAGAAGTTGAAATTTAAGCATGTTTACTCATTAATGATTAAAGGTTAAATTATATATGACATTGTATGAGTTTTAATTGTTCATCATCATTTTAGAAGTTGAAATTTGAGCATGTTTACTCATGCGGAGACTTCTACCTCAACATCTACAAATTTTGTAGATGTTGAGGTTGTGATGTTCCCATCCTACAGAAGCAATCAAGATAATTCTAATACAGCCAATTAGATGAAGACAAATAAGAGTATAAGCAAATAAGGAAGGGACACACTCTTAAGAAAAGACATAGTCAAGAGTTGTGAACTTTGACATTACATCTTATTTAGGATGAGGGAAGGATACAAGGTGTCATCAGTGAATCGACATCAAGAGGAAAATATAGAAAACGCAGAGAAAAGAATAGAGAACTTTCAGAGAATCGTCATCAATACAAGGAAGAACAGAAAGGACGCCAACACCGAATCCAGAAGTAAGCATCAAGCATTCCGCACAGAGCAGAAGGTGTGCACGAAGACAACAATAAGAAGATATCAAGTATATCAAGTATCAAACACTGACACACGGGGCCGATAGGAGAAGAACGCATTCAAAAGCATACAAGGAAGAAAGTGACAGAAAGACAAGGCATCCTAGAGCAACGTCATACATATATAGGCATATATTTAATACAATTATATAGACAAACCCATTTCTTGTATATTATATGCTAATCAAATTCTAATACAGCCGATCAGATGAAGACAAATATGAGTATAAGCAAGGAAACACGGGGACGCGTCCCTTGGGTTTTTGCCCCCCCGTACCCGTCCCGGAAACGTTTTGGGGACAGGGGACGCCTAGGGGACGGCTGACAGCCGTCCCCAAAAGGTCCCTAATTTTTGGGGACGTCCCCGATTGGACGAAACGTCCCGGAACGGAAAGGGGACAGCTAGCCGTCCAGGGGACGGATAGGGGACTCCTAGGCGCCCCCTATCCGTCCCCTGGATGGCTGGCCGTCCCCTGTCGCCCAGCAGCATTATAAACACAAAAATAAAAGGTTTTTTTTAATTTTTTTTTTTTTAATTATTTCCTTTATGGGCCCCATGCCCTCCCAACCCTAATATGGCCACTTAAAACATCTTCTTACCTTCATTTGACCTCATTTTGTCTTGCCAAAATAAAATTGCAGCCAAGACTATGAGCCAGCCCCTCACAGTGACAGTGACTTAGACTATGAGTCTGATTTTGATGCAATGTTGGCAGATGCCGAGTAGCGGCAATCATCATACTTTCTATTTCTATGTTTTGCCTTTGGACACTTGTGACTTTGTCATTTTGACATTTGTAGTACAAACTTGTAGCCTTTTGGGCATTTTATTATTTTATATCATATGCACATTGACTATTTGACATGAATTATGGTCCATGGATGCAATTAGGTAGCTATAGTATTAATTTCTTCGATAATTCGATTCTATGATGCATATGTCAATATGATTGGTGATTACATTTGCAACTTTATGAATGTTCATTGTTATGATTATCATTACTCATATGAATATCTGAAATTTCCCTATATTTTTAAAATCTCTCTCTCTCTCTCTCTCTCTCTCTCTCTCTCTCTCTCTCTCTCTCTCTATATATATATATATACTATACAGCCGTCCCCCCGTCCCCTAAAATCCCCTCAAAAAATTGCCATCCCCGAAACGCGTCCCGCCGTCCCACCGTCCCCCCGTCCTGGAAACTTGGTGGAACATAGAGTATAAGCAAATAAGGAAGGGATGCACTCTTAAGAAAAGACATAGTCAAGAGTTGTGAACTTTGACATTACATCTTATTTAGGCAAACCGCGGCCTAGGAGAGCAGATCATGAAGGAGGGAAGGATACAAGGCGTCATCAGTGAATCGACATCAAGAGGAAAATATAGAAAAAGCAGAGAAAAGAATAGAGAACTTTTAGAGAATCGTGATCAATACAAGGAAGAACAGAAAGGACGCCAACACCGAATCTAGAAGCAAGCATCAGGCATTCCGCACAGAGCAGAAGGTGCGCACGAAGACAACAATAAGAAGATATCAAGTATATCAAGTATCAAACACTAACACACAGGGCCAATAGGAGAACGCATTCAGAAGCGTACAAGGAAGAAAGTGACAGAAAGACAAGGCATCCTAGAGCAACATCATACCAAAGAAGTGACAGTACACATTTATAATCTTAAGAGAAGAATAATCATGAACTGGGATTGATTCTTCGAGGCCTTCTGCTGCAATCACTGAGATTTGAAGGGACAACTTATACAATATTTAAACCCGTGCTAGTTATCAGGCTCCTTCACATTATTCTAAATCAACAATTGTGGATCTTCTAATCAAATTAAGCAACTCTCAGATTATTAATTTACTGGCATGGCTACTTGTCTATTGCATATAAAGTGAGTTCTTTACTTGGATTTAGCAGGGCTTCTGACAGAGGTAGATGTCTCCGCATGAGTAAACATGCTCAAATTTCAACTTCTAAAATGATGATGATGTATGATGATATGAGCTCTGTTTTTGCTTATTAAACCCTCATTTCAGCACTACTTTGTTTGAAACTTTCATGCATAGAAATTTTATAACTGGACCCAGATATTTGGCACTTGGCAGTTGGCAAAGTATGTAACAGTAAAGTAACAATGAAATTTTATAACTTAAGTAACAGGCTATAGCATTCAATTTCATATCTGATTTCATGGCTTCATTATAAAAAAAATTCATATAAAAACACCTTTTTTTTGGCAGCGTATGTACATTGTAAAGTAAAGTTAAACTGTTACAGTTAAACAATGTCAAGGCCATTCATTGACATGTCACGTAGGTGACCTTTTCAAGAAATAAATTATATTTTAAAGAAAAAGAATCTGAGAAAGCCTATTGTTGGCTATATTGAAAGGCAAAGGCAAAGCTATGATGGTTTTTTATGATGATTCGAAAATCTGAAGCCACCAAACCAGATATGAAAATGAAAAAAAAAATTGCCCTAACCTGTAGCTATTGCTGCAAATCGTGATACCAATAGCAACCAGTTCGCGTGGAAATAGAAGTCACAATCGCACAAAAAACAAAGGGAAAATCGGGGGTGTCTGATAACAAGCAGAAACGAGAGTTTAATAAGCAGAAACACATCCAAAACATGGGAAAAACAAGCCAATTTTTGCATAAAAATGAAGGGAAAAACGCATGCAAAACGTGTTGCGGGTTTTCCACAATTAATCAAGGTCATTTTCGGCAATTACTCTGCACGAAATTGGTGATTACTCAGCATCAGACATGCCGCAAGTTAAAGTGGCAAATACTCGCCCAATGAAAATACCTGTGATTACTCGGCTACTCTACAAGTAATCGCAGAGCATGTAAACAGAGCTTTATTGCTCAGATTTCTCATTGTAATTAGCTATTGCTGGTTTTTACTCGAGACATAACAATCTCATTATTTGCTTTGACCATATGTACATTTTGTACTCTCTTTTGACCATTAGAATTTTGAACAGCAGTTAACATTAATGTTCAGATTTAATTTAGGTTGTTTTGATTTTTGTCAGCTTTAAACATTCAACTATTGGTCTTTCTCTTCATAGTCTAAGTATTTTAAGTTTAAGAAAAGAAACATAGGATATTAAAAAAAAATTCACACCTAACTTTAAGTGGTTAAGGCAAACTATAAGCACAAACTGCTCAATACTTGCAAACCCACGACCATGCTTATCAACCCAAGAAGTGAATTGGCTCATCAAGCACCATAAATTTCAAAATACAATTTAGTTATAGAATACTACAATGCAACGATGAAATTAGCATGATGAGGAATGTAAGGTTTAAAATGTATCATAATGGTTTATTTAAAGCAAGCATAATTGAATGTAAAATACTAATCAAGAGAAACATTTATAATTTCCATTACAACCAAGAATGCTTATAAACATGTTTCCAATATAAATGTGATAGATTAGGAGCATTGGAAAGTGAATAAAAATTTTGTATATTTGCCTAACGCATGAGAAAATTTTCATGATTGCTCTTTGCCAATATTATTTATTATCTAGGATTTATTGCAATCTCCCAGTATAACTTCCCATAGTTGTGATTTTATATCTAAAAGCAATAGATTGATTCAATGTTTCTTTATTTTTGGCATTAGGTGCATTATATATCATGCTAATTTTTGGCATAAATAGCAAGCAAGGTAGTAATTTTACTATTCAATGAAATCTAACAAAGCTGCAGTAGCTTTTACTTTGCACCAAAAAAAAAAGATAAAAATTAAAGTTAGGAGGCGCACCTTTTGATAAGAAGGAAATGCATACAACTTAGAGAATTTTGGGTGCTCAAAAGTTAACAGAACTAATTCCTGCTCTGCCACATTGATTGATTAGATTAGAACCATCAAATATTAAAGCTCTTTCATTAAAAGAATATAACTGTAATGCAAAGGCGCAATTCATATATTCTAAATATATTAAGGAGTGCCTCACACCAGATAGACATACTACAGTAATTGATGTTTATATTGCAAACTATAATATAACCATACATGCATTCAAAAGAATGTGTACTTTGGAACTCAACCACAGCAACCATTTTCAAACTTAAAGAAAAACTTCACCGTCATTATATATTGGTGTTAGACAATACTTTCATAACTGTTGTACAACATAATAGCAAAAAAAGGAGTGATGGGAAAAAAAGCTTGTACCTTATGCTTCTAAGTGTCGCAAACTAAAATAAAGGGTTCTTTTACTTACAATAATTTTATTATAGGCATGAATCAAACTAAAAGATTTTGGGAACTAAATGGGTTAATCGCTGGTATATTTTCAGTCAATATTACAAAAAAAACAAGACACAGAATGATTATCAAGATATTCGATTTTAACAAAGGAGTAAAGTCTCCTTAAATAAGAGTTACAAAAGATCTATTTTTAAAAGATATGATTGACAACTAATAAAACAAAAGATAAGAACTTAACTAAAAGAATTAAGAATATTCCTAAAGTCTATCCTAAAAACTTAATTGACCATTATAAACTAAATATTACAATATTACTTTAATACCCTCCCTTAATAGTCAATCTACTAACTACACCAAGTTTATCCCAGAATTTTACAAATTTGTTAGGACTAAAAGACTTGGTAAGAATGTCTCCATTCCATGAAATATAAATTGAAATCTTTATAAGTGGAGGTCTATAGAAACTGGAAAGGATCAAGAAAATAAAGAAATTGTACATCCACACAGAAATGCACCAATTTCAGAAATTAATCAAAACACACAGATGTTAATGAATTTCATTCACCCAATAATTCAGATAATACATTCACAGATGTAGAATTCCAGTTTCCAGTATACTTCTTCAACAAAACAAAACGTTCCTCCCTTTCGATAACATCATATTACATGTAAATAAGGAAGCAAGTGTAACTGCTTCTTGATATAACTGAAAAAACAAGAAGAGTCTTTTCGACTTCAATAAAACATAAAAGTTTTCATAAAATATTTGGATAAATAAAGAAGACTATTGCTGAGGTGGAATATCCTTGGTAACCGCTTGGGATGACTATGTTGCTGACGCGGCAACTTTGGCTTGATAAGCATAAAACGCCTTTACTACCGAAGGCATGTCACCGTGCTGAGGAATGATAACATTTTTGGTTCTTAATTTCCATAGAGCCTTGTTAGCTCTTGCTACTTCAACCTTCCCAGAGTATGTAGCTGCAAGTCCACTGAATTGGAATAATGCCAAGTCTATACCACTAAGCTTCCCCATGCCCTCCACGTTGAAGTCATGTTTGTTGCAGAGGCTTTCAATCATTCCCTTGAAACTTGCCTTCATTGTCTTTGCATCTTCATCATTAGGATTTCCTTCTTTTCGAAGATGGATGTCGATGCCCAAAAGATTTTTCTAAATTTCAGCCCTCATTATATTGCACTCACTAAGTAATTTATTTTGTTCCAACAGGTTTTGCCCGACAAATGAGAGCTTCCATTCAATACTTCTTTTCTACATGAAGCGCCTGTTGTCATCAGCACTTGATAAAACCTTCTCAACTACCAATTTATCCATACCTATTTCTAACATTTCCTTGAAATCGTTATCAATTTTGACCCAAACCAACTCTTCATGTTTGGCAATAGCAATTTCATTATCAACTTCAATCCTCAACACTTCGATATCTTCACATATCTTCTTCATATCAGAGATAAATTTGGTTCCCTTGATTAAAATGTCAGGTAGCCCATTCTTCAATAACTTTTCCATAGGTCTTATAACCTTGAATCTTGCTCACCATTTCTTTACCTATAGAAGACGTTGGATCAAATGTGGCACCGGCCTGACTAATTGGTTGAGGAGCCAGATCTATTAAAGATTTCAAACAATCAATCAAAACCCTCACCTGATGTTTCAACTCATCTTTACTTTGCTTGTCTCTGGTTGTTCTTTCTACCAACCTGGCAGCTGTTGAAAATTATGCACATCTCTATCCCTAGTTGAAGGCCCCAAGTTAACTCTAGTGATATTAAAATTACTGACAATGGCTTGTCCTACATCTTTTTGTACACAGGGGTGTGCCACTTCCACGAACATATTAGACAAGCTCCTCAACCAAGATTAAGTTGAACCATTTTCCTTTTATTAGACAAGCTCTGTTCTAACCATGGGGTAGGAGTAGGTGCAAATATAGATTTGGAACCAAGAGAAGTAAATTGTAAAACTCTTCTGAGGGGGGAAAGTATTGGAAGCTCTTTCTTCAAGAGAAGAGGGTGGAGTAAGACCTATCTTAAGAGAATTTTGTGGTTCCTTCGGAGGAGGAGAGTCGGGAGAAGAAGGAACACTTGTCTATGAAGGAGAAGATACATTAACTGTTTTTGCCTTAATAGTTTCCATTTCTTTAATACTCCAGTCTATAGATACAATCAGCTGAGTTTGTACATGATTCACATAGATTGGGTCCAAGAGATCAGACTCGTCATCATTCAGGCCTTGGATATCCCAATCTAATCGGAATGTTACTATTTGCCTTAAATTTAACCTCATTCAACTTCTCCTACAAACTTCGCACTCATCCGCACAATCTGCCCAATAGTCTTCTAAATGCGGGATATGATGGAAACCAGGCCCTAATTGCAAATTATCTTTAACAAAGTTCTTACTGTCAAAAGGAAACCTCCTTTCATAGAATTGCATTGTATATCTTGCCAAATCCCTTTCAATATTAAGGGCATCAGACATTGAATTATAAGAATAATAACCAAGGCCAATGGGAAACTGAACACCTACCTTCCTCCTTTCTTGGCACCTTTTATTCACTTCTGCAATATGTCTGCATACTTCAATTAAGACAAATTTGTCTTTTGCATATTTGGGCAATTTGTAGGGAATTCCATCAAAAACCCCCAACCCTAATGTAAGTAAACCTTTGGAATTGAATGAAATGGCAACAATAGGTGTTAATCAATTGTGCAGCTCCAGGAGATATTCTCAAACCTATATCCCCTTGGATCACTCTTACCATTCTCATGGTAAACGCATCCTTAACCCTTCTAAAATGTTGTAGCTCCTTTCCAACTAGAGCTTATCATAATAGTCATAGATCTAAATATCCTCATCTTGAACTTCAATCGGTCTCAAACCTGGCCACAGTCTTGTGTAGGCGATAGCATAAAACAAGTATGAAGACATATAGAATGATTTATTAAGGGGAAAGTAAATTATCATCGAGTGCATTTAGACACATTAGTTGAGCCCAATCAAGCTACTATTCGCCATGAATGATTATTTGTATGAAGAAATACATCCAATCTTCAAAATCATGGGCTCTTTCGTTACCTTTCAATCTATGTGAAAGCACAATTATATCGAAGATTTCATCTGCAAAGTGGGTTTTTTGCAGCTTCTTGGGCAATTGGAATTTGCCTCTTTTTGGTGTAGCAAACCACTCCCCAGCTATAACATTTTTATGTTGCCATTTATTCTCCTGAAAGCATTGATGAGAGAGGGTAAAATTGAAATCTACATATACCTCCCTTTCTGGCAATTTCAAACATGAGGCAAATGTGTCTCGGTTGATTCTGATCACCAGCCTATTATCACTTGTTCTTATCTCTCTTGTGCTAGGGTTATAGTGATTAATACATTCCAAAACCAAATCAGTGCATTGTACTACACCTGGAATCACCGCCACTTGCAATAAACCACTTTCAATCAAACATTAAGTAATTGGGGGCCTATTTTCTCTTCCAATTCTCTCCCATAACTCATCCAAGTTTATATGCTCTAACTTAGTGTCCCCCATTTTTGGAAGTGTGCTTGACAAACCCGACAAATGCTCATAGCCCAAATACTTAAACTTCATGCTGAACAAAATTTAGATGAGTGCAAACACCAGTCATGCTTAGGAATGATTAAATTTGCTTATGTGAGCTATTAAAACAATACCCAATTCCCCAAATTCACCAAAGTTTTCCCCGAATTGTTCTATGATGAGCTAAGGCTTAAGAAAAGAACCACTAAACCTCTATGTTGAGTTCTATTGCTGCGAAAACTATGACCCAAATTCTTCTGCAATTCACTCTTCCATCACCTACAAAATCCGTTTCCAAATGCTCATTAAAATGAATTCTTTAGGTAGCATAATTCCTATACAGGCACCTATAATCAATGTTTGAAGTAGTAGGTGGACACTAATGACACCTGTAATAATCGGCACGTGTAATCTTTCCCATCTTACGCCAAGTTCTGAATTTTTGAAATTTCAAACGAGAACGGCTATGAAAGCTTTTCGGAGAATTGATCAGTTTTGACAACACTGTTGGAGGTCGACAAAGGTTTTGAAACCTTCATCATCATCTAAAAGTTCTTTGTCAAAATGTTATTCAAAAGGGCCCAACCTTTATAATGTAGAATACTTCAGTTATGATCGTGGATTTGGCAACCTCGTCAAGACCCGACAAAGGTTTCAAAACCTACATTAAATTTTGAAACTCCAAAAATCTAGCTGAACATTTAACTCTTTTATTTTGACATTGGAGTTTGACTAGGTTGTGAAAACCATTTCGAGTGCCGACAAAGTTTCCAGAACCTTTAAAAGGACCGACAAAGACATTACTAAAATTTCACAATGAAAACGGCGGGACAAAACCAAGTTGTGACAACCAACTAGAAACCCAATTAGGTTCCAAAAACCAAATTATCAACCAAAACTATGTGACAAAGACCAATTGTAAAGGTTTTCATAGTTTTAGAAGGGCATCAAAATTATGGTAACAAGCTCCATGTTCATTTTCACATCCAAGGACAAAACATTTGGCTGTTCAAAGATCTTGGAGGGCAAAAACCCTCATTTTTGTCTTGAGCATCTCAACACAGAGGTTACATTGGAGCTAAATTGGGTGATTTATTCGAGTTTCGATTAGGAGCTAAATATTGTTGATTTTTCAAGAGTTTCCACATTGGGTGATTAGATTTGCAAGCAAATATTCAAAGATTGTTCCAACCATCTTCTTTGTCGATTCTCTACTGGTTAATGAAACTCACCAAAGTATTTGTTGTCGTCCATGTGAAGCGCCATCATTGGCGATTCTAAGTATAACTGATTTTGTGAGCTGCATCAAGCCATTACCCAACCACAGCATTCTTAAACATTACAAGGGGCGATCCTTGATTGAATTGGATTTCATTAAGGAGCAGCAAATGATCGATGCAGTTCCATACACTACAATTTGCTTGTCAAGAGGGCATGGATATTCAAGTATCCATCTTATCGTTGTTTGGGTGTGCTGCACCAAATCATTGATTCACCACAGTATTCTATTGGCATCACTTAGGGGATTGCAGCTCCATACACTACAATTCGCTTGTTGAGAGGGGATGGATATTCAAGTATCCATCTTATCATTTTTTGGGTGTGCTGCACCAAATCATTGATTCACCATAGTATTCTATTGGCATCACTTAGGGGATTGCAGCTACTAATTATATGTGTACTACCAATCTCTACTACAAATATTCAAAGTCTATGGCCACAATTGTCGCCAACATCAACTGTGACATTTGGAACATACAGAATTCACTACTGATCATAATTTGTGGAGTCACCAGCATCATACTACTTCAATTGTCATTGGGCACCATAGGCGGATTGCAAAGTTGAAGTGATTGCAATGGGGATAAGTGTTGAATGTTATACAGTTCCATTGACACCTTGAAATTGTTGGGTTTAGTCACCAGTCAAGGTTTGTGGGACATTAGATGCCGATTGCAAACCTACCACTAGCGA
Organism: Sequoia sempervirens; assembly: GCA_007258455.2. NCBI lineage: Eukaryota > Viridiplantae > Streptophyta > Pinopsida > Cupressales > Cupressaceae > Sequoia > Sequoia sempervirens. The sequence continues at coordinate 35,396,215 of VDFB02379711.1, read as the reverse complement.
CCACATTATCATTGTGATATACCTTTTGGCACAACACAAGTGAAGGCTGTCATCTCAACATACAAGTTTTGGACTGTCATAGTAGCCAATTCATTGTAAGTGCAAATTACATACATATGTTGCAGAATTGTGTAGATAGTGATCTATTTCAAGAAGCAAAAAGAGTGATGTAAGCTCAATCTGCTATATATGCTATATTGTTATCATTACTTGTAGAGGTAATTAGTTTTGAATAATTTATAAAATAGAGTTCAACTACTGTTGTAGCTATTTACATTCTATACGTCCATTCATGCACATTCCAAAAATACAAAAAAAACAATGTCTCAAAAATTTAAAATGGGGATGTTACAGTGGTCTCAAAGTAGTGATCTTGCCAGCTTGTGTGAGAAGAGCTAATGTTTTTGGATGCAAATCTTGCTTTGATGTATGGTAGTGAAAGAGAATTCAGATAATATCAAAGAGAAAGAAGAAAGGATCAGGTCACCAGAGAAAGCAGAAGTCATGGGTGACCATGACAAGCACGAAGAAATGAATTTGCAAGAAATTATTATTTGAAATCAAGGGACTACCCAAAGAATTCCAAAATTCCATGAAAGCGTCTATGTTAGATATAGCACAGGATTTCCAGGAGTTGAATCATAATTTGAGTGCCTCCAAACCAGTTCAGAATCCTACATGGGAAGAAAGTAACTCAGCCAATTATAGGGTTTTGATCAACCCTCCTAAGACTTTGTAGACCAAATTTCTTAAAGGGAAAGAGGATTGACCAGAAGAGGAAAAAACAATTTCATCCTCGCATGGCAAATGATATGGACAGATATCATGAAGAATGGGAGGCTCTTAAGTCAAACAGTCTGCAGTGATGTGTCTTTCGATGAATTCTACAATATATCACAAAGAATGGACCTAGGAGAGGAAGGAAAAATCAATACAGTCAGCCTTGGAAAGACATACAGCACTAATTGGGTAAGATCACTATACTTACATATGATGGATCAAACAAGTGCTCTGCAAGGTCTTGATTGCCAAAGCTGGACACATATTTTTCATTGAATCCTATGCATGAAGATGAGGCAATCAAGTTTGCTACCCTCTGTTTGGAAGGTGTGGCTCATGAGTGGTGGTACCATGGCATGGTTACTCAAGGGCATAATTCTATCACCATCTTAAAAGAATTTAGTCAAAGATTAACAGAGAGATTTGATAGGAAGGGTTCAGAAGTTCAATTTAGAGAGCTAACACAATTGAAGCAAGATGGAATGATGGAAAATTATGCAGTCAAATTTCAAAGATTATTTGTGATGGTACCAAATGTGACAGAAAGGAGACTTATCGTGCTATTTATAGGACTAAACCTCTCAAGGATTTGATTAAGGCTTTTGATCCAAGCCATCAAAAGAACCTTGAACTTGGAGACTTCAGTTGCTACAAACAAATAATCTCAATACAAGGAACCACCTCTAGCACAGAAGAGGAAACCATTTCAAAAGGAAGTCCCTCCTACAAAAGACATGCCAAAGATATCAACAAAGAAGACACCAAAATGAGCTTAGAAGAAAGAAATTGTGTTTTCCTTGCAAAAAGCCATGGGGTCCAGGTCATCAATGCCTTGAGTATGGACATGTGCATTGCATAGAGGTACTCCTAGATGAAGAGTTAGTAAAAGAGAATCCAAAACTAGAGGTCGAAGAGGAAGAGACTCACGAAGGCACCCTTGCTTCACTTTCAAGTGCTACATATCATCCATTCAAAGCTTGTGGGGATTTGTGTTGATTGATAGCGGAGCCACCCATAACTTCATAATGAGGAATTGGTATCCAAAAGAGGATTGGATACAAAGGACTCCAAAATATGCAATGTCATAGATGTTGATGGCTTTATCATTCCTTGTATTAAGAAAATATAACAGCTTAACATCACCTTGGGAAGACATAAGATGAGTGATGATTTCTATATTGTTAATTAGGAGAAACCAACATGGTTTTGGATGTGCAGTGGCTACATTCTCATTGGGGAATTCACCCTAGACTATCAAACTATGGAGCTGAAATTCAAATCAGAAGAGAAAGGGTAGTGGTTTGAAGCATCAAAGATGGAGCTCCAAGAGTCATTATGGCTAAGAGAATGAAACATCAATTGGTGGCAATCATGACTTCATCCATAGGTGAATTACCTTTTTACAGTAGTATTTGGTCTCTTTTAAAACAACAAAGTATGGTGTTTGATATTTTACCAATAGGATGACCACTAAGTAGAGTATTTCATCAAGAGAGAGGGAAGAGATATGTTGGAGATACTTTCGCCATTGAAGAAGTAATTGACACCACAAAATGGTTCCATGAAGGTGTTTGTAATTATATCAAGGTAGTGCAACATAAGCTTGGTGGAACAGTTTCAAATCCAGATATGCTTGCAAAAGATTACAAACAAGGCATAATGGGGAAGAGTAGTGATAGCATATTGCAATTATGTTGCAAAGGAAACATATCAAGGACTGTTGTCAATACCATTTCCAGCTATTACATTACATCATTTGCAACCATACAAGCGTTTTCAATCATAGGATTGAATGATTTTCAGTTTGTTGCTATTGTTGAAGTATTTTAAGTCATTGTATGGTTGTTTCCAGCCTCTATATTGCTGACATTATTGATTTTTGTAAAGAATTTTCAGTATTGCAGCCATTGTACTATTTTATATTGCTGATTTCCAGGATTTCTGATTTTGGACTGCTACTATCAGTCATATACAGCCACAAGTTTGCAGATATTAAGATATTTTCTTTGTATTATGTTGTCTGTGAGGGATTTCAGCCATTGGAGCTACTGAAAACAATTATTTCAGCCACCATACTGATGTTTTAGATAAGGTTTCAGATGATTTATGACTGTTGTAACTTCATTTCAGCTTGCATACAATCTGATTTGCACAAATTTATAAGGGTTTCAGCCTATGGTACAATTGTACAATCTGTTGGAAATCAAGGATGTTATTATTATGCTCAATTGAAGGTTCCAAATTCTTCAGTTCATAATTATAAGTTTATAACAAAGTGGCGCAATGAAAACATGATGGCAAGCTCATAAGGCAGCCCTTGGCTTCGTGAGAGTTTGAGGATATCCTCAAGCATTGGGGAAAAGGAATCATTTGTCATCACATCAAATAGAAGCATATTGTGAATTGGTTGCATTCCTTTCCTAATCCAGCTCAAGAGTTGTTTCAATTGACAGATACAGGATCTTGGCTCTATGGCCATTACAACATTTCATCATATTTGGCAAGGTGATACATGAGCAATTGGGTATGCAATTGCTTGAGGGCAAACGTTTGCAATTGCTCGAGGGAAAACTATAGTGTCCCCTTTTTGGAATTAGAGAGGTAGAGAAAACTCTAGCCTATCCTCTTTTCTCATAGGCTGAAGGATAAAGCAAGGGAAATGATTGATAATTCTATTTTAAGTTGCAACTGGTAATTTATATTTTAAGGGGCAACTTAATAATATTATTATAATTAATTAAAAAGTATTTAATATTAAAATACTTTTGTAAGGAAATTTTAAAACCATGGGCTCAAATTGGGAACTTTAAAAAGGGGTGCTTGGATTCGTTGATCTTGTCTTCATTTTCAATTCAACTTTTGAGATTCGTGTTCATGTTCACATCCAAGGACAAAAACCCTTAGCTGTTTGAAGATCTTGGAGAATGAAAACCCCTAGATTTTTTATATCTGATTTGGGGACGAAAACCCTCATTTTTGTCTAAGGCATCTCAACTCAAGGGTTGCATTGGAGCTGAATTGAGTGATTTCATTCAACTTCCAGATTTGGAGCTAATTATTGTTGATTTTCCTAGAGCTTCCAGATTGAGCAATTAAATTTGCAAGCAAATTTTCAAAGATTGTTCCAAACATCTTCTTCATTGATTCTCTATTGGTTAATGAAGCACACCAAAGTATTTGTTGCTGTCCATGTGAAGCACCATCATTGGTGATTTCAAAGTTTCTCATCACTAATTTTGTGAGCTGGATCAAGCAATTACCTAACCACAGCATTCTTACACATTACAGGGGTCAATCATGGTTGTTTAAGGGGAGTTCAGTTGAATTGGATCTCACTGGAGAGTGGTAATTGATCACTCCAATTCCATATACGATAGTTCGCATGTGGAAAGTCCATGGATATTCAAGGATCCATCTTTTTGCAGTTTGGTTGCTCTGCACCAATTCATTGATCCACCACAATATACTATTGACATCACTAAGGGAATTGCCCTTGTTTAACGGGAGTTCAATTGAATTGGATCTCACTAGGGAGTGGTGATTGATCATTGCAGTTCCATACACTACAGTTCGCCTGTGGAGAGTCCCTGGGTATTCAAGGATCCGTTTTATCACTACTTGGGTGTGTTGCACCAATTCATTGATCCATCACAGTATTCTATTGGCATCACTAAGGGGATCACATTTGTTAATAATGTTTTTACTACAATCTCTACAACTGATATTCAGAGTCAATAGCAGTAATTGTTGCCAGCATCAATCATGACATTTTGAATATATGGAGTTGAGTATTGATCGTAACTTATGGAGTCACCAACATCATAATACTTTGATTGTCATTGGACACTGCCTAGGCAGATTGTAAAGTTGAAGTGATTGGAATTGGGATGTGTTGAACATTACAAAATTCCATTAACACCTTCACATTGTTGAATTTAATCACTAGTCAAGGTTCATGGGACATTAGATGTTGATTGCAGACCTACAACTAGCCAACACATTATCACTGTGATATACCTTTTAGCACAGCACTAGTGTCATGTCACCTCTTCTTCCCAATAATTAATTATTATTATAAAAGTGTTTTTCAACGCTATATATATATATATATATAATGAAAAGTGTGCCTATCAAATACCACTCTTTACTGGCATGCCCCATTATGTGCACTAGAAAGAAATTGTTGAAAATTGTCGAGCAAAATCTAAAGGCTAGAAAGGAAGGTTGTTAACGTTTGCCAGTAGGGTGGTCATGATAAAGGTAGATTTGTCTACAATCCCAATCTACGTAGTGTCCTATATCCATCTCACAGGCCAAGCAGCTCATGACCTAAATGGTATCCTTTAAAAATTCTTGTGGGATGGTTCATCGGACCAAAAACGAACTCCTCTCATCGACTGGGATAAACTCACTTGAAAAAATCCAATGGGGGTGTTGGGATTAAATCTCTTCAAAAGCAAAATAAGGCCTTGGGGGTGAAATTGACTTGGCAAATGTATGAATGCCCAAACAACACTTTGGTGCCATATCTTACAAAGGAAATATTTGGACAGTCTGGATCCTGGCTGTATTCTCTCCATTGTGAATCCTCCTAGTGGTTCCACAATATGGCAATTCATGCTCTCATCTAGGTCTTTAATCACCGAGCATCTATCATGGAACATTTTCAATAGTCATTTGGCCTGCTTTTGGACAGATTGTTGGAACAGGGAGGTCTCTTTGATCTCCCACCTAGAGCTTCAAGAATGCAGCAAAATCATGATTGATATTTGGGGAGACAAAGTGGCAGACTACATCGTGCCTAGGAGTGATGGACTCTCACGGCATTGGAAAAAAATTGACACTTCTCCAATCTAACAGAGTGCCAAAGATAAACTCAAAGAAATTTTGAGTTCCAAAATCACCTCCTTGCAGCTTGGAAGTGACAAAATCATTTGGACAGGAACCAAGTCTAGGAGATTCTCTATGTCAATGGGCTATAGGCTTCTTGAATTCATTGACGATCATTGTAGTTGGTCTTCCAAATTGTGCTAGGACAGTCAAGTTCTCCCGAAGGTGGGTATATTCACCTAGACAACGCTTCATAATCGAATCCTCACAGGAGATAGATTGCACTTTATCGAGATTGCAAGCCCATCTAGATGCCCACTCTGCCTTACTAGCGAGAAGATGACAAGCCATATTCTTTTGTCTTGCCCTTTTGCTTACAAATGTCGGTTGCGGCTCTTGGAAAAGCTCAAGTGGTCAAGTCCAATGCCATGCAATTTGCTGCAGTTCTTTTCTTGCTGACCCCAGTTGCATAAAAGCCACACTTAGGGCAGTATGTGGCGAGTTTGCCCCTCAAAGACCATATGGCATGTGTGGAAAGAGCAGAATAGCAGAACCTTTAACAAAAAATTTCCTACAATAGAGGAGCTAATAAACAGGCTTGAAGTTGGAATTTGCGAGTTTATGAACTGTCACATCTCTTCATCTACCCCAAAGATCTTCAACTCATGAGATGACATTATAACAAATGCTAGAAAATGCTCAAAATCCCTCATGGATATTCAAGCAAATTTATTTCGTCTCAGTCTATTGCTAGATGGATTGCCCCTTCCCACTTCGACGAGGCATCCCGTGGTAACCCGAGTGTTGCAGGGTGAAGCTGTATTGTTCAGGATGCCCAAGGATCTCTTCTCTAGGCAGTATCCAAGAAATTGTCAACCTTCAGAAATAATATTGCTAAATTGGAGGCTCTTTAGCTTGGTCTCAGCTTGGTCTTTGTGGGCTTCTATCAAGGAACACATGTGCAAAATACAAAAATTTGAAAATCTGGGTTTTACACCCCTATTTTCAGGGAAACCTCCGAAAATAGGACCTTCCCAGAAATGATTGAAAATGATTTTGATAGGATTAAATGACTTCATGATCACATTGGTCAAGTCAGAATCATCAAAAAACACATTTTACTCTGGTGGGTCTATTTCTGTTTTTCAGGAACAAAGTTAAGAGCTCCGCAGCCATTAATGGTAGATTGGCCAATACTAGGTGTTGAAAGCTAAGCTTCAAAAGCTTCAATGATGCAACCATGGCGAAAAAGGTCTGAAATGGTGATCTTTGATAGAGGAGATTTCTGAAACTGAAAAAGGTCAAAATTTGACTAACTCTGGAAACATTACGAAGGAGAAATCAGTTCATGATGCAAAAAGTGCCTTTTTCAGAGAGGGGCGCCCTTGATTCTCAAGGATCAAATACAGCCTGTTGAATCATCCAAGGCAGTCATCCTCGACGTTCTCCTATTTTCTCAACAACGAAACAATCTGCAAGATCATCTGACGAAGTGATCACCGGCAATTGTCAGCAAAGTGAAAAGAGGCAATTGATGAAGATATCATAAATGGTTGTCAAAATGATGATAAAGGTGGAAAAGGCACCCTTTCCTTGGAAAGGGTGCCCTCCTTTTTGAACCTCCAAATGCTATCAAATGTCAGAAGGCCTCCCAAGACAGTTTTCTCAATCTAGGTCAATCTCGACAACGTAACTACAAGCATGAACATCTGACAAGTCAATCACCAGATAATCAAGATCAAATGAGAGCATCTTTCAAGATGAAAATCATTGTGCAAGAAAGCAAAAGCGCCCTTTTCAGTGAAGGGCGCCCTTGAATCAAGGGACCTTTAACTTACTTCTGTGAATTGAAACTTCAGTCATCTTCTGAGGAACAAAGCTGGTTACCTGATGAGATATCAAACAAGATCATCCAATTCTCTGATCAACGGAGATTCCAAATCAAAGCACAAGAGGTCAGAATGAAGAGATTGAAAGAACAGACATCAAAAATGACTAAGGCAAGGAAGAAAGCACCCTTTCTTGAGAAAGGTGCCCTTCTTTTTAGGGCCACAAACTCAACTTTTTGGCCTAATGCCTCCTAGACACATCTCTTCAACTTGGATCCAGCTACTCAGTGAATTTGTCACCAGCCTCTCAATCAACAGAGAAAAATCAATCTAGAGCAAAGATCAAATGGAGGTCATTCAACAGAGAAAAATGATAAAAAGCACTCAAAGCTCAAAAAGGACGCCTAAAGAGGTCAAAGGCAAGTTTGTTGACTTAAAGTTAAGATATTTTGAGGCAAACTTGGCTAACTCACTCCACAATCAGTGGAAATCACCTTTTTGAACTTCAGATCAAGCCAAATCAGCTTTAGATCATGAGTTAGGCTCCCAAACTTGAGGGTTTCAGGCTTGAGTCTATAGAAAGAAGATCTAGGCGTCCTTCATTATTTCCTTGCGGGTTGATGATCAAGAAAAGGACGCCATTTTTGGATCTGACCAAGGTTTTTGACCGTTTTGTGATATTTCTTGAAGATCAAAGGCAGAAGAAAATTTCTAATCAGAGGCTAGATCCAGACACAGATTTTCTCAGGGAGTCAGATTAAAAACTTCCAATCCATCTTCTATCTACTTCCTCTTTTCTTGTCTTAGATATTCTTGCATGTCACACAAATTAGCAGGCTACCACAAATCTGATCAACTGAGCAGACTTAGAATAATTTTCCAGTAAAACCCATCTTGTCAAATTTTCCAAAATCAGCAAACTTGCCGCCCCTATTTTTGGGGGTTTTTCCAAAAAAGTTTCAGAATCAAAATTCTAAGGAACTGGGTTTGTTTAGCATTGAAGCACGAACAAAACCCATGTGCCAATTTTTTTCCGGAAAAATACTTCTTGGCAGGGCGCTATTTTCAAGGGTTTTCAAAAATTGTCAGAACAGGGTCAAGTGTGTAGTCAATCTTAAAGTTATTCAGGATGCAGTACTATCAGATACAATACAAGACCAAGACGGCCTTGTACCATGATTACCTGAAAACTACTGACACGAACTTGCATCAAGTAAGCCCAATGGTTGATCTAGAAGACTTAGAGGGCATGAATTAGATCACGTTGCAGAACATAGATGAGTTCAGGTTGCTTCAAGCTGCGTCCATCCCCATCACATTACAGAGTGTGGAGCTTGTAATCGCTTGTATTAAGCATTCCAATCCTACCACAAGAGAAATCAAATTAGTGGATGGGAGGGTAATTTGCAATCTAAAGCCCAAGGATATAGAAAAGTGTTTTGATATTCCTCCATGTCCTAACATCAAGGTAATATTAGTGACAGAATGTGACAAGACATTCAAGGCATCCAAGAGCAAGTACCAAGGAATAATAACAGAAAAATGGTTGAAAGTGAAAAAGGCTAACTTGCCTAAGTTGCTTGGACGAGGGGAATGCAAAGATGAGTATGCAGTGTTAATCACTCTACTCAACATAATCACTAGACAGAAGGATGGCAATCAATTCTAGTCGTGGATGTATTCTGTCATTGCAAAAATCATCAGCAAGAGGGAACATTACGACTGGGCCACTTTGATCAGTGATACACTGCATCAACAGATTACCAAGTTTCTAGAAGCTCATAGGTTTCACATGTGTTCTTACCTAGTATACCTGATCGCTTTCCAAGGCAAGTTTAGGATATTAAACAATGTGGGAACCTTAGGTGTGTAGAAGGTTCATGAGCACTTTACACGTCTTGAGTTTACTCAAGCAGAGCGACACTTCAAAAGAACAAGTGATCACTTCGTCATGCACACCATACAAGATCTAGACCGTGAGATGCACGTACGTATTTCACAAACAACCAGAGAGGCAATGGCGGATTGGGCGGATTGGTTTATCCAATTCCCTACATTCTCCTACATATGCGTGTATGGCTACATTGGTCACCCCGCCATGATGCCACAATACCCTTCAAATAGGGTAGTCTTCATGGAATTCCTAAGGCAGTTATCTGAAGTTCACATTCACTTGCGCTTAAAGAAGAAGACAGCTGTGAACTTTCTCGTTGAGATGGGACTCTATAGATGCAGGTTGGTGGAAAATGCTAAATTAATGAGCCAAGAAACAGTGAGACATAATCTCAAATACCTCATTGAGAGGAGGTCATATGATCCCTGAGGTCTCTATGCGGCACATCTTGAGCAACACTCATCACATGAATCTTCTATGGAAGATTATTGGGTCAATTGTGACAATGAGTATGAAGTGCGAAGAAGGAACTATAGCAGGTTCAGGCTCTCGCAAATTGCTGACTTTATGTCAAAAGACATCGAGGGCTTATCTAACGATGAAGGGGAAGTCATTCTCCCCTCATTCTTCGTAGATTCAATTGACTCACAACCACTCCCAAAAGTGGATTGGTACACAAAGGATAACCCATCTATAGAGGAGAGGACGAGTAGAGTGGTCAAAAATAGTCAACTCTATCTCGACAACAAGAAGACAAGGAAAGTGGTACCTCCCAGAACAGAGCCACCACAGGTTCAGTCTACACCACCTTTCACGTCAAGAAAGAAGCCTAGGCAAAAGCAGTGGTGCAATCCTCCCCAAGGGATGAGGTTGTCGAAGCATACAAGGCCAAGAACACAAGGGACACATGTGGAGACAGCCACACACAGTCCCGAAATAGTCATGGGTATTGCTACCTTAAAGCCAGTAATAGAAATAGTTGTTGAAGAAGCAGTAACTGCCCCAAAGCCAGCAACAGTAGAAGCAGTAGCAGAAACGGTGCTTGTAATAGAAATAAAACCACCTACATCACCACCATCACAGCAGTCGCAAGTCCCCATTGACTTGGACTCGCCACCGAGAGACGTCACTCCAGCACAGTCTCACACATCGGGCATTCAAAGGCCCCATATTCCTCCTAGCGAAGCTAGCCAAGATTCTATTTGGCTTGAGAGTTTCCTAGGCAGGAAGAGGGAAAGACCCTCCTATGAACTTGACTTCACTGAATTCGACCATGTCCCACAAGACATGTCGGCAAAGAAGTTAAAGAAGCAAGTTCACATGGAAAGGAATGCAGGTTGTGAGCTCATCATAGAGACTGTTGCCCCACCAAAAGATAAAAGCATACATGAGGTACAAGCGGAAGACTTCATATTGTCTAAACTTAACCTTGGAAAGACCTCATGACTGGTGGAGGTAGACCTTCTCGGAATCGCCTCGGTAAGCTCACAACAAAGGATGGCCAAGGATGGAAAAGACAAAGCAGCCTTGAAGGTTGAGAACCAACAATTGAGGTTGTACATCTCTAGCTTGATGCATGGCACCCCGAACGTCTCGGCCTTACCGCCAGAATTGTTGGATCTTCCCGCAAAGCAAAATCATCAACAGTTGATAACATACGGAAAACACTTGAGAGATCAAGTGGAGGAGTTTGTTCTCAAAGGGCGATGCATACTTGCAAATCTTTACCCGTTACGGGATAGAGCGCATGGACTTCGTGCAGAGATTCAACAATCAGAGCAAAGAATTGCAAAGAAGAGGCCAGAAGACAAGACCACAATTGCAGACTTGCAATTGGCATATCAATCAGTCTACTCAGAGGAAAACAAGCAACATCTCTTTGCTTGGAAAGAACAGCTGGCATACAAGGTGAAAGCCTATGACGCCCATTCAATAGAATTGATTGACTATCAACAAGTGGTCGCCAATATTATCAACTTCGCAAGAACGTTGGTAATATCTTTTCCTCGCATAGAATATCAGTGTGAGGGAGGAGAATACATTGAGATGGTTACTGTACAAAATCAGTTCAGAGATGTCGTCCGCAGCACCTTCCCTGATGATCCAGACGGTTGCAAGTTGGCCAAGGTGGCAGCATTGTCAACCAAGTTCGATGAGGCTACTGCACAGTGTATAGACTTCCAGCATCAGCTTACGACAGGTGAAGTAATGCTCAAACGCCACGTCATCATTTTGCAGAGCATTAACTCCCCCGAAGCTAAAGAAGTCAACGAATGGATAGAAACATTGTTGACCAATGGTGAGTTGTAAAGGCACCAAGAAGGATGTTCTACCCTCCAATTGGCACTTATGATACTTGAAGTTGACTTGATGCCTCATTCCAAGTCAACTCAAGAGGACGTTAAATGTAATTGGAGTTAACTTGATGCCCCTTTCCAAGTTAACTCCATATCCCACAAATCATGCATTGTCAGATCCCACTAATTAAGGATGTCTAATTGACTTCCATAATTTGTGGATCTCAGATCTCCACTAAACGTGGATGTCTATTTTGCAGGTATATTTTACATTAAAGTTCACCTTTAGTTTACTTTCAGTCAACTGAAGTAGTTTCTAGTTGACTCTTTGTCTAGTTTCAGTTAACTAAAGTAAATTTCCAATTAACTGTTTGTTCCCCCTTTTTAGGAATAAATCTTGCTAATTGATTCGCAAGAACTCATTGTTAACTCAAGGAGATTTTGGGGTTGCCCACTCCTTTGAGTACTATAAATAAGAGGCTTGGGCTCATTATTTGTTTAACCTTTACTTGCTATGCAAAATTGTTGCACCATTGTTGCCAACAACTTTGAAAGAGAATATTTGTTCACTCTTGGATGAGAGTTCATTGGTTGATCGTAATTGTGCATGATTTTGTACCTTTGTTGTCCCAATCTTTGTAATTCGTTAAGAAAGCTCGAAGAAAAGAAATCAAAAGGCACATGCAATTTGTTCTAAGGATTTGAGTTCTTCCATAACATCTTTGTGTTTAAATAGCTTGTTGTTTCATTTCCCTCCTCGGATAGGGGTTCCTCCTCCTTGGATATTTGTTATTAACAGTTGTCGTTTGTTGTTGTCTAATGGATTGTCCTTCAACCTATACATCGGATGGGGGTTCTCCTCCTTAGCAAGTTTGTCAGCCAAGACATCGTAATTTGTTGTTTCTTGTAAGTCGTTTCCTAGCCCATACCTTGAATAGGGGTTCCTCCTCCTTGGCAGTTCTCAGATCCAACTTACTGTGAAGAGCGTTTGCTTGTATCAAACCTTATTCCAGCGTATATCCAAGAGTTCAAAGCCTTGGCCATATTCTAAGGAGACAGAGGATTCAAGTGATCCAACCAATCCATTCCCACTCCTATGCCCTCATGCTCTATTTACCTTGAGGATATAGGATAGATTAAAAGCTAGAATAGTCGTAGTTAAGATCTGTCGAAACCAAAGAAAAAGCTTAGCTACAGCGCATTGTGTTTGTGCACCCTTGTGTCCTACCGCTAAGTACAAAAAGATAGGAATCTTAGTATACTCTACCCTCTCTTACGCATTACATCAGCATAGAGGGACTTCTCTTTAAATAACGAAGAAGTGTTGCAAAACATTTGTAATAGCTAAACGTTTACAATCAGCACTCTAGAGGTGCTAATTTAAACGCCAACAAAGAGAACATTGTTTCAGCATTGGTTGGTAGGTGGCCCAATTTAGTGCAAATATTGTATAAAGAGGCTCCTTCAATCTCTCCTGCTAGCAATTAGTATTGCTAGCAGGACCTCTTTGCTTCCCTTCTTATTTCCTCCCTGAATAGCGGATTGGATAGTCCTTGAGGATCGTGCTTGTGTCCATAGTGTAGAGGAGATTCAACAACAAATGATGGGGAAGATAGCTGCATAGTTTTTTCTCCAAGATGAGTAGATAAAGCTCAGGATGGTTGCAATTTCAAACTTTGTCAAGAAATGCTATGAGAGAGCTTGCAATGGTGTCTTTGATCAAGCTACTTTGAAGGATGATTGTGCCCTTTGTCGCTATCTAGACCTTTTCCATGAAGGAATTTTTCCCAAGGTCCTTTACCTTTTCACAAGTTTATTATTGAACACCCTATCATTCTCTCAGCTCATCCGGCTTGCTCGACTGGAGGAAGTCCAACTGGGGCTGATCTTTCTGATGATTGTATAACTTTGTATCCTCTCTGAGGAATTTTTTCTGTTAAATGAATGGGAGCTACCCCCATGGTAGCAACTTGGCTATCAAAAAAAAGTATAAAATTTAAATTAAATTGGGCAACTCAACTCTTGGCGCCCAGATTTAGGTCCCACGGGTCCTAAAGCGGAAGATGTAATTTCAAGCTGGTTGGTTCATTCTCAGCACCAAATTTTTGGATGTTCCAATTTCATCACAGATCCAGTTTGTAAGCACTAAGGGACAAAACCCCTGGTCTGCAAATTCAAGGTGAGGATGAAAACCCTTGCCTCTAGCTTGGGCAAATCCATTTCAGGGGTTGCATGGTTTACTAAACTAAGTGATAGTGTAACATTTTCAGGAATTAGAGCTGATCACATTCAATATTACCCCAGCACCAAGGGAGAAGTCATCATCATTCGACACCAGCAGATCCAATAAGTAAGCGCCTGGATTTTGGAGCAGATCGCCACTTTTTATTGCAGGTTCAAGGTTAACTGTGGCAACTACAGACTTCATCAGCTGGGAGGACATAAAAAGCTCATTGGAAGTGGTGAATCAAACCCTAAGGAGTCAGCAATGATCACTACGGCAGCATTAACACCTCCCACAGCTACACACCCTTGCTGAAGGGTCATACAAACCCAGATTGAGCTGCGCCAGGTGGAAAGAGACAGATAAAATTATAAAAAAAAAAAAAAAAAGAAAATCACCAATCAGTCAACACAGACCTGCGTTTTATGCACAGCAGTCAAAATCAGAATTTTGAAGGGCTACAGTTCACCAGGAGCTGTTCATACAGGGGTGATTCAGGCCCAGTCAGATCATACCGATTCTCTGTGAGTACAAAGACTTCATAAACTCAGTTGCATATTATAATTGGTCATTTAAAATCTTGTGGCAAATATAGTATCATTTTTTTGTAAGATTGTGGACTACTTCCAGCTAACTAGAATTTTTTTAAATAGCTGTACCCAGGCTGCAAACTCAAATTTGAATTTAAATCAGTCATAAATCAGATCTACACTTGACTGTGCAATTCCTTAAAAATTCTAGCTAACATTAGAGTTTTAGTACTGTTTGTGTGGGGAACATTTCAACTGGTGAAGGTTGCCATCGCAGCATACAGATTGCTCTTTGGACTCATAGCTGCCAATTCAGTGTAAGTGCAGATTACATGCATATGCTGCAGAATTGTGTAAATTGTGATATCCATTTCTACAAGCAGTAAGAGTGATGTAAGCTCAATCCACTGTCTAGACTCTATGCTATACTGTTATCGTTTCTTGTGGAAGTAATTAGTTATGCATACTTTATGAAAGAGAGTTTCTATTGCTGCTGTAGTTATTTACATTCCGTATTTCAGTCAATGCACATTCCAAAAATACAAAAAAAATATATAAATCTGAGACAAATATATTCAACGTCCAAGTTTGTCTAACATTTGCATTGGCACTACTTAACTCAATTTTACAAGTTTTAGAGTGCTCCCAGCACAATTTTCTGAAATGCTTGGACATTCAGGTTATCTACCTCAGCTTGTTGAATCATTCTTGAAAAAGGCCATCTTTGTTTGTGTTTATACATTTAAAATTAGGCGTCGAGCACAGAAGCCTCTGACCAGCCACACACATCAACTACACTTACAGCATGATTTTGCTTGGTCTGCGGGACACTCCTCTATGACAATATTGTTTGACCAAGTTAAAGTTTGAACCATCTAATCAGGAACAAGAAATTGACATTTAATCATAGTAGAAACAATTAAAATTCTCTGCTCTGCAAAAGATGCAAACAATTACTTAGATCAACAAAAAAAGTAAGAATACTGTCAAGATCTTCTGAATCGGAAATCTAGCAGCAGGTTCTATTAGATCACAATCTGGGTCAGACTAAATCACTACAGAAAAAGGCAAACAAAAGTTGGTGCTATATGATTCCAGGTAGCTATACTGTACAAGCAAGCATTACAACTGCAATGTCAGTTCTTTTAAATATAAATTGTAAAGGTGTTCCATTCCATCCAACTTTATTTATTGTAAAAGAGTTTTAAACTTTACTGTTTTAGCTCATCCTATCCCGTTTAAACCATCATCATTGAATAACTTGATTTACAATCACAAATTTTGATGAGGAATAAACCTTCCCTCTATTAAGAAAACTACCCTCCATACATTTGAACAAGTACCTGCTTAGGAGACGCTTTATGTAATTCCTTCTTCATACGTGATTGCCAGGATTTGGCACGTTTATTCCACTTTAGAAGTCTAATGACCAACTGCACATTCACGTGTCACAAACACAGTTTCAGCATGCACTATTGTAATTATAAACATGCTGTTCTACCAGCTCCATAAACAAGAAAAGTATTGTCATTATACACTTGATGTTTGAACAGCTCCATAAACAATAAACTATTTCATGGGAGAAGAAAGACTGAAAAAATAACAATAATTTAATGGTGAAGTGTGGCCTGCAACCTATTCTTAGGAAGCAAACATAATAATCAAATTTGAACATTTGAAGATAATCTCAACTGATAAGCTACAAGTGGATGATTTAAGTTGGTGGATATTAAGTTAAGTCATAAACTACAAAAACTACAGATTTCAAGAATCGTATGTTATTTTCCAACCTCAAACCTCAAACTTCGAATTCCAAGTGTAAGGAGGTGCTAGTGTGTGACTACATGTGATGCAACCTTTCATCTTGTACCTTCAACTATTCTTAGGAAGCAAACATAATAATCAAATTTGAACATTTGAAGATAATCTCAACTGAATATATATTAGACAGAAGGAGCTTTCATCAGCTACAAGTGGATGATTTAAG
>VDFB02379711.1:35302402-35379744 GCA_007258455.2 Sequoia sempervirens | reverse complement strand
AAGTCCGCCATCCACAAGAAAGGAAGTGCAAGAGGGTTCTAAAGTCCGCCTTCACTTGGAAGATGCCATCCAAAGTCCGCCTAGGCATGTAGAAGAAGGAAAAATCAAAATTTTTACTAAGTATTGATGCCTCCCAAGGGGAATTTCGAAATTTTGCTAAGAGTGAAAGCCTAAAAGGGTGGAGAATCATTTTCAAAGAGATAAAATGTTGAGACAAATGCTAAGAAGCTTTGAAGTCCGCCCTAGAAAAGAGGGACATCCAAGATGCTTGTCCAAAAGACTTATGAAGTCCGCCATACACTTGGAAGAGGTTAGCAAGATGTCAAAGAAGTCCGCCATACTTGTCCAAGGTGTTAAGGAAGTCTGCCTAAGCACATGAAGGGGAAAAGAATGATTTTTGCTAAGTGTTGGTGCCTAGTCCAAGAAAAAAAATTCGAATATTTGCCTAAGTATAGAGGCTAAAAGATGAAAAATGAAGATTTTGGCTAGGAATCATGATGTTTTCGATAAGCTAAGTGCCAAGTTTGGGAGGACACAGTGCTAAAGAAGATTGGGATATGGCAAGAAATAAAACGAAGTGTGCCTAACACAAAGGTGGAAAAGAAATTAAATTTGCCTAAGTGTGGGTATCTAGAGAAAATGTTGAGAAATTGACAACTTTGGCCAGAGAAAAATGCAGAAGGCAAGGAGAAAGGAAGGATCGCCCTTGGCCAAAAGGAAGAAGAATTTGTCAAGCGTCAAAGGAATTCGCCCAATGAAGACATCCAGACAAGGATTTTGCCTAGAAAAATTCGACTGAGCAAGAGAAAATTTGACTTTGGCAGAAGAAAATAGGCTCAGTGTAAAGGAAAATTTCGCCTCGGCAAAGAAAAATAGGGATCTGGCATAACATTTGACGACGGAATGGCTTAAGTTTTGACTTGGCTAGACGAAATTAAGGATAAAATTGGAAAATACACTCTTAGCCAAGAAAAATAAAGAGAAAATCGAAATAGCCATGGATCCAGAACGAACGGGTTGGAATAAATTAAAATATTTTTAATATTTCAATAATTTATTTTCAACTACTTGGAAATAATCAAATTTGCCATACGAGAATTGGAAGAAAATAAAGTACGCTAGGCAGAGATGAAATCCGACAGGCAAAATTAAATTCGCCATGAATTTAATTAAATATTTAATGTTTTCTTTTAAAAATTCGAAAAAATCAAAGATAAACATTAATTGAAAAATCGAATTTTTGAAGATCAGTGAGATTTGCCCGGATAAGCTCGAGACTGATTCTTGTCGAAAAATAAAAGGAAACTTGCCTGTTTGAATAAATGAAAACAAATCGAGATCGAGAAAGAAGATGGCAGTTGCTAAAACGAATTCAATCCTTCAACATTATAATGAGTTTCAACAACTCATTTTTTCACACACAGCTGAAGAGAAATTTAATCTTTCTCGAAATTATCAGGCAATTGGTTGATCAATAGGCAAAGTCGAATTTTCCAGAAGGTGAAATAGGGTTATGCTGAAGAATTTTCGCAGGAAAAGAGAAGAGATTTATTGAAAGCTGAAATTCTTCTGTGCAAGAGGGGCACACTTCTTCTAAAAATCCAATAGTTCTTCACTGAGGTTTGATGTCCAATCAAATGAATTTGCTATCTCTTTTATGTCCTTTCATCTTGACGAAGTTCTGGCGAAATTTCCAACTTCATCCTATTTACTTTCAGCTTGCTTTTTCGCAACAATTTAATTATTTAACCAGCTGAAAGTAAATTTTCGAATCCAAGGCACGAGAGTTAATTATTTGAAAAAGTCTTTGTATTAATGTTAATCTTTTGGACTGCAGGTTGACAACCACGGCAGGCGAACCATCAAAGAAGCTGAAAATGAAGTTTGCCAGCAAGGGTGCTCAGCGAGAGACCAAAGTCGTTTCAAAATGGAAGAATGTCGTGGACACCGATCTCGGACACGTCGACTTTGATGAATTTAAGAAAAGAGTGTATGGGCAGAAGGGACTTCCCACACCGATAGCCAAACGGATAGTCAGAAACGGGATATTTCAGGCAGCTCGATTCCCACCGGCAATGGATTGTGCAGAATTGATGGTGGAGTGTGCTCTCTACTATGACGCTCAGAAGAGACAGATCATCGCACCTGATGGAAGAGTCTTAGCACACTTGGGTGAAGTTGCAATTCAGGAAACCTTCGGCATCCCGGAACATTCACGAACGGTCTATAAGACCAAGGAAGAAGCCAAAAGATTATATGACAGCCAACCAGATTTGTGCGCCACAACAGTTAACAAGGTGTGGATGGACAAGCCTAAGCCTTCAATCAAGAAGATGCCCAAGAGACCTCGACGGACATACTTCAAAGAAGATTTTGGAGATATCATACTGATGCTGAACAGAATAGCTGGTAACCCACAAGGCGCCTTTTTCGAGAGCTGGATGTACTATTTCATAGACGAGATCACCTCTGGTGTCAAAATGTTCAACTGGTCACGGATGATAAGTGACAACCTCCACGAACAATTGATCAACCTCGAAGAGACTAAGTCTTTTCATATGAGTTCGTATGTTGTATACCTGTTGGCCAGATCATACAAGTATCCAGGATTGATTTGCAAGGGCAAAATTGGCAACGGGGAGAACGAACTCAGGCCTTACGACTGTTACCCACAACTCCAATTGAAGGAGAAGACTCACTTCAGGAGGGTGCATGATGCCTTCCTAATGCATATTACCAGAAAGCTCCAAGGAGGAGTGCATCAGAGACTGAGCCACGAAGCGAAAAGTTTAATCAGTAAGTACGGATCTTGGTTCATCCAGTTCCCGAAATTCACATATGTCAGGATCCAGGGATTTACTGGAAATCCCTATAAATTGCCCATCTATCCGACAAATCGGATGATATTGCTCGAGGTCCTAAGACAGTTGGAGGAGTATCAGAACATCCAGAGACCAACTAAGAAGGCATCTGTCACATTCCCATTTTTCATTGGGAACATGTTGGAGTATTGTCCATCAGCACAGGCAGCTGAGAGTGCAAGGTTGGAGATCCAGTGGTATCCTTTCACGGCCTACAAGTCCAGGGTCAACTTTGACCCGCACCATAATATTCGGACAGTAGAAGGGAGAAAGTACAAGCATAGGATGGAACTGGAAGATTTCTGGGCAAATGCTGCCGATGAGTATGAAGTTAGATGGAGAATGTGGTCCAGGATGCCACTAGATTTCATGAGGGCAATTGAGTTTTGCCGGGTGCCTGATCAGTTACAAGATAATGGAAACCACGTCCAGCCACGCTTCGA
This sequence comes from Sequoia sempervirens, assembly GCA_007258455.2. NCBI lineage: Eukaryota > Viridiplantae > Streptophyta > Pinopsida > Cupressales > Cupressaceae > Sequoia > Sequoia sempervirens. Next base: position 35,376,440 of record VDFB02379711.1, on the reverse strand, counting down.
GGAAAGCTGACCTCTTCCTCCAGTGAAATGGTCTGAACCCGAGCACGCAGACCTGGCAACCTTAATGAGGCCAGTGACTAAATACTCTCAGTGGTGGGTTGACTATCATGCCCAAGAATTGAGACAGAGAGGAATCACGCTCACATATGATCTATTGAGCGAGTCAGAATCATATTCTTCTAATGCCAGTGCATCCCGTCAGGACTTGGTCGGGATCGGAGAGAAAAGGAAGGAAATAGTCCCAAGTATAGAGCCTGCTTCCAAGAGGCATAAGGGAGAACCTTCTCGTTCAGCAGCATCTCAGAATATTGACGAGTTGGTGGCTACTATAGACGAGTCCTTGGTAGAAATGCTTGAACCTCCTGCAGTTCAGGAAGTGAATGATGAACCTATTCAGCTAGATGATGAGGAGCCCTTGTCACCTACGACTTCGAGGAGGGAATGATTTCTGCTCTCAGAGGGGTTGTGGATGTTCCGAATGAAGAAGAGATTCAGGTAGAGGATGGGATCGAACAGCCGACCATTCCAGAGTGGCTGATTGAAAGGATGAAAATCCAGGTACTAGTAGAAGCTCACAAAGAGGAGGATGATATTGCCGATTTCTTGACAAGATTGGAGCAAGTCGCAATCAAGAAGCCTGCCAAGAAATTCTCCACCATTCAGAGGAACGAGACAGGCAACTGTTCTGTACATATTGCAGTGCCCATGGTGGACAAGCCACGAGACGAGATCACCCCACAGGAATATGCCATAACCACTGTTGACCTTGGCCCAACCTCGAAAGGTTAAGAGGTGGAGGAATTAGATAATTCCGTCTCGACCATCAAAGCGAGACTGGAAAAGGAAGTGGCTAAGAAGAAGGAGTATAAGAAGGAGGTCGAACGTCTTAAGGAATATATATAGCATTTGACCCAGCCACTTGATCAGGGCAATGCGATTGTTCCTCCCCTTCTCAATTCATCACAAGAGGTGACTAAGGATGTCGAGTACGGAATGGTGACGACCAAGGAAGCTCAGGACTGGATGGCAAGTGAAGGCACGAAAGCGGCATTGTTCATGGAGAAGTTGGCACTGGCTTATGGGCAAACTTCATGCTTCCTTTCCAGACTTATGAATATGGCGGAAACATGGGAAGGACTTCCAGATATGCAGGAGAGGCTTATTCCATGCCTCAGGCTATTGAAGGGCACTCCAAGAGAGGAGTTGGTCGACAGGAAGGTGATTGCTGCAGGAGCAGCATATGATTTCAATCACTGGTTTTGGGCAGTAACTATACATAGAGAAGTTTTGGAGAAGGAAAAAGTGGATGGACTTAGAATCAAGGAGCAGGTAAAGGACATCCGAGAGAAAATTCACATGACAGCTGCAGAAATATTTGATCAAGAGATTGTCCGAGAAAAGGATATGCAGCTGGAGGAGCTGAAACGAAAGGTTCAAGAAGTTTTCTTCTCGACTACTGGACCACTTCTAAGAAAGGATTTTGCGAGAGTGGCAAGTCTTTCGGCCATCCGGAATGACTTTAGGAAGCAGGAAGCAGAATGGGCAAATACCTTTGCCAAATGTGCAGAGAACTTGGATGAGCTCGAATTCCGGATCAGCATGCTGCCACCTGTCACGATGGAGGAGGTCATTGCAGTAGTGTCCATATTTGCCGAACACAATGCTGCTCAGAAGGATAAGGACGCCTCTCCTAGGATATAGCTTTAACTGCCTCTCTACTGATAGTTTACTGATAGACGACTCTTGTTATTTTGGGAAACCCTAATTAGGGTTTGGTTGTAATAATCTTGGCCGTTAATCTTGTTTTAATCTCGGCCCTTCATTTCATTTTTGAAGCTCTATATAAATTGATGCTCTCTCACTTTCATTTGTGTGGAGATAGGATATGAGATTGTTGCATTGAGACTATTTCGAATAATAAAAGCTCTTGAGCATGATTTTCCTTGAATAACTTCTTATTATCAAATAGTAAGCGAGGTTGCATATCTTCTTCCGCCATAGATTAAAGTTAGAATTAGATTAAGTAGAATTTGCTTTGAAAGTTGGTTAATTGAATGAGAGATTGATCGTATTGATTCAATGGTGAAGTGTAGCTCATACTTTCTTCAAATGGATGATTTGCATTCGATGCGTAAAGTTAGCCTAAGCTCTTAATTGTGGAAGCTTAACTTCAGCCTCATTCGAGGTTTGAAAATTATCATCACAACCCTTGAAGATTGCACCCATTTTGCGTATGTTGTCCTGCAGGAGGCGAAACAAAGTGTGGTTTATTCCCTTCACTGAGTCCTTATTGTCTCTTGAATTCTTAGGCGTAGAATAGATTCCCCTGAACCCTTATCCTTTTTGCTATTTTTTTTGAGATCCATATTGAAAGTCCTAATTGAGAACCTTTAATGATAAATTTGCCTAAGTCCCACACTCTCCTGTATTTCACGAAGTCCCTTGTTTATTACCAACAAATCACAACGCCCATTGAGCTTATCCACACGTCAAGACCTGACAAAAGAAACCTTGGAATCGCCATATGATCTTCTCGCAATCTTAGTATACGCGGTGGTTTTTCAAGAGAGGATAGAGGTCTTGACTTTATTCTGAAGTGTCTTGGATGATAAACGCATACCAGCTGTGGTAGGCCCAATCTAGTGCAAATATTGTATAAAGAGGCTCCTTCAATCTCTCCTGCTAGCAATTAGTATTGCTAGCAGGACCTCTTTGCTTCCCTTCTTATTTCCTCCCTGAATAGCAGACTGGATAGTCCTTGAGGATCGTGCTTGTGTCCATAGTGCAGAGGAGATTCAACAACAAATGATGGGGAAGATAGCTGCTTATTATTTTCTCCAAGATGAGTAGATAAAGCTGAGGATGGTTGCAATTTCAAACTTTGTCAAGAAATGCTATGCGAGAGCTTGCAATGGTGTCTTTGATCAAGCTACTTTGAAGGATGATTGTGCCCTTTGTCGCTATCTAGACCTGTTCCATGAAGGAATTTTTCCCAAGGTCCTTTACCTTTTCACAGGTTTATTATTGAACACCCTATCATTCTCTCAGCTCATCGGCTTGCTCAGCTGGAGGAAGTCCAACTGGGGCTGATCTTTCTGATGATTGTATAACTTTTTATCCTCTCTGAAGAATTTTTTCTGTTAAATGAATGGGAGCCACCCCCATGGTAGCAACTTGGCTATCAAAAAAAAGTATAAAATTTAAATTAAATTGGGCAACTCAAATCTTGGCGCCCAGATTTAGGTCCCACGGGTCCTAAAGGGGAAGATGTAATTTCAAGCTGGTTGGTTCATTCTCAGCACCGAATTTTTGGATGTTCCAATTTCATCACAGATCCAGTTTGTAAGCACTCAGGGACAAAACCCCTGGTCTGCAAATTCAAGGTGAGGATGAAAACCCTTGCCTCTAGCTTGGGCAATTCCGTTTCAGGGGTTGCATGGTTTACTAAACTAAGTGATTGTGTAACATTTTCAGGAATTAGAGCTGATCACATTCAATATTACCCCAGCACCAAGGGGGAAGTCATCATCATTCGACACCAGCAGATCCAATAGGTAAGTGCCTAGATTTTGGAGCAGATCGCCACTTTTTATTGCAGGTTCAAGGTTAACTGTGGCTAACATTTTCAGGAATTAGAGCTGATCACATTCAATATTACCCCAGCACCAAGGGGGAAGTCATCATCATTCGACACCAGCAGATCCAATAGGTAAGTGCCTAGATTTTGGAGCAGATCGCCACTTTTTATTGCAGGTTCAAGGTTAACTGTGGCAACTAGAGACTTCATCAGCTGGGAGGACATAAAAAGCTCATTGGAAGTGGTGAATCAAACCCTAAGGAGTCAGCAATGATCACTACGGCAGCATTAACACCTCTCACAGCTACACACCCTTGCTGAAGGGTCATACAAACCCAGATTGAGCTGCGCCAGGTGGAAAGAGACAGATAAAATTATTAAAAAAAAAAAAGAAAATCACCAATCATCAACACAGACTTGTGTTTTATGCACAGCAGTCAAAATCAGAATTTTTAAGGGCTACAGTTCACCAGGAGCTGTTCATACAGGGGTGATTCAGGCCCAGTCAGATCATACCGGTCCTCTGTGAGTACAAAGACTTCATAAACTCAGTTGAATATTATAATTGGTCATTTAAAATCTTGTGGCAAATATAGTATCATTTTTTTGTAAGATTGTGGATTACTTCCAGCTAACTAGGATTTTCTTAAATAGCTGTACCCAGGCTGCAAACTCAAATTTGAATTTAAATTCAGTCATAAATCAGATCTATACTTGACTGTGCAATTCCTTAAAAATTCTAGCTAACATTAGGGTTTTAGTACTGTTTGTGTGGGGAACATTTCAACTGGTGAAGGTTGCCATCGCAGCATACAGATTGCTCTTTGGACTCATAGCTGCCAATTCAGTGTAAGTGCAGATTACATGCATATGCTGCAGAATTGTGTAAATTGTGATATCCATTTCTACAAGCAGTAAGAGTGATGTAAGCTCAATCCACTGTCTAGACTCTATGCTATACTGTTATTGTTTCTTGTGGAAGTAATTAGTTATGAATACTTTATGAAAGAGAGTTTCTACTGCTGCTGTAGTTATTTACATTCCGTATTTCAGTCAATGCACATTCCAAAAATACAAAAAAAATATATAAATCTGAGACAAATATATTCAACGTCCAAGTTTGTCTAACATTTGCATTGCCATTACTTAACTCAATTTTACAAGTTTTAGAGTGCTCCTAGCACAATTTTCTGAAATGCTTGGACATTCAGGTTATCTACCTCAGCTTGTTGAATCATTCTTGAAAAAGGCCATCTTTGTTTGTGTTTATACATTTAAAATTAGGCGTCAAGCACAGAAGCCTCTGACCAGCCACACACATCAACTACACTTACAGCATGATTTTGCTTGGTCTGTGGGACACTCCTTTATGACAATATTGTTTAACCAAGTTAAAGTTTGAACCATCTAATCAGGAACAAGAAATTGACATTTAATCATAGTAGAAACAATAAAAATTCTCTGCTCTGCAAAAGATGCAAACAATTACTTAGATCAACAAGAAAGTAAGAATACTGTCGAGATCTTCTGAATCGGAAATCTAGCAGCAGGTTCTATTAGATCACAATCTGGGTCAGACTAAATCACTACAGAAAAAGGCAAACAAAAGTTGGTGCTATATGATTCCAGGTAGCTATACTGTACAAGCAAGCATTACAACTGCAATGTCAGTTCTTTTAAATATAAATTGTAAAGGTGTTCCATTCCATCCAATTTTATTTATTGTAAAAGAGTTTTAAACTTTACTGTTTTAGCTCATCCTATCCCGTTTAAACCATCATCATTGAATAACTTGATTTACAATCACAAATTTTGATGAGGAATAAACCTTCCCTCTATTAAGAAAACTACCCTCCATATGTTTGAACAAGTACCTGCTTAGGAGACGCTTTATGTAATTCCTTCTTCATACGTGATTGCCAAGATTTGGCACGTTTATTCCACTTTAGAAGTCTAATGACCAACTGCACATTCACGTGTCACAAACACAGTTTCAGCATGCACTATAGTAATTATAAACATGCTGTTCTACCAGTTCCATAAACAAGAAAAGTATTGTCATTATACACTTGATGTTTGAACAGCTCCATAAACAATAAACTATTTCATGGGAGAAGAAAGACTGAAAAAATAACAATAATTTAATGGTGAGGTGTGGCCTGCAACCTATTCTTAGGAAGCAAACATAATAATCAAATTTGAACATTTGAAGATAATCTCAACTGATAAGCTACAAGTGGATGATTTAAGTTGGTGGATATTAAGTTAAGTCATAAACTACAAAAACTACAGATTTCAAGAATCGTATGTTATTTTCCAACCTCAAACCTCAAACTTCGAATTCCAAGTGTAAGGGGGTGCTAGTGTGTGACTACATGTGATGCAACCTTTCATCTTGTACCTCCAACTATTCTTAGGAAGCAAACATAATAATCAAATTTGAACATTTGAAGAGAATCTCAACTGAATATATATTAGAAAGAAGAAGCTCTGTTACAGCCATGCAAATGGACAAGGAACCACGGACGCCAGTTTCAAAATGCGGTAACCCAAGCTTTCTAAACGTAGACGCCCTGACGGGACGGTATGCCCCACCCCACCACCGCCTCTCTCCAAAGTGTCACGGGACGGAGGACGGTAGACGTGCCTACTTTGCATGCCTCAAGTCTCCAAGTCTCCTTGGGAGACGCCCAGGAGTTTCCTGGGAGACTAGGAGACGCCCAGGAGTTTCTTGGGAGACGCCCAGGAGTTTCCTGGGAGACTAGGAGATGTGTTCCATGAAGGTTTGTCTGGCTTTCATGGTCTTAATTTGGGTTTTATTGTTAATGCAAAATGATGTACACCATGAAGGTTTGTGTGGGTTTGGAGGTCTTGACTTGCTTACAGGCTCCGCCTCGACCAGCTCAGACAAGGGATGATTTGCATGTCTCGGATCCCCAGGAGGCCGCCTCGACCAGCCTCTGCACTCCTCAGAAGGGCTGCCCCTTGACCTCACGCCTGCATTCCCGGGCTGCCCCTCGACTCCCCGCAGGGCGGCACCGCCCCTGATTCCTGATGCATGCCAATGAGCCCTCGGGTAGGCGGGCAATCACTGACCACACTAAGGGCCAACTCAAAACCCGGCTGTGTGGGCATGTCTTTTCAAACTCCCATTGAATTCATTTGATTTTCTAGTACTTCACTAAAGTACCTTCAATTTTACAAAAACACTTTCATTTGTCAAATTTTATTTAGCAATTAGCATTCAAGATATCTTCGTATTTAGATTTAGTATTTCAAATTTTGCTATGTTATAATTTTACTAATTAGTAATTTGAGTAATTTCCTATAGTTTCATTTGAAATGTAATTGTTATATTGTTATACTGTTATACATCCTTTCAAAACTAGTTTTTCAAGTACTATAAGTATATTTATAACTATATCAGCACCACCACCCCACCACCTTCACAGCCGCCCCTCTGGCCAGTTTCCCCGCCGCATCCCTAAATCCAGGCTCTTGTCTCTATCTCAAACGCTGCTTCTGTCTCGCTTCATTCCCCGTGCCCGTGGAACACCTAATTGATGATTTGCTGTGATATTATAAAGTCATAAACTACAAAAACTACAGATTTCAAGAATCGTATGTTATTCTCCAACCTCAAACCTAAAACTTCGAATTCCAAGTGTAAGGGGGTGCTAGTGTGTGACTACATGTGATGCAACCTTTCATCTTGTACCTTCAAATTAGTTTGAAGGAGCTATGCTGTTCTGTACTATTCATCTTTTGACCCTTGAGTAAATATCAACTAGCAGTCTCATGAGTTGTCAGCTCATAGCAACCCCAAGCAGTGCGTAAAGCCAATGTTGAATTTTTCCATGAGTTAGCTATGTTGGTGAAAGCCACTAGGGTTACTAAATATCAGTGTATTGAAAGAGATAAGTAAATATCCAAAGATCATCAAAGTGAAAAGTCAATTGGTTATAGAGACTGAACGTTATGTTTGGAAACTATGTAACCCATAACATGTGTGTATCTATCCTTTATTAATGGTCTGATATAAGTCTGAATGTAAATAGTCAAATAGATATAGGTGTAAAAATATTCAATCATATGCACAATGACATAATGTTCATAAACTTCTACGTGTCCCCCAAGATATTCTACTGTGAATATAGGGGAGAAAACACAAAAAAACATTCAAAGAAAGTGAACTGTAAAAAAATACATGCAACTGGAATCCCCAAGCAATAAACCACATTATAATGTCCCCTTTTTGGGATAAACATAATTCTTGCCCTAATTTTCTGAAGATATCCTTTTATGATGGTAATGCTATAAGATAACTAGTAGCATGCATGATTTATTATTCCCAATGTCATCACAAATAGGTAACATTAAATAAATAGCATCATGTATGAATTATTATTAATTACACTATTATTTAAATCCATGATGTATTTATCAACATCATTATTCAAATGTACAAACATTTATCTAACTTATTATTTAAATTCATAGACTACTTATCTCCTTATTGCTGATCGATTCTGCAGATATCCCTATTTCTCCAAGCTACCGTTCTGTAGAACCTCTGCCTTTTCTTTCTTATTCTATTACCTTCCTTCACATGCACTTGGATCTGCTGTTCTGGAATAAATATATATATATATATATGGTGTATATAATATATTTAATTCTCCAAAACTATTCCCATATTCCTTTATGCGAATTAATGATGCTGCTTCAGATTATAGCAATTTATGTATGCAACAATAGAAGGGCTAGTCGGCTCTATATGAGTTCTCCAGTCCGATCACACTCAGATGTAATTATCAGTTTTCCACCATGCTTTACTTGCTTGCAATTGTCTTCTCTTTTATACCCGATCTGCCAAGAGGCATAGCATTCCAAAGGTCACATCTTTATGGTATGAATCGCACCACATAAGGGGTGTGTCTTTGCATTGCTTCCACTCCATTTAATAGTTTGTTTGTTTCTTTAATTAATAAGTGGGTGATCTTAGGAAGGACCGCTCCAAGTTATTTGCTAGTAAATTATTAATAATGATTATTTCTTTAAGAATCGTTGAAGTATTATTTAATACTTCATTATATTTATCTGGTCTATTTAATATTTATCTTGGGTGTAATTGCTCTATTATTATTTTAAGTGTGGCTACTTTTAGGAATCGTGGCTTTTGAAGTCTGCTGTTTATGTGCCTCTTGAGAATTAATCTCTTATTTGATGCTGTTTAATATACTTTATTTGCTGATAATATATTTTGTCTAAATATTTCTTGTTTGATTTATTTTTATTAATATTATTTTATATCTATTTTTGTATGATATTTAATATTTATTTTATATTACCAATATTTATATTTATAATTATAATATTATCTTGATAATTATAATTATAATAATAATTTTTAAATGACAATTACTTATATTTACATTTTGATAGTTATTCAATTTTGTTATTTGTATTTTAATGTTTCATATTTGGTGTTACAAATTTTGGGGGACATGACACGCATTTGATAACTTGCATGCATTTTCAAAGATGCAACACTATTTATGGAGTAAATATTTACTGTATTCCAAACATTATAGATAACAGCATTTAGCAAATTAAATTTGATGGATTCAGTCCAACCCTGTTTTAGAGAACAGCATTAAGCGTATATTTTCCCACAAGTGATGCATGATGGTTATATAAAATAATAAAAGCCTTTGAGGATGTTTCAATAGCTCCTATAAACATTGTCTGAAAAATGATAATGTTAAGCTGGGGTAGAGGGAGTGCAAGCTCTAATCCATTAGAGGTAATCTAAACAAAGTTGTAAATGTGAGTAAATCCACTATTAAAAATTGTGCTGAGTTTTAGCCTCCCCCAGGGAAAATTGTAAAATCATGCTCACTCTGTATAGACTAGTCCAAGTTCCACAACCTGTGGGAAGAAGATAGATAAGTTGCAGTACTCTGATGCTGAGCAGCTAGATTTTGTTAAGACTCATCTGGAACTTCTTAGCAAGGAGAGGGAAGCTGCTGGTGGCCTTAATTCCCTTTAGTTCTGTTGCTATTGTGCGAAGGTTCTTTTCTTCTAGCCTGTTCCTAGGCTGTGATTTGGCTGTGTTGATGTTTCTTTTTAACCTTTCTCTTCCTGGGAAGTCTCGCTCTGTTTAGCCTTTAGGCCTTTCTGTGGCTGTTTTTGGCTACTCTTTTGTATAAGGGATGGAGGCCCTTTCAAAAAACCCCTTTTTACCATCAATCAAAAAAATTGCTCTAACAAACATTTTCTACTTTAAAGTTTATCGCTAAAATATATGATTCTGGAAAAATTGTACAGCTTTTAAGTCAAAATAGAAAATAGGGCTGGATTGACATCAAACCAGTATCCTTACAAGTTGTAAAAAGAACCTATAAGATCTCTGTCAAAACAAACAAAATAAGCCCACCAAATTCAAAATACCATGTCACATGGTCTTTGGTCCTGCTTGCTTGCACATAACAATCACCAAAAAGATTGTGGTTTATTTGATTACAAGATTTTAATAGAAACCATGCAAAACATTAAAGTTTTAACATCATACAACAAACAAATCACCAATAAGGGAATGTTTATTGGTTTTATTTTTTTGACAATCTATTCTACATTAAATTATTGTTTTCCCTTTGTCACAGTAAATAATTATGAAGAATTTCAACAAATATGTTATCTCATTAAAGACAAACAATTCTTTTCTTACCAATAGCATTTAAGGTCATGCAATTTTATATAAATATCATAATGGATGCTAAAAATTTAAAGACAAAAATTAAACCAAAGGGAAACATACAGGCATGTGCTAGATCCAAGTTACCTCTATATTTTCCTCATCAGTAAATGTCTTCACAAAATCTGCTAGAACATCCCATGATCTTTTTCTAGGATCACTCAATGATGAACCTAATTTTCTATCTCGAACATGTAGGAATTCTTTCCAATCTCCTTTTGAACCCTTGATTTGATATGCTTGAGCTAGTTTGACAATTTTGACAAGAATCTACAATTTCATTTAAGAAAACAAAAGATGATAGTTAATATTAATTTATTAGAAATTACAGTATGTAGCATATTTCCTAATTCTGGGTCTTCAATTAGTTCAAACAAATTTGATTAAAAAACACAAAGATAAAAAGCATCTGCATTATTCAAAACAAACAACTCTCAGCTAAACATGGAATTGTGAAAAAAAATTCAAATATTTCACAAGATTCAGAGAAGTTACTTGAGTTAATAGAATAGCGTGTTAAGCTGCCATGGACACGGAAGCATAGAGTAATCTAGGTCAGACAAACATATATTTCAGCTAAAGTCAAAACAAAATTGTGAGTTGGTGCAAAGATTGTAGTAAAGAGTTTTTATTGCGTAATGCAGGGGCACGCCTCTAGAGTCTCATCTACTCATTTTACACCTACTCCAGCGCATGATGTGTGCATGCAATGATTGAGTCAAAAAGATCACAGCAAATGCAAAGAAGGTGCAAATGTTCATATCCAACCACCACATATCATTGCATTGTTTCAATCCCTTAAAGGCAGAAATAGCTCAAACTAGTTGAGTATCTTTTTGCATTCTACTTCATTAATTAAGATGATGCTTGAGTTGCACGAGCCCTTACAACCAATGATCATGACATGGGAGTGACCTAGGTGGGTAAAGTCCAACTCTAGAGTGAAGGATATGGTGGTGAGCAATTCATTTTCACAAAATGTAATATACATCACATCCATTGTATCCCTTAATTTTACCATCATCAAATATGGTGACTTTTAACAGTCCCAATCTTGGAGAGATCTATGAGTGAATAGACAGGATGCTTGGGAAAATGAAGGTTGTGATTTATTAGAAAATGTTCTAAAATCTTGCAATTCTACAACAAGCATGTTCATCCCATCTTTCAGCACAGGTGGCCGCATATTTAATGAATCTGAAATGATTTGTGGAGAGGTCTCATAGATTTGTTCTTATTATCAACAAGAAGGTGAAGAAGGGCTTCATAAAGGTCCTCGAGAAAATGTATAATGCAGAGGATGTTGCACACATCGGGACTCACTAGATCAGATTTGCTGAACTCCATGACTATGAAAGTTCAACAAAGATAGACAAAGAGACTATGGTACAAGACAAACTAGTATGTTGGTGGTGATTAGTTAAATTTAGTGATCAGATAAGTGCACAGAAAATTAATTCAAAATCAGACACAATAACACAGCAGATACCCTGGGAAAACCCTCCTCTTGAGGGAGAAAAACCCAGCAACAATAGATCTCACTTATATATATAAATAGAGGCAACAATTCTCTTTACAATGAGGCCAATACCAAGGCCAATCCTGCAGCACCTACACAATATACAGAAGCAGATAATAATCTGCACCTGACAGTATACAATTCTGCCTTTAATGAATTCGCACTGTTCTTAGAAGAATCCGCACTGCCTTAGATAAATTCGCACTGCCTTAGAAGAATTCGTACTTAAATGAATATTCGAACTTGCTTGAAAATCGATGATCATAGTGAACAAAGGCAACAAGAATATATACATCTCTTAAATGAAAAGACGTGATTCTTCCCAAACTGGTCGGCCTCAAAGTAAAGACATCTTCTTAAAAAATCGCGCCAATAAGATAAAGTCGGCTATTAAATAAATCGCGCCTCTTGATAAATAAATGATATTTGACAAATAATGATGAATCATCATTTAATGTTTATCTTCATTAGCAAATCGAAATGTCTTTAAGTCGTGCCTTTTGAGATCTTATAAATTAGATAGCTTATAGCTATTATCTAATTTATTCAAAGTAATGATATCGCTGGAAGAATGCTACAGACGCTGCTAACATCAACAGATTGTATGGACATTAACCATCACTACAAACACTTGCAATCACCTCCTTTCACAGATTTCGTGTTCCTCTACTATTGAAAAAAATTGGTCCACAAAAGTTTATCCACTATGTTAAGAGTTAAGAGGAGCAAGGTTACCTCAAGACGAGTGAAGAAGGTTTTTGCTCTACACAGTGCTTTGTGTCTCATCAATCACAAAACAAATAAAGTACAATGTGTGTCAAACAACATGGAGAATATAGAGCTCGAGGAGCCAAAGGCAAGTTGATGAGGAATAGAAAGCGTGGCCAAGATTGATTGGGGTCTTGTTGTAAGAGCTAGATGAATCTAGCAATTTGAGTGAGGAGGAGTAATTCGTGACATTTCCATCTAATATGGCAAATAAATATCAGTAAAGTGACAACAAAGCAAAAGCATACATTGCTTCAACCTAGACTACCCTTCACATTCTGACAAAACAGAAACCCTTTTGTCTACTATTTGGTCTATTCAATAAGTGCATAAAAATAATTCAGCTATTTGTGGTTAGCTTCAAGCAGGCTGTGGTCACACCTAAACATCATTCTCACCCAAAGGATTTCTATATCTTTCAAACCTGTCGGTATCAACAACAACAATGAAATTCTGAAACTTCTATCAAAAATATTCAAAAACAATTAGTGATTTCGGAACTCCCAAAAACTTCTGGAAAGGTATGTTTTGGTGCAATAAACACGTGGAGAATTGCTCAAACCTACTGGAAATATTGTCGAAAGTTTACTGTCATAGCCCAAAACATATATGAATGTTTCTTGCCCCTGGAAAAGTCACTATACTACCTAGGGCATTGAATTAGTTCAAAATCCCAAATAATTGTTTTCCTGCAGACAACAAACAATTTCTGTGATTTGAGGAATTTAGTTTTCATCCATGTTTAAATTCCACAGCAGAGAAGTGATTAACAATTTTGACATAGTCACCAAGAAACTCCAGCACAGGAACGAGGGCCTTGTCCCTGTACCCACACCTTTTGGTGACACGTTTATGTATAGTATAACTGTATCCTTATTTTTAACTACTGTAGCCTGATTTGAATTGGCATCTCCAGCTGACAGCATTTAAATTCTTCATTCCAAGTTTATGTAAGTTGAAGCACCAAAACCTGAATAATGCTTATATTGCAATCCTTCCAATCTTTTGCAAACGATTTCTTATTTCACCTATTAAAAGGCATCATCCTTTACTCCAAGCACACAAATTGCATAACGGTCACTTATTGCAGGAAAATATATTCCACGCTGATTAAAGGTTGCTTCCCAGGGGCTCATTCATGAATATTATCATTTAAGGTTCTTCATAATGCACTACTTTCAATTTTCTCTAGAGAGACTGTCCGAATTAAGTAGATTAAAAAATGAAAGTTCTCAATGTATTTCATAAGTTTCTTTAACCTATTTGTTCTAACATCCTTCCAAACATATTTTAATATTTATTGATATTCAAAAAACTAGCTCGAATGCTTTTTATTTTTAATTTTCGCTGAACTCAAACAACTTAGACTAAACATTGTCAAATGGGATTAGCTCTAGAGGCAAAAACTTAAAAAGTAATGTGACCTACATGACTGAGCCCGAGATTCAACTTCATATCTAGGGAGACATGATGAAGTGTTCAAAATACAACATCTGACTTGTTGACTGTGGCATACCCCAGTGAACGAGGCCAGACACAAGTCAAAGGAGAATTTGATGGAAACAATGCCCCTTACTGAAATTGGGTACCTCAACAGTCTCACGAAGAGATACCCCAGTCATGATAATTAAAATGGCATAATTAATCTGAAGTGAATTTGCTCACAGAAATAACCCTAAAAACTGTCGAAACTAAAATAAAGGGCAAACTTACACAACTAAATAGAAGATTGGAACATTAAAAAAAGGAAAGGACTTAAGACTAAAGAGTTGCTGCCTTCTGCGTAGGTAGAGCAAATTTGTCTCCAAAATTTGTTTCTGAGATTTTTATTTTTTTTTAAACGGATGAATGAATTTGACTCAAAAATTGTGCAGTTGAACCCTTATTAAACATTACATAATTTGACATGCCGCAAAAACACCGCCTACTTGATAAATTTTGACCTGCTTATTTTGAGTTAATCTCCAATACTATTCTGATTCAGCCTAAGTTAGCAGAGAGGTGATTAAAAAAATTGGAAGTGATAATCTGTGAACCATTCCTGGAACTTACTTTAATACAGCTATTTTGGAATAACTAGCGGAAGCATTGTTAGTCACATTTTCAATTAAAATGTATCTTCATTTAACAAACTCGGGAAAACGAAAAAAAGATAAAAAAATAAAATCATCTAATAAACAATTATGCTAAGGTAATCTTCTGTGATTCTGACTCGGTTTCGTCGTCAAGCCGAGAATGAAAGATTCTGTTTTGCAACCTATTGAGCTCAATTTTGATAGCTACCGGCATGTTTATAAATCTCTGCGAAGGAAGGAGAAAATGCAGAACCTCTTTGTCTTTCGCTCTGAACTCCATCTTTTCTTCCGCCATTTTTACCGTTGGGAGGAACAATCAAAAACCCCGTTGAGGTTTTGCAACATTCATTCTTTAGGTTTGTTCTTTTAAGATAGTTCAAACCTAAATATTTTTGTTTTTTATTTTATTAAATAAAATAGAGTATAATTTTAATCATACAAAATTATTTTACAATTATATTGTGAAGATAAAAGGTGTATATATATAGTATTTTTGTTTTTTAAGTACTTGTCTTAATATTCATATTTTATTAGCACAATATTAACTATTTTTTATCACATATATATTAATTGTCTCTAAAGTCATGTTTTGTATTATAATAAAATCACTTTCACTCATGAACATATTTTTTTTTCTACTTTTAGTATTTATATTACCTTAAGTACTATTGTATCACTTTCATGTCCTTTGAACACTACACATCTAATAGCATTTGTTCATATTCAAAAATTATTCTCCCATCAACTTTAACTTTTCTCTCTCCTTCCACATGTAAACCCTAATAGGCCTCATAATGATCAAAAACTATCAAATTCAACTTAAAATAAGGGTTAGGAGAATGAAAGTAAGGGAAATTATAGAAGTGCATAAGAAGCACATGGAAACATACAACAACAACAACAACACACTAAACACCTTCATTGGTGAACCTCTACCATTAAGTAACACACTCATTCTTTTACCTAGGGCTCACATTCATATTAAGCAACTTTCAATACATCTTGTTGAATCATCCAAGGAATTTGACTAAGGTAAATCTCCAAATGTGTCATAGGCATCAATTTTCCCCAAAACAACCATTTTAGTGCAAGTATAGGTGCATAAAAATTGTAGAGGAGGTCATCAATACAAGATACCAATGCACTAACTAAACACTAGCATGATCATACAGAACATTCAACACACTAGTTAAACACTAGCATGAATGTAGGGATAGTACCTCATCTACCAAGGCATCACCACCCATAATCACATCCTAACTAACACAAAGGCAAAACACAAAAGGTAATGATTGAATCCAACAATGCAATTCCTCCTTCTAAACCCTTTATTTGCCAAAATCATCTTTAGTCATCAAATCAAACATGCTTCATTTGTCATCTTGTTTCTTTTAGCATTTCTTTCAAATGGACAACCTCAACTCTTTATTGTTTAATTTAATAAAGAACTAAAGTGGATGTTTAGAATAGTTGAATATGATTTCATTCATGTTGTAAGTTAAACTAATGAATAACATAAAGGATAACTAAACACATTAGAAAACCTTAGTTTTACCCTTTCATTTCAATGAACTCAACATTCTAACAAAAACCCTTTTCTTTAAAAACAAAATAAAACCTCATTTTATTGATTTTTCCCTCTTTGTTGCAATTAGATTTAAGGTTAGGGTTATATTTTCACATTTGAATATGTAACACATTTCCAACCTTCTCTTTGCTTCAATTTGCTTCTCCACAACAAAACAAACAAAATCCTTGACCAAACTCTTATTGTCAATCATCTTCTTTGTTGTAATTAGAGTTTAAAGCTAGGCTTTTCTTTTCTCATTTGTGTTTGTTGTCTTTCTCTTTCCTTCAAAACAATCGCAACACACTGCATACAAAGCTCATCTTGCTTATTCTATCATTGTGGGTCCACGTAATGAGTTCTTTGCAACATTTTAAATCTTCAAACATCTTCACACAAATAAGAAAAAACCAAAAATTAAAACTCTTAATGCTAATTTCTTCTAACTAGGGATTTAGGTTCAAGTTTTATGCATCTTCCATTTACCTTAGTGAAACACTTGAACTCTCCCTCACCCAACCCTTGCCTTTATTTTATTTCACTGGTGGATTTATCCATCTCCCTTGCCTCTATGAAAATATTGATGATGCCCATTTACATTGTCCACTCTCTACAATCACCCTCAACTTCTTGAACATGTGTTGACCTTCTTTGGCCTACATGATTATTTATTTTGCCTTAGTAACTACATGAATCATTTAATCAACTATCCTACCTTTTTATATTTCCTTAGCACTTATTCCCACACTTTAGACACCCTTGTGTCCTTTGTTCCGCCTTTGACTGAATTCTATTCATCTACTCTATCCCACACTACCCCCTTACATGCTACATTTCCTTCATCTTTGACTTAGTATACCTTCAATTATTTTTTTGATGTTGAAAACTTTCACTTTTATTTTCCTATTTTTCTTCTAAACTTTCAAATTTAAAATCATTTTATGGTAGTAAAATATCCAAAGTTACATGTAAAAAAAATCCCTTTTCTTTATATATGAATTTTGACACAATAAATATTTTATTTTAAACACATTGTAAAATGGTGTACTTTAATGGTTTAAACTATTTGGCACACATTACACTTCTTTATATGAGTTGATGAATACATTTATAGATTGTTTTACAACATCATATCAAATTTATGCTACCAACATGTTTAAATAGGATAAAAGAAAATTGTATTTCCTTCATTCTTGCCACAAGGAGCAACTTCCTACACAAGTTGACCAAGGTCCTAATAGCATATTATATATAAAGAGAGAGAGGGAGAGAGAGAGAGAGAGAGAGAGAGAGAGTGTCAAGATGTTACACTTGAAGAAATTCAACCTATAAACCTCAACACAACTCTAACTAATGTAATCATCCAACCTCTCCCTCTCATTTTACATGTTGTCACTCTTTATATTTCTTCCATTGTGACTTCAAATCCACCCTTAGTCTTGTGTGGAGTATATTGCTCTCCTAAACCATAACATTTGTCACTTCAAGAAGCTCTTTCTAGATCTAACTTCACATTATGAACCATACTTATGAAAGACTAGTTTGAAGGTGAAATACTCTTCCACTTCATACAACATTATCTATCACTTATCCTAATCTACCTCCACCATCATGTGTGACTCTTGGGTATCCTAAAAAGTGATCATAGACCACCTACAAAACACTCCAACTAATATATATCTATGGGACATAATGCACACATCTTACACATATCAAGAGATCTTATAGAAGGGTTTGCAAAAAAATATCTTATCTAATACCAAGCCTTGATTGAAGTAGCTACCACATTGAATTTCATCCAGCATAATGATAGGCTATACTTCTTCCTCCCTCGTGTGAGAAGTATTCCTTTATTGACTATTGTTGAATATAAGAAAATTACCATCAAAATAACAATAGTGAACAATAGTTCAATCATTAACATTCATAGTACTACCTTTCTATATTAGGACAAGTGTCCTATGTGTCATTGTACACCACAAAAATTTATAAGTCTAGTATAATTATTTAATATTTTTATAGTGTTGTAAATAATGTGTTGGCATGGAAAAGGGTATCCAACTTTGGGTGAAATCATCATATTCCATTATTTAGCACTCCTTATCATGTGTTGGTATTATTAAAGTTGTAAGAATTCAACGGATGGTAGGTTATGGATAGAATCTTTCACTAAATATGTATATTGTGTAAGAGGTGAGTTGTAATTACTACACCTACACCCAGGTTTCTTGGGAATTACTTTGACCCCACTTCATCATGAGATTCAATCAAGTCAATCAATTATATTATATTTACGGATGAGTTACACTTAGAGGTGGGGCACATGGGTTGAATGTGGACCACCTTGACTAGTCTTGACTCATGTTTTTAAGCCATAATTTTAAGAACTATTGGTTTCCTAGGTTTATATGGCCTATATATACAAGGCTTAGGTTAGAGATATAATGTCTAATTTTATGCAAGGTTGTGCTACCAAAATTCCTTCAAACTAATAATGTTGCACTCTTATGAATCTCAAAGCTTTATATTGTACTATAACTTAGTTGCTAATAATACATTACATTTGATGTTTTGGAGGATAGGCTTTTCCCTTTACAAGACCCTCATAGGGTGTATCAATGATACTTTTATTGTGCTCATTTTTATTCTTCTTCTTATTCTGCTCTTATTATGTTTCTAAGTGTTGTCGCTATTTTGAAATGCTAGTGATTTTTTTATAGATCATATAACTTGTTACACTCTTATTGTAAGACTAAGTAAAACATTGTTTCATATTTCCTTTCATTTCATATTAGAACCTAATGTTGGGTTGTCATAGGGGATGTCTTCCTTGAATGGTATTAATCTTTGTTCAAGTGGAAGTCTAGCAATCAATATTGTGCCTCAAAGATAAATATGGCAAGCACTCCTACAATGGAAATAGGAATATCTAATTAAATCATTTTAAAGCTCTGGAAGCTCCAAATGGAGGATTTACTTGTCAATAACAATAAGTGTATTGTGAGTTATATTCCAAGCTTCCTTAGAGACCACCTTCATTTTATTAGAGTTAGTCGTATTGTGACTTAGAGCTCCTATTTGGTTTTATAGGATAAGTCACTGGTCACATGAAACCTGGGCAAAAATTTCATCATGTTCTCTTATACAATTGGAAAGTGCTTACGATGGGTAATTGTTTCTACCCGCTCAATCGCATGGGAGAGTACCAAGGGAGAAGATCCGAGGCGCGTATAACTAACCGTGAGAATTCAAACCATTAATGTCAAATCTAAAAAAATTTATGGGTTTTTTTCGCACATGAGTTAAGTGCTTATAACTAAGGTTTCAGCTTCTGGGCAATTCGATTGAGTGCGGGAGCATTGGATATGCGCGCGGAGGTAAAAAAGTCACCTTTTAGAGGGCTGTCCAGTAGCCGCTCGCTATAATTTCAATCAATTATAGCTGTTTTAGCACTTAAAATCCACTTAAATCAGTCACTTTAGCACTTAATGAGCGGCTATTGGTGTTTTTGTAATTAGTTATTCAATAACATAAAGTTTTTTAATGGATCAAAGTGAATTTTTTTTTGGGGGTTAAGTGAACATGGAGGTGGGGTTATTCAATGGGGGCTGGCTACTGGGCTTCTCCCTAGTTGGACCAATTAGTGTTTCAAGTGCTTATGTTGGGTGATTAGCTTTATCCCCTAGTCACGTGAGAAAAAAATTGATGTTTAGCCTCGTAGCCCTTTGGTGCTTTGTACCCATGAGCTTATGGTTTGTAAATTGATGGTGTGTTAGATATCCATTTTACAGATTTTTGATATTTTCCTTTCAAAATGTGAATCTCGTTCTTGCAAATTTATATGTGTTTTAGATGTGTTTCAAGTTTCAATGGATTTGGATATACATACATTAATTATTGGTGCTTGCTATTATATACAAGGAATTTATTTTAATGAATGTATATTTTGGAGCTTTATTTGTTTAAAATTCTATGTTCTTTATAGATCTATGGAAAAAAAAAATTAATTGTAATTCTCAATGGTAATTTAAATAAGAGATAGTCATAATTTGTATGCATGCTTTTTAGTATGGTTGGAATCATTATCATTAATATTTGGCTCTTGAATTATGAATTTTCCATGTTTATTTTTAGAATTTTATACATTAGGGTATTTTGGATCTAATATTTGTGTCATGAAAAGAGAACATATATGTTGTCTCAGATATGTGAATTTTTTCCTATTTTTCATTATGTATTAAATATTTATACTATTGCATTTATGCTTGTTTGGAAAATATAAGGTGTGTGTCTTTTAAGATATATGAGTTACTCTGTATAATTTGGTTTTAGTATTTGTCCTATGACAATGCTTATGTTGTGAGAAAAAAAACATGTGTGCACCTCCAATATCAAAATATTTACTAAACAAATATCTTGATAGAAGTATAAAAAAACTATGTCCATAAAGCATAAAAAAGACACAAATTCATTTTGTGCATTAATCCTCGAGGAGATAAATATAAGATATTAGAAAAATAGTATCATAATGAAATGTAAATCAACACTTAGAAATAAATAATAGACAGGAAGAATAAAAGCATAAATAGAAGAGAAAGATATCAATATACTTGGGAAAGCCCTTTCAAGAAAAAAAAACCTCCAAAACACCAAATAAATTTATTATTAAAAAAAAATAGTCACAACACAATATCAATCTTAGAGCCTTAAAATGGAGATCAAAATCATTCTCCTTTAAAGAAAATTTGATGGCATAACTCTATAATACACATTCCATAATGTTATCATCTCAATACCCCAATATATAAACTCATGGAAGCCTAGAAAGCTACCAAAAGGCATTACCACAAACCCAAACAACGTCCCAAAATACCACTGTAAGAATTATCATGACCAACACCCATTTTGGACATTATTTATTCATTCACTTCCTTTAGAAAGTTGTTATGAATGCATTGAATAACATACATTATAAGTGAGTTAAGATTCATAGTTCACTTTGTAACCTCCTTCTTACATGCTCTTACATAGATCATAGAGTCTCTTGCACACTTACAATGTCATAGATGCTCTAGCACATCTTACATGACACTATGTTCTTATGTATTCTTGCACACACATCATACCAAGGACACATGGCATAATTGCCAAGTCATAAGTGTTGGTGTGAATAAATGTCTTGTATAGGTAGTTAATTCACTTACTGGGGGACTTCGGGGACATATTCACCTGTTAAGTTTACTTAGGATTATAATATTATTTGTCTTAGTCATTTCTAGACTTTATCTTATCCTAGGTTGTTATGAGTCAATTGTCTCATGTTATAGGATTAAGACACTTGCCATGATCTTGTCTAATCATACCTCTCACTTTGTCTTTATAAGTAAGACATCTCATGCACATTTGCATATTCAACCATATTCAATCTTGCATTGTTGAAGCAAGTATTTTTCCATTTTATCTCTTATGGAAGTTATCTTGGTCTAGCAATTGTTCTTGGGGGTGTTGAGGAGTCAACATTAACTCCTACATGGTATCAGAGCTCTACTGTTGTAGATTCCTTCCTAAATTTGAGGTTTTTGTGTTGGCTTGAAGATCTAGTTGGGTGCAAGATGGGGTTTCAAGGACCTCACAGTTGAATCCAGGGCATCAAATAAAGTTGGGTTTGCCTTTTGTTTCATCAAATTTGGTTATATTTTGCTTGATCTATGAAGGTTTCATTTTGAGGGTTTCAGTTGAAAGATCTAGAGGTAGCTGAAATTTTGGGGCACTTTGAGCCCAAATCAACCTCGCCATTGTGATCAGAAGGCTTGAGAGACAAATTTTGATATAAAATTCACCTATGTTTGGCCTCAGGGGATTTTGAGCCAAATTTTTTTGCTCAAGCAGGTTGTACGACCCCCCGAGTAGGTGGTACAATTTTTAATTTTGTAGAAAAGAAGTTATTTAAATATAATATTCTATGATTTTAATATTTTTGAGAAAAAATTCTAATAAATTTCGGGCTAAATCTTTGTAATAGTTTTAGGGAAAAATATTTATTGAAATATTTTTGGGGTTTATAAATTTTTGGGCAGACATATTTATTTACTCTATAGCAGGTCGTACCTGACACCTACAGGTTTTTTGGCCTTTGTTGACCTGTTAAATCAAACGTAGGTTTTAATATTTAAAGTTTGCTTATTTAAAATGTTTTTTTGTCAGTTGAGTGAGGCTTAAGGGCAGGCAGTGCGGCCCACCGCCACCCTCTCGCCTCCCACTCGCCACCCAAAGGGGCGATGATATTTTTATTTTTCCCCTAGCGAATCGACAGTCATATGGGCGACCACAGCTAAGTGCCCAAGAGCTTAAATTTTGCTCGCAATTAGTCTATTGAGTGCCTATTTTGCCCCCAAAGCCCTAAAATAAGGGTTTTTAAAAAATTTGTAATAACTTTTAATCCAAGAGGCCAATTTTTTGAAACAAAATATCATCAAAAAGAAGATTCTCTAAAAATTTTAGTGGTGCAATTATTTTGCAATTTTTTTTTTGTTTTGTGTCATTTTACAAGGTTGAAGTTAGATCTTGCATTTCAACCTCCGAGGTCATAATTTTTTGCTTTAGACTCCAATTTTTCTAATTCTTGCGGCACGAGGAAGGTATTCATGAGCACTACAATTCTATCCATGCACTTTTTCATATTTGTTTCCATAATTTCATAATTTCAGTTTGAATATGATTTTATACTTTTAGATAAATTGTTATAAATTTGCAAAAAATGTGTCAATTTGTTTGGGACAAAGGGATTAATTGCTTGTATTGTGAAGGGAAATTTGTTGTTCCTCTATTGTAATTTTTTATTCTATCATGGAGTTACCAAAAGTGGTAACCCTAAATCCATATAACTATCATGAATGGAGATCATAAATGGCAATTTTATTGTTAAAATTGAAGTTGCAAAAAATCACATTTGGCATAGCTCAAGAACCCGCAGTAGTTGCAGAAAGAGGAAAATGGTTTGATAGAAGGGATGAAGCAAATGGTAATCTTCTTTTGTCCATCTCTCTGTATATTAGATATCATGTTGCATCTTGTACACATCCTAATCAAATTTGGGCTACCTTAGAGGGTCTATTTGGTAAGCTAGATAAAATGAGGAAATTTGAGTTGGAGAATGAACTAATATCTTAATCCTTCAAATTTTGACAATATCCAAGACTTATTCTCTAAGCTCAATTCTCTTAGAGTGTAGTTATCTAATTGTGGAGTCACTAAAGAGGATTAACAATTAATTCTTTCTATTCTTATTGAGCTTGGTCTTGATTATTCAATGTTTGTTTCTACATTTTATGCCACAATGGATGCCCTTGGTAATGCATACAAAATGCATTCTCTTGGTGAATTTGCAGCTCAATTCATAAGGGGATAGGTAAAGTTAGCACACATGGGCACATTGAAGTCTTCTAAATCTCATACTCTTCTTGCAAAGGATCCAAAGGCTTCAAGTGGCAAAAGTAAGAAGCAAAATAAGGAATGAAAATCTAATGAGCAAGGTAAATATTCACCTTCGCATAGCACTCCTAAGTCCACTCCCTCTTCTAAAGAGGAATCATCTAAAAATAAGAAGTTCAAATGTGCATATTGTAAATGATTAGGACATGATGAGAATAGATGTTATAATAAGGAGATTGATGAACTCACACACCTTCAAAAGAATAACATACAATTTCCCTCATCAATGTCTTATTCTTCTTCATCCCAATCGACAAAATCTTCATCTTCATAGTTAGAGAACATAAGATCTACAATTGAGCTACACAAAATGAAAGGACGAGCACTCTTGGCCTCTACGAGTCCTGAATCTAATAGATGGCTTCTTGATTTAGGGGCATCTCATCATGTGGTATCATTTATGGGAATGTTCTCTTATTTTGAGCCTTGTAATTCACCTCGTATTTTGATGGGTAACAATACATATATGAGGATAAGTGGGAAGGGTTCTATAGACATGGGAGAGGGAATTGTTAATGATGTACTTTGTGTTCCTTCTTTGTCCACTAATCTCCTTTTTATTTATCAAATTACCCATGGTGGACAAGGTAAAACAACTGAGTTTACTCCTGATAGAGTGTACATAAAGGACTTGGAGACTAGGGATATCATTGCTATCAGGATGGTTGATCATTCATCTCATTTATATTCCTCTTCTCACTTCGCTTCAAAAGAAGATAATGTTTCTTTTACTACATATCACACTCCTCCATCAAGTGTGAATCATGTTTGTGAGGAGAAGTTTAATCTTCTAAAATTTGGTATTCTAGAGACCAGTGCTAAGCTTCCTACTAGACACCACCTCCTGATTTTTCATCTAACAATGCTTCTATTCAGTAGGATGATCATATTTTTTCTGATCTTGCTTTGTGGGATGAATATTTGATAGGGATTTCTAACTCATTTCTAGTCTCATACTGCAGATTTGGAGGACACACTTGAGGGGGCTTATCTCATCTTTGATGATAGGTTTAGCACAACTGTTATTCCATCTTCTTTGTCTTTGGAGATTGACATTCATGAGTTTCCTCATTCACTAGATATGCCATGTCTCTTGGTTGAGTTTGACCATGATTATGTTGTGACTTATTCAAGCTTGGAGACTCCTACTAAGTTTTCAGAGGCACACATATTGAGACTCCATCCTTCATCCTTTCAACTGGACATGGAGTGGTTTCTTCATCAACCTATGGATTTGTTTCTTCCTAAGGGAAGATGTGTTGCTTGCAGACATTGGATCATATATTGTTTTTAGGCATTCTTTATCGACATTGGAGATTCTTCATTATCGGGGGATATCTTGTCTCTCTTTTCCCTCTTATGGGGGGTCATGATGAATGTAGTCCTTGGGGGGTATCATTGAGTCCTCCATGCATCATCTTGTTTGTTTTTTCTCTTTTGGAGAGGAGTTTTGTCCCACTGGGTTTTCTCCTTTTTTTTTCATTTTTGAGAGATTGCATTTATTGTATTTGCATTGTAAATGGGTACATAACATGGCCTTATATCTAGGACCCATCTTCATCTTCATAGTCTCTTTTCATAGTTTTCCTAATAATATTCTCCCTAAGTTGCACTTAAGGGGGGGTGTTGGTGTGAATAAATATTTTATATCTTGTACCTAGTTAATTCACTTACTAGAGGACTTAGGGGACATATTCACATGTTAAGTTTACTTGGGATTATAAGATTCCTTTTAGAAGTCTTAGTTGTCATTTCTAGACTTTATCTTATCCTAGAATGTTATGAGTTAGTTGTCTCATGTTATAGGATTAAGACACTTTTCATGGTCTTTTCTAATCCTACCTTTCACCTTGTCTTTATAAGCAAGGCATCTCATGTACATTTGCATATTCAACCATATTCAATATTGCATTGTTGAAGCAAGTATTTTTTTCCATTTTCTCTCTTGTGGAAGTTATTTTGGTCTAGCAATTATTCCTAGGGGTGTTGAGGAGTCACCATTAATTCCTATAATAACTGGGATGCCCTTTTCCACGAGGATACATAAAATATTATACATTAATGAATAATGTACACAATGGGGCTTGTAAGTTGTATGACATGCCTAATCCTAACTTCTCCCACTTGTCATATACCTTGTAAGAGAAAACAAGAAAACTTTTACAATTCTATGTATTATTCACCAAGGGTATAACTAAGTTGCACCAACTAACTCTTAGGTGCTCATAGGCTTCACAAAAGCATTTATCAACATCTTCCAAGTGATCACCGTCTCAGAAAGATCTTGTCCTTTGTTTGTGGAAGAGGACTTAAAGATTGAAATATTGTTTTGTTGTGTGGCCTCCTCCAATGCCTCTAACCTCATAAATAAATTTCCCTCATCATGACCAATAATTTCATAAAAGATGCAAGTGTCACTTGTCTTCTTCTTCATCTTGGAGGTAGACTTACCAACATTGGAAGAAGAGGAAGGAGTGAACTTGGGGATGTTCTTCTACTTTGGTTTGGAGGGAGACTCACTAGTTGAAGTAGATTCTATCACATGATTCTTCTTATTCTTACCTTTACCCTTGGAAGATTGATCCATCAATTTTTGTATCGTATAATGGTACTTCAATCCTGAGCAAAGAAGAAAAAAATAGATTCAAAATTGAATCTATTATATTTCTCTTTTCTTCTTTACTCGGGTTTGAACATGATAAATAAGATCTCAAATACTAATTCAACTATCTTAAACAAGTTTAGGATTATCACAATCAATAAATTTATTTATCTTTTCAAACAAAAAATAGAAATAAGTATTTAAATAGTCTAAAATAGAAGAAAATTTGGAATACATACACATAAATTTTCATTCTTACTCATTCTTTAAATAAATATCAAAGATATATCATCTATTAATAGAAATAACATATTCTAATCAATACCTAATAACTCGAACTCTAACTATGATGTAGTTGATATTGACTAATCTGAGGTATTTTGATCTATTGAGAATAATTGATGTACCACAAAATAAGCATTAGAGCAAGGAAAAGGAGTTTTACACCATTTTATTAATGAAAGTGATCCAATATTTAGAACTAGGAAGTGATAATCTTAATTAACTTGTATTTCTCCCTAGTAAAGCACTTGTAAAATAACTCAAAGGTAGGAATCTTAACCAAACCTAGTTGTGAAGTTGAACCAATTGTGAAATCTACTTTTGGATTCAAATCTAATGTGGCATATGCCCAACACATCCATAGTATAATATAGAGTAGACAAAAACACTTGAAATGGACCTTTTAACTTTGATATAATCAAGAAGATACCTTCCTTATCAATTGTATCATGTCTACATCCTTTCAATTGCGAAAAAAATAATTTGAATTTTGCAAGAAAATATTAAATGGTAGTAAAAACATTTGGGGAGAGGGAGAGTGATGTCAAATCTACTATTTGTAAGATTTGAAACTCATTAATTGTACCATATAATCCAACAAGTTTGTTTAATAATTAGGTATTGTGCATCAAGTGCAATATGAAATAACAAATTATTAGATATATATAATATTATAAGCCATGTGGCTTCATCTAATTTTTTCTTGTAAGTTTTATTTTTTCAAAATCCATAGTGAACTTAGCTAGTTTTTCATTTAATATTTTTCAAGGAACCTTTTTTCAATAATTATCTCATTTTTTAATTTCCATGTATGATATTTGTGTTGAGTTGAGTGAGAAGCACAATAGTCCAAGGTTCTACCATGACATAAA
Source organism: Sequoia sempervirens (assembly GCA_007258455.2). Taxonomy (NCBI): domain Eukaryota; kingdom Viridiplantae; phylum Streptophyta; class Pinopsida; order Cupressales; family Cupressaceae; genus Sequoia; species Sequoia sempervirens. The sequence goes on along the minus strand of VDFB02379711.1, from coordinate 35,348,930 downwards.
ATAACACTAAGAGAGCAAAGATAAATGGTCACTTGAATCATGCCTTACACCCCTAAAATTTATTATGTAATTACAACCCCCCCAAATAAACTACAGTGATCAATTTGTGCAATTTGAACACTTGATAAGTTTAAATCAACCATTTAATGTACATAATTTTCACAATTAAAAAATACTTTCTAAAAAGAGAAATAAAGGTTACAATAAAATTCCTTATGGTTTTTGATAAAATTTCAAAAAAATTATCAAAATTTAAGTCTACATGCAAAAGACATGTCCTTCACAAAAAAGGAATGCAAATGTACCTTCAAGATTAAAAAATGATCTAGAGAAAAATTTGGAAAAATATCTATGTTATAGTGAAGTATGTAGAATTAGCTTTCTAATACCTATTTGAATGTGAAAAAACACCTATGTGGGTGAAAGTTATGACTTGTCAAAAAAAGCTCTTGGAGGTCAAAAAAGGCTCCTAAACATTAGAAAGGCAAAGACACTAACTAATCAATGCATCAATGGTGCAATTTAGGCTAAGTACTAATAAAGGTTAAGTGTTGGTAGAGATCGTGTGGTAGAGTCTTGATTATATAGCTTGAATGGAGGGTGGAGAAACTAGTAGGTGGAGTGACAAAGAGTGGGATTTTCCAAAACAATGTTTTGTGCTTAAGTGTGGGTATTGGCACTAGGGTTTAGCTCCAAGGTTATTATGACCACAAAGACCTACCATGTGACTAAGAACTTATAAATAGGTATTGGCAACCTATCATGTAGTTGAAAACCTACAAAAAGGTACCAACAACCTACCACATGGTTGACAAAATGCACCCAGGTATCGATAACAAACCAGTATTTAAATTTTTTTATAGTTGATCTAAAGGGTATGGGTATTTGTGGACCTTTTACCAACAAAAAAAAAACTTTAAAACATACTTTTTTACCATGATTTTTTTTGACATTTTTAGAAAACATGACACATATTTTTTTGACACTTGCCCAAATGGTTTGGATGTCATACAATCAAGATAGTAGGCTAAAAATTATCCCATAATTGACTATAACTAAAGTAGATAATGTTTACAATTGATCATAATATACTTGACCCTTTTAGAATCAACTATTGAGCCAAATTTGGATCAAGATGCACCCACAAAATGATTAAATAATTTATCTAAAATTGAGAAGGGGATTATAAGAATCAAATATTTAATGTCATATTAAAATTTTACCATAGATACTTACAATAGTAGTAATCTCTTACAATGCCAAATAACCTTTCATGCATAAGAGAAGAAAAAAAAATGATGCTATAGTGGAAAATAGTGATAAAATCATACACAAGGATGAAAGATCCAAGGTGTGTAATGTACAAATAAAGCCTTGCTTATAAAGTCAAGGTAAGAGATAGGAAAATATAGGATTATGATAAATATTGTAATTAGATGGCACGAGACACAAAAAGATAACTATGCTAAGTGTGCCCTAAGATTTCCCTAAGTAAAATTAACAACCTAGGTTTGGATAGTTCCTAGAAAGGAACTAGTTAGGACTAATCCCATTAATGCAATAATGCAAGAACATACAACTCCTACAAGTATATGAAAATAACATGAAAGTACATGCAACTCACATGAAAATCATGAAACCATCTCAACTTAAATATCATATGTGATTATAATAGCATGTATGCACCTTTGGTACTAAAAATATTTAATAAATAAAATTCTTGATACAAATGTAAATAAACTATGCCTATGAATTAGTAACATGTAATATATTAATATCCTATATTAACCATTTAAGGAGAGAAATGTGAGATATCTATAAAAAATTAACAATATAATGACATTCAAATCAACAAGTATAAAGTAATATTGAGAGAATAATAATAGAAGGATGAAAAGGAGAGAAGATGCATTGATATACCTTGGGAAAACTATTTTGAGAAAAACCCAGCCTCCAAAGTTTTAGAGTAATATATTTTTCAATAAAAAGTAGCCATGATACAATATCAAGTTCAAAACCTTGACACAAAGATCAACATCTTTCTCTTGTAAAATAAATTTTAAAATATTAATGCATTTATCTCTAGCCTCTATTATATAGAATCAAGGAGGTAAACTACCAAAAGGCATTACCATGGGCCCAAACAATGTCTCAAAATACCATAGTAAAATTCTAATGATCCACACCCTATTTCAAACTCATTATTTTTCATTTACCTCAAATATAAAAAATGCTCTATGATACATCATAACATGTTTCATAAGTAGGTAAAGATTCCTAATTCACTTTATAACCCCCCTCTTTCATGATTCTACACATCATAGAATCTATTACGCACTTACAATGTCATATGTTTTTTTACACATCTTACATGTCATTAAGGAATACACATGGAATCATGGTTGTTATAAGTGGGATGGAATTTTCCACTAGAGAACATAAAATATTATCAATTAATAAACAATATAGACATCAATGCTTGCAAGGTGTATACCGCACATAATCCCAACACATGTCACTCTTGTTGTGGGTTACATGTATATAGTTTGAGGTTGTAGGTGTCATGTTCGTGTGTGATAAATAAATCTTATATGAAAATAGTGGTAGAAAATTTTTGGTCCTTTTGAGCATCTAAATTATTTGATGTAGAATATTTAGATGTCATAGAGAAGCATGATCTATGTAGTGTACTACATTTTTTAGATTATTGACATATGACCATCATTGAGCATTGTCATGTTGGGTAAAAGAGAGATACTTAAATAAATGATTAAGAAAAAGGTCCTTTGAAGGCCACATGAAAATAAGAAATATTTTTTAGGCATTGCTAATGGATTTGGTTGAGTGCACCACAAGGTAATTAACCACACATGTTTTGGTTTATATAGATGGTATTTAGGGGGACAAGAATTATGCCATCACTAGAGGCTCTAGATTATAGTTCAATAGGATCTTTGTGCAATGATATAGTTGGTTGTATTATATTATCTTATAAGTTGAATATGGTGAATATCGTAAATACATAGTTAGAGTACATCAACCATGACATGGTTGTCTTGTGAACCTATTATTAAGATGTTGATTATTTTCCATGAGAAGCTCTTAGTAAGCATGCAAAAGGAGTTTTGGATATGATATGGCTATGTGAACATTTTCTATTCAACGATAAACAATTTAATATTATGAGGATATAAATAACACTGTTATAAGGAGTTCCTAGAATGTACATTGATCATGTAGTAGGAGTATTGGCTATATTGTGAATATTGCAATGAAATTAATCACACAAGAGAAGAAAATAATATGATAAAAGATACAAATACTTGATAATGATAAACCACTTCAAATGGGTGACCTCTAAAAAGTATTACATTAATAGCGTGTAATATATTGATTAACAACTATTAATACATCTTATATAGGTATCGTTAGACAATGTTAGTACCCTGATCCCAATGAGAGCAAACTAGCTTACAATAATTATACTTAGAGAATCATGAATGATTTAGTCTACAATTAATTTAGTCATAATTTTTTATCACATATCTCAATACAGTATCTAAGATGAATTATAATTAGGAAGTTCACTTATAAATCATATGCACCCTCCTAATAATAGCTATTATATAGAATAATTAGATTCAAAACATTGCCTCACCATTCAAAAATATTTGTCTTCAATTTTGAAACAAGGAAACTTGGATAGATTGTTGGCAGGTTTCATGTAGCATCTTTAGGTTGTATCCCTTTCCATTAGATGAGAATCTCCTCAATGAACAAGTGTGAATTTTCTTGGTGTATTTGTCCAAAATAACCTAATGTTCTAAACATATGGAGCCTTCCTTATCCAATGCTAGTAGGTATATTAGAATTTGACTAGTGGTCACAACCAATTGCTTGAGGCAAAAGACACGAAAAAATAGGTATATCTTAAAAGAGTGTGGGAATCCAACTTATATGACAACCCCAAAATGTGTTGGAGCACTTGGTAATTTTCATAAAGAATGGGATCCAAATTAGGATCATTAATAAACAATAGGAACCTATTGCAAGAATAACTTCTATAGGTGTATGCAAATCTTAACTTTGTTTCTCAAATAAGGATTACCATAAGATTAGATTATGCGATTGCATAAATTAGAAAAATATATCATAAGATTTACATAGAGAAATTATTTTGATAAAAAAACTTTACATGAGCAAGAGGACACATATATGTATTAATCTTTAAAGGAGAGATACATCCACATGGTAACACTCTCTTCTCTAACAACACTCTAACAATGAATGTGTACCTACAAAAAATATCATATAAAACCATACTCTCATATGCTCAATATATAGGCACAAAAAAATGACAAAACCATCAATGATCCATCAAAATAACAGATACCAAAAACGTGGTATCATGACAAAACCCCGAACCCACCTTGGATAGCATCTTTCAAGAATACAAAATGCATCAATGACTTGACATGGACATCACATGAGTGCAATCAATTAACCACCATAATAGAAAATATAATCACAAATTCATTTTAGATTTTATAGCCCTTGACAACTAAAATCTCCAAGTATAGTTCTCCAAAATGGAGTGACCAACTCATGCAGGTCTTGTCTTGTCGTATAGGATTCCCACTCTTCAATCCTAGCACCTAGAATTGGGAAATTACATTAAGTGATGCAAAATTCATCCACAATCACCATTGTTGTGCTCTAACTTCTTCATGAATGCATATGACAACTAATATCAAGATTCTTGGGGAATCTAAATATAAAATAAATTTCCAATTCTATTTTAGGCATCTAAAGACACTTCCAAAGAGTGTTGGAGATACATGAATTGTACATAAGATTGAAAGATAAATAACACCTTAATCATAACACTCTCCCACTTGAAATTATACATTACAAATAATTATATAGGTAAAATTAATACAATGAAGTAAAAGTATCAAGGTCCTTGGCCTTCCTGCACCAAGAAAACTTATTCATGGTCACTCGCTTTGTAAGAAAATATGAAACATTATCTAGAGTTTCAACCTTCTTTAACAATAACTTGTCATTCTTAATTATTTCTCATACAAAGTGATGTTGAAATAAACATTCTTACGATGAGCATGATACATATAATTTTTTACCAAACAAATAGCACTCCGACTCTTGCATCTTATTCTAACATTCTTGCAATCAAAACCTATACCCGTATTGTGTTTTTGTAAACAAATTGCCTCCTTAGAAACATGTGTAGCAAACATATACTCTACTTTTGTGGTGGAAAAAGAAAATATGGGATTATTTTTACTCATGCAACTCCAAACAAAGACGAATCATAGCCACTAGTGGACCCTTTGACTATCCAAGTCACCTACTCAATCCACATCAACAAATATTTGTATGTCTAATAAATTTTCCATGTCATTAGTACCACGATAACATAAAAATATCAAAATTTCCACACAAAAATCTAGATGCCCTCTTAATTAATTCTAATGCTCTCTACTAGAGTTAGACATAAACTTTCTAAAACTCCCAATGCTTTGGCTATATTTTATCTAGTGCAAACTATTACATACATCAAACTACCAATAGCACTAGCACAAGACACATTAAACATTCCATCAAAATCATCGTTATATTTAAGAAACATGTCTAAAGTGCACTCAAAACTAACTAGAAATGGAATACTTACTATATTATAGTCATGCATATTGAATCATCACAAAGTGGCATTCACATACTTAGTTTGACTCAACCAAAGCTTTATGTTTACCTAAACAATGATGATCTCCATCCCAAGGGTATGTTTCATAGCCCCAAAGTTATTCATATTGAATGTGTTTGAAAGTTAAGTTTTGAGCTCCTTTATCATCACCTTACTATTACTAATAGACATCATATCATCCACATACAATATAGTGTTTAGTACTTGGTTATCAATAATCTTAATATAAACACAATGATCTTCCTTACTCCTAACAAAACTAAATTTTAATGAAAAGACATCAAACTTCTAGTACCACATATTGGGTGATTATTATAGACCATATAATGTTGATTCAATCTATAAAACTATCTTTCATTTCTATTTATTATAAAACCATTAGGTTTTGATTATATGGGAAAAGTAGGTTTTGAATGGACCTGAAACCATTTAAAAATAGGTTTTAAAGGGACTCGAAACCCAAACATGGACGATCACGCTACTAAAAGAAAAAGTAATGAACAACCAACAATGAAACAAAAACACTTCAAAGGATCAGTAAGACAACCCAAACCGACAGCAAAACCAAGCTGTAATAAACAGTTTTGAAGGGAACCAAAAACCCAAAAAAACCAGGTTTTTACAAGGACCTTGAACCCAAAGGTTTTGAGGGGACCTTAAACCCTTTACAACTAGGTTCTGGCAGGGACCTTGAACCCTTAGACATCGCCTGCATCATCCATGCAACAACAAACCAATCGCTTAGGAATACCGAAGAACTACCTGAGACAGTCAGGCAACCAACAACATGTGACAACCATCCAACAACATAACACTTAGCAACAACACCCATCCAAGTCTCCAAAACCTTGACTGAAATAGCCAAATCACGAAAACCAAATGATCAGAAAAACCAAAGCCCATCAACACCCCCTCTCCACCTCTATACAAGTATTCACCATGGAAACCCAAGCTACCATTGCAGAGGAACTCTAGCCAATCCACATTCTACCTCCATAGGAATGGCCTCCACCTCAATAGAATATGCACTGGAGAAAACTCGCAAAAGAAGTGTGAACAAACCAACATACCGACAACACCCATCTCCACCTCAATAGGAGAGGTCTCCACCTCCATAGGAGATGTCTCCACCTCAATAGGAGACACCAACTAAGGGACGCAAAAGAAAGCCAACAAACTAGCAACGAGAGTTAACATAGTAACTAGGGGAACCAACAAAATCAGGGTCTTCAAGATGAACAATGTAAGAAGCCCTGTCAAATCCAAACCAAGGGTGGAAACAACACCCTTAGGGTCTAAAACATGCAAAAAACTCTCCACAAACACCTCCACCAAAGGCAAACCACAACCCACAACCTACAACAAAGAGGAAGCCCCACAGAAGCACATCCCCAAAGCCACACCGAAGGAAAGCTCCCATAGAGAGGCACTGAAACCCTCAAAAAGAAGGACAAGGCTAGGAGAAACCACAAGTGGAAATAGAAGAGAGAACACAAAACCATTAAAAGAAACATCCAACCCTACATGCTAGTCAGGATCTAAAAAATGCCAAACTCTCTCCACTATCAAACCCACTATAGGCACCCCAAAAACCCCACCCAACACCAAAGCAAGAGCCACATAAAAGACCAATAGCAAAGACAATGAGACAGCCTGTTGACGTGTGATTTGGCACAACAACATGCAAACATAATATTGCTACTCTGTTTCTCCTGAAAGAGAAAGATGATCACATGGATACCTTAGCTCCCAAGGTCTATGTAGTTGGTTCTCAACTGTGCTGATGTTGCTCAATTGGTCAATGTAATAGTAATGTTCAAGGGGCCTGCTGGTGTTGAGCTTTTGGATAGTTCTAAGATCAAGCATGAATTTAAACCTACTCTAACCAGGGGTTTTAAAGAAACAGCAAAAGATAGGTCAGGGTTTTGGAACAGAAAAGAACAATGATTCATCCAACGCTAACCAAACTTGTTAGCTTCAAGGAACTGTAAACTAAAATTGAAGAATAAGATTAACTCGTGATTAACACACAGTTGTGTTCATTCCCAATGCTAGTTTGATAGCAGATTGCAATTCATCTATTTAAACAAAACATAAAAAACATTTCATTTCGTGAAGACTTCACAAATCAAATGATTAACTCAAGGCAAACATCATTCTGAAACACAACATGAAATAGATTTTAATCTGGTTGCTTCTACTGTTGGTGAAATAGATAAGCAACATTTACAAAGTTGGCACAATCACCAGTGTACAGATAATCTGTGATTTCAAAGTTGCTTCCATTTACACTAAGGAAACTGAAAGGTACATTAGTCTATTCTGAATCTGAATCTAAATCCTAACCAAGAAGACAGAAGAAACTCCTATTACAAAGAATCAGGAGGCAACTCTATCTCCTTCTGTTAACTTACTAATTCCTAGATTTTCTTCTAACTGTTTGTTCTAACTATAACTGTCTAACCTTAGAAATTCTCTAAAATTTCTAACCTTAAAAATTCTCTAAAAGTTCTAACTCTTTACAAAGAGGCCAGAAGGGCCATATATACAGGATGTACCAAAAGAATGTGTTGTCCCTCGCATTAGGGTTTTACAAAAATATCTGCTTCCAGGAGAGTCGACTCTCAGATCTTTTTAAGGAGAGTTAAAGTTGCATTCAATATAAATCCCTGTTGTCCATCTTCTAGAAGGTCATTCCAGGGGTGATCTTAGATCCTTCACATCTGCAACATTTACTCCTTGTCTTCGTGTCTATCTTTAAACCCCATCTCAAGGCCACCTTGAATGTTCAGAATATCACCATTAATATTGATCTACCTCCTTGCCAGTAGTCACTACAACTGTCCCTATGAGTCACAGTTTATCCCTCCTTCCTTCGGCTTCCTTCATGTTTCGGACTCCTCGGCATGCTGACCATTTTCTAGAAGCACATCGGGCCTCCCCGTAGATCTTTGCACTGTCGCTCGAGTCGATCCATCGCCCTTTGATCTCATAATGAATCCATCTTGCTGGCCCTCTATTGATCTTCCTTCGTAGGAGTAGTCAATCAGTCCAAGGGACCAATGAGTCACTCTTTTGGCTCCTTCTGATTGGTTGGGCATATTTCCAAGTGAGCTCCTCAGGCAATCAAAGGTGGTCCGATCAACATCACATGTCGGTGAGACACCATTGGTGTCTCCCCGATGCGATTTCATCCCCTAGCGGCTATCGGTGTGACCCAAGACAGTCGATCTGAACCCTCGACGAGCTGGAGAAGTCATATCGAGCCCATAAAGATCATTGGCAAGACCGTCGCTAGTCGGTGAGACATAGCGAACCTCAGGATCCTTCAGCGATCACATTTTTCATGTCGAGAGACCATCGCTTATCGCTGTGACCTCATGGTGAAGTCTTCCTTATCTCCCGGTGGGCTCCCCCTGACAACCTTCACCTGTCACTGAGACATCATCGGGTCGGCAAGACATCTTTCCGAACCCGTTCCATTCGTAGAGAGTCCCTTTGAGTTGCTTTTATTTCCTCAGGCTTACTTGTTCTTTCGGTATGACCTCCTGTCTTCACCAAGGCCTTATGCTGACAACACAATCCTTCGCCGAACTCCATTTCTTCCAATGGGGTCTCTTTTGCTTCAGTGTGACCATTCTGAGTCAGCGAGAGATTACACCGAACCCTAGGTCTTTTAATGATCCTCTTCATTTCGAGGAGATGATCTCCTCTTGCCGAGACATCTTGACGAGACTCTCTTCCTTTAGGGGATACCCAACTAGGTCGGGGAGACTCTTGCCGATTTCTTTCTCCCCCAAGCTCGCTTGATTCCGTCGCCAAGACATTTTGGGGTCGCCGAGACTTCTTAGCGAGCTCCAACTACAACACCAATGCCTCTTCATTTGACTGAGACTTCCCCCGATCGGTGAGACCTTTCCCCGATCCCTTCTTGTTACCTCGAAGACTAACCCTTCGGTGAGACTTTTTCATTTCGGCCAGACCTCCTGCCGAAGGTAAAATTATCGCCAGGCTTAGACCTTTGGTGGGATCTCCTCCTGTCGGCGAGACTCCTGGCGATACCACTTTTGTGTCGCCAAGACTTTAGCACTTCGGCTAGACTTTATGCCGACGACACAACCTTTTGCCGAACTTTCATTTCGGGGAAACCCCTCTCGTACTTTGTCAGCGAGACCTAATGCGTTCGCTGAGACTTCTTGCCGAAGAGGAAAGTTTCCTGCCGAGATGTGAATTTTCTATCGGTGGTTGACGAGACTTAAGGCGTTCGGTAAGACCATATAACAAAGAGGGTGGCTCCCGCCGAAGTGTATGCTTGTTTGCACTAGTTGGTGAGACATAAGGAGTTTGCTGAGACCTTACAGAAAGGTCAAATATTCATGGCGAAATGTGTTCTCCCTGTCACTGGGACTCTGACTAATGTCTTGCCAATTGATGCCTACACATGAATTCCACTCGCTGTGACATCCCCAGGGTCTTGCCAATAGGCAACACACACGCATATTGATAGAATGCACTGGTAGTCAGCAAGACATCTACAAGGTCTTGCCAACTTTCTTCTTCAAGGAAAACTATGACCAACTAGACTAAGGAAAGTGTTCCAACTAAGCTCCCCTAGCAAATATCATCAGGTGCATGATTCAATCCTACAAAAGAAAGGTCTGCATTAGTCCTCAGAAGAAAATAAGACATATTATAATAAATCCACCATTGCTTATAATTATTTTATTGAATTCCTAGCAAGAAGAAAACCAACTTAGGCAGAGACAGAACCAAAATTAAATCAAATAGATCAAAAGTAAAAATTAGGAAGAAAACAAAAGAATTTTCAAAGAGGAAAGCAAGTAACCAAAAGCAAAAAGAAACTAGAAAGAGAAAGGGGGACCCATTTTGTTCAAACTCAAAATGGGGGTGGTTATGCAAGGCATAACAAATGGCGACTCGGTTGGGAAAATGGCTTAACCATTTTCAAGAAGCTGAAGGCTTCAGCTACCTAGAACTCCTGGTACATGACCGTCACAACTCCAGTTGGGTCATTTATAACAAGCAAGGTTGAGCTAGAATCTCAAATGTAAGTCAACACTAGCTACCCCTGAATCTAAGTGTGTACTTAATTGTGCATCATCCTTTCATAAAGTTTTCCTTATCTTTTGAACAATAATGTGAAAGATTTGAACTACATGAGTTGATTCCTTTTAGCTGTCATGCAATGATATCCTGGGCATTGCTTCGCTGCCAGTTAGGCGTCTATAGCCCCGACGGAGATACCTCTAGCTTCCTCATAGCATTGCTCTACTGCTAGTCAGTCATCCATAGCCCCGGTAGAGATACTGGAATCACCCATTCATATTGGATCCTTTTTTTCTTTAGATAATTCTTTTTCTTTTCTCCTTTTCTTTTTTGTTTTCTCATAGAGTTTCAAATATTCCATTTAGTTCTTTTTCAATATGTCAGATGTTTAACATATGATCTGGGTTGAAAACTACCATGGACCTCATAACAGCACTTGGGAGATTGATTTTTTCACTCAAGTCTTGCAACACTACCATTGTAGGACAAATATACCCTTACAAAAGAAGATGGTCTTAATAATTCGTGATAGATTCAAAGGAGCTAATGAAGGTTACTCACTTTGCACCCTATTTTTCAAAACTTTCCATAACTCTTATTGACAACAAACATGAAACGAAGAGTTTAGGGAAAGCTTGAAAATACCTAAACCACTTCTCTCCTAGCGACTAAAGTATACTTCAAATAACAACCCACAGTTTTAGATGGAAAAGACAGATCAACCCCAAAGAACAAAATAAATAGAAGCCAAACAAAAAAGGAAACACAAAGGACAAAATAAACAAATAAACAACAAACTATTTACAAACAAAGAGTAAATTATTTACACAAAGAGCATCAGATTATTCACACACAGGAAAGAGCTATTTACACACACAGACTATTTACAAGTAGGAGACAAGCAAGTTATTCACATAAAGAACAAGGAATTACTTACATGCAGAACAGAAATTAGCAAGCCTCATGAATAAAAATAATGCTTAAGGAACTACCCATTGACAGGAAATGGAACAGGTTCTCCAGTTAAACTACTCAGTCTGAAATCATTTTCCCCCAGGATCTCAGCAATCTGATAAGGACCTAGCCAGAGTTTGTCAAATTTCTGGTGACTTCCCTTCTTTTCACTGGCTTTATCCCATAACAATACAAGGCCAGATATCCTAAAAGCTTTGATTTTGGCTCTTTTGTCAAACCAATGTTTGACAACAGCTTGGTGCCTAGAGAACTGTTGCAGGGTGGCATCTCTTTATTCTTCTAATTTCAACAAAGCAGCTAATCTGACTTCTATCTTATTATCATTAGAGTAAAATTTCTGCATGAACTCAAGGATAGGTATTTGCAGATGGATAGGAAAGACAAGCTCTTGGCCATATACTAGCTTGAATGGTGAGGTGTTTAAAACAACCTTGATCCTAGTCCTATCTACCCATAATGCGAATCTCAGCTGGGTATGCCAGTCTCTAGGGTTATGCTCTAATAGTTTCTTAATTACCTCAAAGAGATTCTTATTTGTTGACTTTGCAACCCCATTGCCTTGTGGGTAATAATTTGAAGAATATTTTAAAACAATTTTGTGATCATATGCCCAAGAAATAAACTTAGCAGAAGAAAAGTCAGAGCCATTGTCACATACCAGAGCGAAAGGTACCCCAAACCTTATAGTGATGCATTCGGTGAGGAACTTGATCACTACCTCAGTTGTGCTATTCTTACAGGGTATAGCCTCTTTCCACCTTGTGCAGTAATCAGTGGCAGTCAAAATGAATTTATGTCCTGCAGAAGAGTTCGGGTTAATCACTCCAATAAAATCTAGTGCCCATTGGGCAAATGGCCTTACCTCATAGACAGGTTGCAATGGTATGGCTGCCTAGCATTCTTTTGATGAAGAAATCTGACATATGTGGCATGTTATAACATGCTGATGGGCATCCTTAAATACACATGGCCAGTAATAACTAGACCTGAGGATCTGGTGTGCCAATGAATCTGCAGAACCATGACCTGTGCTATGTTTCCCATGAAACTCAGAGATCACATGTTTAGCCTCTTGATGATCAAGACATCTTAGGTATACTCCTTCAAAATTCTTCCTGTATAGCAACCCTCTTTTGAGCATGTAATGAGAACTCTTCAGTCTTAGGGCTCTCCTTTAAGTGGCATTCATCCCCTCTGGACATCGATTGTTGAGCATAAAATAAACGATATCAACATACCAGGGGTTGCTGGAGAAGGATTGGGTTGTGTATTGCTGACAGATGATGTTGTCACCAGCATTCGCCATGGACTAAGACAAGCCTATACCCTTGACTAGCTTCATAGGGTGTATCTCCAGATCAAATTCTTGTAAGATGGCCATCCATTTCCCTCTTCTTTCTCCTAGCTCACTCTACATCAGTAGGGACTTCACAGCCGCATCAGGAACTACAGCGATGACTTGACTTCAAAGAATGTAATGTTAGAATTTATTAACAACCTAAACCAACACAAAAGCTTGCTTCTCCAGAGGTGGGTATTTGATTTTCACGTTTTTGAATGGAGAGCTCATGAAAGCAATCAGTCTCTCCTCTGCCTATTCTTTTCGTTGAGTTAAAATAGTTGCGCATGAATGCTCAAAGGCAAAAGAGTAAATGTAGAATGGCTTGATGTAATCAGGGCTGGTAAGGACCGACGCTTCTAAGATGGATCCTTTGATTTGTGAAAATGCGTCCTTTTCCTCCCCAGTCCACTCTATTTTGGCTTCCTTCTCATCATTTCGTTCAGTGGTTTCACGATTTCAACAAAGCCTGTAATGAATTTTCTCACGAAATTGATCTTCCTGAAGAAAGACCTCATTTCTTTCTTGCTTCCTAGTCTGGTGATCTTCAGAATGGACTCGACTCAGTCTGGATCAATTAATATTCCCCTTTCAGAGATCACGTGTCCCAAAAGCTTTCCCTCTGTGACTCCGAACACACACTTTCTAGGATTCAAGGAGACGCCATACTGGATGCATCGTTCCAAAACCTTGGCCAAGTCCGCAGCGTGGTTCAGTCGATCCTTGGAGAATACCGCCAGGTCGTCCATGTAGACGATGATGCATTTTCAAATTAGATCCCTGAATGCTATGTCCATTGCATACTAGAAAGTTGCCCCTGCATTTATCAGACCAAACGACATCCTTCTATATGCAAATGTTCCCCACTTTGTAATGAAGGTTGTCTTCATCCTGTCTTCACAGTCGACCATTACCTAATTATATCCAGAGTAATCATCTAGGAATGATATCATTTGAGATCTATTGATAGTCTGCAGAACTTCATCCAGAGAAGGAAGTGGGTAATTATCCTTTTCTGAGGCTCTATTCAAATTTCTGAAGTCTACACACAGCTTGATCTCCCCGTTCTTCTTACAAACTGGGACTAAGTTAGCCACCCAAGTTGAATGGCGCACAAGGAAGATTATCCTTGCAGAGAGAAACTTCTGGACTTCCTTAAGGATCAATGGCTCAATCAAAGCATTGATAGGGCGTTGTTTTTGTCGAAATGGCTTAGCTTTAGGCTTCAAGGGAATAGTATGGGTCATTATAGTAGTATCAAATGTCTTTAGGTCTTCATATCCCCAAGCAATTGCTAAAATATCTTTCTTAAGTGCCTTTAGTATATCCTTTCTGATTGCTTCAAGGCAGACTTTCCCTATGTAGACATTCCTTTCTGGACCAGAATCAGCTAGGTTAACATTTCATATTCGCCTCCCTTGTCCTCAGCTGGTATCTTCTCTCGAGCCCTTAGGTCTGAATCAAAAATTCTTTCTAAGGCCACCATTCCCTTGGGAATGTTATTACCTTTTAGATTAAGGAATCCTTCTGTATCACATCCTTCAAGGCCCCAATCCCCTTGATCTCTGCTGGACTCATCAATAATTTGCCCCTAAAAAACATCTGAGCTTGCTAAGAAAGCCAGAATATGTCGATCATCATCAAAGACTTGAAATTTTGTGATGTTGTCAGGAACTGCAGGGGTGGAAATTAATTCCACTGAGAATTTCTTGAGGTTAGAGCCTTGCATAGGTTCCAGGGTGCTCGTAGTAATAGCTAATGAATCAGCTACCTAATTGTCTTCTCTAGGGATTAAGCTACTCCCAAAGGCATCAAAGTCCTCAATCAGGTTCCATACCTGATTTCTATATGCTACTAGCCTTTTGTTGTGACATGTATATTGGCTGCGCACTTGCCTGATAACTATTTTTGAATCTCCCTTGACCATTAAGTGACCTTCTTATGTGCAAACATCAATCCCCGTGCGAGAGCTTCATACTCTGCTACGTTGTTAGTAAATCCAAATTACAACCTGTAAGAAGCAAAGAAAGTTTTCCCTTTAGGGTTGGTTAGTACAATTCCAACACCACTGCCTGTCTTAGATTTGGACCCATCGAATGTGAGGGTCCATAGCTGATCGTGAGATGGGGTTGGCCCTTTTGAAGTCATTATGGGTGCTTGAGTTAGATGAGTCACAATTGGGACTACTTGATCTTTTGCATCAAGTACAGAGAAAGGATACTCTGTGAGTTCTTTAGGTACACTTTCCAATGTTGGCTCAGTTGTATCATCTGACCTGTGGCTATCCTTCTGATAGTCACTTGTTTCTTTGGTTGACCCCTTGGTTTTTGGTACATTCGTGAATACAGGAATGTCGGGAAAGCCTTAGGGTTGTTCCACATGAGTATGTTGGTTTAGACATGTGGTTGGGGTAGGTTTAATTTGAGAAGGAACCTCAGTCGAAGGCATCTTATCCCTGGTGAGCATTGTCACTTCCTTGGCTTCAAATGAGAAGCGGTCTGCAATGGTCTCAGGGTGGCTTGAGCTAGCTTCCTCAACTTGGGAAATATGATTTAAAATGTCAATGCAGGGTTGACAAGTCAATTTTGAGTGGCTTTGGTAATGTACCCTGCACCAATTAGGGAGTAGCAGACTCTGCAGATCGATATCTTCCCCTAAGACGAGTTGGTCTTGTTGCAACTTTCTAATCAAGACCTGCTGATTTTCATTAATCGTGGGGTCAGGGGGCTTATGTCTTGACATGTCTTTAGAATTGAGAACTGAGAAGGTTAGAATTTCTTCTCTTTTATAAACCCCCATCTCAGTCTCAAAGTAAGCTACCTCATTGGGACAATCATATTCAATGATGATGTGCTTGAGGTGAGGCTCACTTTCAATCCTAATTTGAGTAGGAATCCCTCTCCATGGCATCCACATATGTGAAAATTCAAGGGAAAGATATCCCCCTAGACTTTTCATCAGATCTCTGCTCAACAGCATACCATAGGTCTCGGGAATGTCTGCTACTTGAATGTCTATGTTGGTCAGGATCCTAGAGTTTGATCCTACTTGAACATGTATGTTTCTTAATTCTCCTACCACATTAACCTTTGTCTTGTCAAGTTGAATGACCTTATTTGTCTGAATGGGGTTCAATCCCAACCTCTTGCATATGGAAAATGACATAACATTGCCTGAAGCCCTTATATCCAACAAACAGTTGTGTAGGTTCTTCCCATAAATTCTTAAACTTAAAAGGAAAGGTGGAGTACCTACCTTGTTTCTGTACAAGGCTGCATTCATGTCCCCAGTAGGTGCCACCTTGTTTTTCCCTTTTAATTTATCAGCTTGTTCTAAAGCTTTCAGCACTATCTCCCTTTGAGCAGGGCACTACTTTAAAATGTCAAAGAATGACAAAGAAGTTTTTTGTTTCTGCATCTCAGAAACAATATCAAATTCCATGTTATAACTTGAGTTACTTTTGGCAACACCAAGTGAGTTACCTTTGTTATGGAAGTCGAGTGGGCCTTTCGGCGAAGGAGGATTATTATCAACACTTTGATTTGGAGGGACCATGTGAGTAGGAGGTGTTGATGTAGTGAATGGACCTTTATTTTGATTCCTCATGAAGTGTCCTCCTTTCATTTGAAAGGCTTGGGCATCATATGAATCTTCCTTTGGTTCATTCTCCTCTTGCCTTGGGAATGAAGGTTCCTCCTCAAACAGGTCACAAGTCATTGTTGTATCTACTGAGCGACCTCCCTTGTGAGGGTTCCCTTGGAATTTTTGGGCATCTTCTTGTGCCATCTTGACCATGTTCTCCACTTCAGGGCAGTTTACCTCATAATGGGTTGCAATATCATGCAGCCTGCACCAATTGGTCATAAAGTTGAGGTCAACCACATTTGTAGTATGTGCACTCTCCTCATTTGCTTGATAGTTGTGAGAGACTCCACCATTATTGGGATCTGTGTTCCATTGTTTGTTGTTGTTTGGCCTTTGATTATACCCTCTATTCTGATTTTGATAGCCCCGATTAGAGGAATTTTTGCGCTGGTAACCCCTTTGGTTGTAATTGTTGTTATTCTAATAAGTACCTTGATTGTTGTTGTTTTGATTGGGATAATTACCTTGGCTTTGAGGGGGGTTTAGTCTAAGCTGAGCCATGTCGTTTGTAACTTGAGACAGTGTTTTCTTCAAGGTTTCTACCTCATTTGTAAGTTGAACTGTCTTCTCACTTTCCACACTCTTAGCAATAGGTGGCTGACCACCATGATTTGGTGTTCCAATTTGATTATGATAACCGTGGGAACTTGGAGGAACCTGTGGTTGTTGGGAGAAGTCAAGAGTTCCCTTAGCAAAGAATGGAATAAGTGGTTGGGTTTGCAATTCAGACATAGGCCCATAATGGGAAGGAGACATTTCCGGGACAATATTGAATAGAGGGGTTGGGCTATGCATCTAATATCCCATTGAAGGGAAACCTCCTCCCAGGCCTCCTTGTTGAGAACTAATTTGTTGCTGCAGCTTGATAGCTAGATGATAGACTTTAGATAGAGAGTCAATATCAGCTGGTTGATAAGTCCTTTACAAGAACAAGCCAAGCAAGGGGTCTATAACCCTAAAGTAAGCTTGAATGGCACTATTCTCAGTGACTAGATAGGGATCTTGCAATCTCCTATACATTCATTGGAACCTGGTATTGAATAAAGGCAAGGGTTCACCTGGTTCCTTTCTAATGGTAGCGAATTGGTGGTATAAAAGAGTTGGATCCACATAAACCCTGAACTGATTGATAAAGGCATTTTCCAAATGTGTCCAGGTCAGAATGGAACCTTGAGGAAGATTAAGGTACCAATTGTATGCCATGTTCCCTAAGGAGTAAGGGAACAACCTGCAGACTACATCATGGTGAGCTATCTAAGCTCTGGTATAAGCATCCATCAAAGCTTGTATGTGCTCTTCAACACTCCTTGACTCGCCATGACTATACTTGGGGCAGAATTTCTCAGGGTTCTTGGGCATATCATGAAAACCTCTAGGAATAGTCCCCAATGGAGAGGGATTATTCTGAAAGAATTCCATTGGTGGTGGTGGTGGTGGTTGAGCTAGCAGTTGTATGGGTTGAACTAGCTGTGATGGCAGTTGAGATGGATTAGATGGTGGATTGATGGGTACCCAGTGGGGTATTGGTGAAAAGCCTGGTGGAGTGAGCAGAGCTGACAAGGGTGGTATGATGGTTGCCCCATTTTTGTGATGCTTATGTCTTGTTGGGGTCTTGAGTTCTATCAACGGCGGCAGATTTTTCAACTGATCGAAGAACTCTATAGGACCTTTATGGGGAGAAAAACCCAGCTTTATCTAGTTTTCCCTTCTAGGCCCTCCTAGCGCCAGTTCCTGTTGACGTGTGATTTGGCACAGTAACATGCAAACATAATATTGCTACTCTGTTTCTCTTGAAAGAGAAAGATGATCACATGGATACCTTAGCTCCCAAGGTCTATGTAGTTGGTTCTCAACTGTGCTGATGTTGCTCAATTGGTCAATGTAACAGTAATGTTCAAGGGGCCTGCTGGTGTTGAGCTTTTGGATAGTTCTAAGATCAAGCATGAATTTAAACCTACTCTAACCAGGGGTTTTAAAGAAACAACAAAAGATAGGTCAGGGTTTTAGAATAGAAAGGAACAATGATTCATCCAACGCTAACTAGACTTGTTAGCTTCAAGGAACTGTAAACTAAAACTGAAGAACAAGATTAAATCATGATTAACACATAGTTGTATTCATTCCCAATGCTGGTTTGATAGCAGATTGCAATTCATCTATTTAAACAAAACATAAAATAATATTTCATTCCTTGAAGAATTCACAAATCAAATGATTAACTCAAGACAAACATCATTCTAAAACACAACATGAAATAGATTTTAATCTGGTTGCTTCTACTGTTGGTGAAACAGATAAGCAACATTTACATAGCTGGCACAATCACCAGTGTACAGATAATCTGTGATTTCAAATTTGCTTCCATTTACACTAAGGAAATTGAAAGGTACATTAGTATATTTTGAATCTAAATCTAAATCCTAACCAAGACGACATAAGAAACTCCTATTACAAAGAATCAGGAGGCAACTCTATCTCCTTCTGTTAACTTACTAATTCCTAGATTTTCTTCTAACTTTCTATTCTAACTATAACTGTCTAACCTTATAAATTCTCTAAAAGTTCTAACCTTAGAAATTCTCTAAAAGTTCTAACTCTTTACAAAGAAGCCAGAAGAGCCATATATATAGGATGTACCAAAAGAATGTGTTGTCCCTCACATTAGGGTTTTACAAAAATATCTGCTTCCAGGAGAGTTGACTCTCAGATCTTTTTGAGGAGATTCAAAGCTGCATTCAATGTAAATCCCTGCTGTCCATCTTCTAGAAGGTCATTCTAGGGGTGATCTTAGATCCTTCGCATCTGCAACATTTACTCCTTGTCTTTGTGTCTATCTTTAAACCCCATCTCAGGGCCACCTTGAATGTTCAGAATATCACCATTAATACTGATCTACCTCCTTGCCAGTAGTTACTATAGCTATCCCTATGAGTCACAGTTTATCCCTCCTTCCTTCGGCTTCCTTCATGTTCTGGATTCCTCAGCACATTGATCATTTTTTGGAAGCACATCAAGCCTCCCCATAGATCTTTGCACCATCGCCTGAGCCAATCCATCACCCTCTGATCTCAGAATGAATCCATCTTGCTGGCCCTCTATTGATCTTCCTTCGTAGGAGTAGTCAATCAGTCAAAGGGACCAATGAGTCACTCTTTTGGCTCCTTCTGATTGGTCGGGCATATTTCCAAGCGAGCTCCTTAGGCGGTCAAAAGTGGTCTGATCAACATTGCATGTCGATGAGACACCATTGGTGTCTCCTCGATGTGATTTCATCCCCTAGCGGCTATTAGCGTGACCCAAGACAGTTGGTATGACCCCTCGACAAGTTGGAGAAGTCATATTGAGCCCATAAAGATCATCGGCAAGACCGTCGCTAGTCGGTAAGACATTATAGTGAACCTCAGGATCCTTCAACGATCACATTTTTCATGTCGGGAGACCATCGCTTATTGTTGTGACCTCATGGCGAAGTCTTCCTTATCTCTCAGAGGGCTCCCCCTGACAACCTTCTCCTATCATTGAGACATCATCAGGTCAGCAAGACATCTTGCCGAACCCGTTCCATTCGTAGAGAGTCCCTTTGAGTTGCTTCTATTTCCCTGGGATTACTTGTTCTTTCAGTATGACCTCCTGTCTTCACCAAGGCCTTATGGTGATGACACAATCCTTCGCCGAACTCCATTTCTTCTAGTGAGGTCTCTTTTTCTTCGGTATGACCATTTTGAGTCGACGAGAGATTACATCAAACCCTAGGTCTTTCAGCAATCCTCTTCATTTCGGGGAGACGAGCTCCTCTTTCCGAGACATCTCGGTGAGACTTTCTTCCTTTAGGGGATACCCAACTAGGTCGGGGAGACTCTTGCCGATTTCTATCTCCCCTGAGCTCGCTTGATTTTGTTGCCAAGACATTTCGGGGTCGCCGAGACTTCTTAGCGATCTCCAATTGCTACACTGATGCCTCTTCATTTCGCTGAGACTTCCCCCAATCGGCGAGACCTTTCCTCTATCCCTTCATATTACCTCAAAGATTGACCCTTCGGTGAGACTTTTTCGTTTCGGCCAGACCTCCCGCCGAAGGTAAAATTATCGCCGGGCTTAGACCTTTGGTGGGACCTCCTCTTGTCGGCAAGACTCCTGGCAATACCACTTTCATTTCACCAAGATTTTAGCACTTCAGCCAGACTTTATGCCAACGACACAACCTTTTTCCAAACTTTCATTTTGGGGAAACCCCTCTCGTACTTTGTCGATGAGACCCAATGTGTTCGCCAAGACTTCTTGCCGAAGAGGAAAGCTTCCCGCCGAGATGTGAATTTTCTATCAGTGGTTGGCAAGACTTAAGGCATTCGGTAAGACCGTATATTGAAGAGGGTGGCTCCCACTGAAGTGTATGCTTGTTTGCACTAATCGGTGAGACATAAGGAGTTCGCCAAGACCTTACGGCGAGGTCAAATATTCATGCCAAAATGTGTTCTCCCTGTCACCGGGACTCTGACTAATGTCTTGTCAATTGATGCCTACACATGAATTCCACTCGCTGTGACATCCCCAGGGTCTTGCCAATAGGCAACACAGATGCATATTGATAGAATGCACCGATAGTCGGCAAGACATCTACAAGGTTGTCGACTTTCTTCTTCAAGGAAAACTATGAGCAACTGGACTGAGGAAAGCGTTCCAACTGAGCTCCCCTAGCAAATATCATCAGGTGCATGATTCAATCCTGCAAAAGAAATGTCTGCATTAGTCCTTAGAAGCAAATAAGACATATTATAATAAATCCACCATTGCTTATAATTATTTTATTGAATTCCTAGCAAGAAGAAAACCAACTTAGGCAGAGACAGAACCAAAATTAAATCAGATAGATCAAAAGTCAAAATTAGGAAGAAAACAAAAGAATTTTCAAAGAGGAAAGCCAGTAACCAAAAGAAAAAAGAAACCAGAAAGAGAAAGGGGGACCCATTTTGTTCAAACTCAAAATGGGGGTGGTTATGCAAGGCATAACACAGTCAAGCCCACAAGAAGAAACAAATAGGCACCCAACCACACACCTAGCAAAAAAGAACTGGGGAAAACCCCATAGGCGAAAGCAGCAACCAAACTTGAAATACGACTCCCCAATAGGAAAACGATAGTAGCCAACATCAAACAATAGCTTTCCAAAAGGACAAAAGAAACAAATAGTCACGCAATAGTGTATCCCAGGCCAAAGACAATAGCCAACACGACTCCTCATCAACCCTATAGAATGACACCAACAGCTAGCCCAGTAGTAAACCAACTGCATCTATAGAGTTATCACCATCCTCTCCAGAATCATCCCCATATTTCAAATCCCCCCCCATCACTCCTCATCCCGCTCCCTCTCCACTCCATTGCATTTTCATTAGGTTGTTGCATAACAATATCTTCAATATCCCCAAGTAAGAAATTAATTTTAACATCCATTTGCTCAAATCTCAAAATCATATTTTGAAGAAATGAAAAAAAAAAGAATTTTATATAAAATAAATTAACAATAGGAGAGAAATTTTCATCAGAATAAACTCCCTCTCGTTGGGAGTATCCTTTAGCCACTAGTCTAGCCTTGTGTTGGTCTAACCAACCATTTGCATCAAATTTATTTTTGTAAACCTACTTACAACCAATAGAATTTATTCCCTTGAGAAAAATGACAAGATCTAAAGTATCAAAATTATCCAAGGCCACCATCTCCTCTTGCATGTATCACATCCAATATTCACTATCCTCCAAAGAGAGTGCTTCCCTAAAAGATATAGATTCATTGTCAATACTCGATGAAGAAAATACATAACAAAAATATGGTGGGCTATATTTATCAATAGAGTTTCATTTTTTTGTGGACCTCTTCTAGGTAGGATTAAAGGGCTCTACCTATTCTTATATACGATTATCCTTCACATCAACATTTGAACTCTCCCTACCACCTTCTTAGTGTCCATCCTTTGACCCATCTTATTATTCTTCCACATGTCGATTTTCTTACTTTTCTAATTTTTTTTTAAAGTCGCTATTTTAATTTTTCTTTTTCCTTAGTTTTTCTTCACTTGAGCAATCTTTAATGTCCATAAAATAATTCACCTACCAAAGTTCATATTTTGGGGTGAAACAATTTTTGAAGCTTTTTATTTTAAAAAATAACCATTGAACAAAAATAATCTGATGAGGAAAAGGGTGGAATCAAGATTATCAAGATAGAAATCATGTAAAAAAATGAGTGCGCAGATGAAATTTATCAAGGTATCTATGAAGGAGATGTTGAAATTTTTGAAATTTTTCTATAAATTTTTCTATTTTTTAATTTTTTATCTATTCATTTTTGTTAAAAAAAGTGACTTAACCTTGTAATTACAAAAGGTTACAATTCATAGTAAGTTTATATTTGAGTATGATGGAGCTTGAAATTTCCCCAAAGCTACAAATTTTTTAAATAAATAGGTAGGTAAATTTTGACCCAATATCATGTTTAGATTTCAAGATATTAAAGTTTCTATTTTTAAAAGTTTCAAAGTCTTTTTTGAGGAAATTAGAGACCATTTTTGGGCCTAAAAGTGGTCATAACCAAAAAAAGTAGGTTTTAGCTTAATAGAGCACTTTACAAGCTTTTCAACAATTCAAATAATTTGTCAATTGGCCTTTGGAAGTTGGGTCTCTTGAATTTGAAAATGTGAAAACATGTTGGACACAAAAAAAAGTTATAAGGGGTAGTTACACACCTAAGTGGTGTGTTTTTTATTACATCACAACGTATCTTTGATTAGAGATAAGTTGGGAACCACTTTTTGGGTGGTTTTATCTCATGGTTTTGTAAATACAATTTGATGGTTTTATGTATTATATCTCCTATATATTAGGTGATTGAGATGGAGATTGTGTGTCATTCATATAGATGTTGAGTTGCCTCCAGATATTTGGTTGGTGATACTTGTCACATCTCTATTTTTCTTGCATAAACTTTATTTGATAATAAATGGAATTAGATGAGACCATTGTACAATATGTGTTTGAAGCATCTAGATTAGTGTGTTTTCGTGGATGATAAATTATATGCTATCTTTAAAATATTGATGGATTATTATGATGCACATATTTTTATTATTGATTATGGTTTTATGAGCTAACCTATTGATGAGATATTAAGTGCAAATTAGTGCAAGAATAGGTTGAAGGTGAGAACATGGTTGAGGTAGAGATGACCTAGCTGCTCGACAATAGTTGACATAAGGGAAATCCTACGCACACACTCACATAATTGCATTCATCCTACATTGTGAATGATTATGTTATGAATTGTGTTATCATGAATATGTCATCACATATTGTGCATTATGATTTAAATAATGACTGTCTTATGATTTTTTGTTTGCAAAAAAATAATTTAATTGGAAAAATAAAAGATTTTATTTTCAAATGTTTGATTATGATAAATCTCATTATTATATATGTATAATGATAAGGGTATTATTATCTATCTATATAAATATATAAATAGCTTATTATTAAAAAAAGAAAACTAAATTAAACTAAATGTTTTAAATTCAAACAATTTGCATGACTTACTATTAAAATGAAACCAAAATTAAATAAAATAAGTTTAAAATTCAATTGTTTTGCATGATAGTGTAATGTCCCCTTTTGGGATTATCTTAAATCTTGCCCTAGAATCACAAGTTTAATGTAGTTAAGGCTATAACTTACCTCTTAAATACTTCAACCAAGATAATTATTGGTTTAGGTCTTGCAATCATGTTAGATAATATTGGAAATATAATTCATAAAGCCATATATAATAAATTCCTTATCTATTTAAACTATGCAAAAATACATAACTATTTCAAGACTATATAAACCACCAATATCCATAATGCATAGTGGAAATTTAATCATAATAGGCCTTGGATGAGAAGCATGATAAGTCTTCCTAAAGCTATCCATCTAAGCCCAATGACACACAACGTCCAAACCAACACAACCTACCCCTTGGCCCCAAGTGGCAAGAATGTCCAAACCAAGACAATTCCACCCTTGAGGTGGCCTACTTAGTGGATACACTTGTATCTGCTTTCCCTATCCATGGTACCTCATCCATCCCTCTTATGATTAAAACTCCATGAATCCAGATCCTAACAATCAGTCATAGTTTGGCTTGATAGGAAAGCCTTAAAAAGGGTGTTTGTAAACTACTCAACCCATCTAAGCCTAAGAGTGTGCAACGTTTGAACCAAGATAACTCACCTCTTGGCCCCAAGTGGAAAGAACATCCAAACCAAGAAAATTCTACCCTTAAGGTGGCCTACTTAGCCTGGGAGAGCCTATAAACTGCATCTCCCTAATATACTTCCTTCAACCTTATGTTTGACTGATCATAGGATAAAGACATATGTAATCTATTCATTCTATAAGAATATACTCTTTTACAATTGTACTATGATATATGCATGTGAGAGAAATCAAAATTATTCATAAATAGTTACTGCACACTATCTTTAAACTTGTACTAGATTCCTATTTACTATAAAACTATATGCTTGCAATGAAGTTTGACTGATATATTTGCTTTACAAATTTCACGAGTAATAAATATGTTTATGAGGATGAAAGATGATTTAATATTTAGAGAGTATTATCTTTTTGCTAATTACAATCATGTATATTCTTCATATTCCAATTGATGATCCCCTTGTCTTTGATATGTCTTTCATTTTATATCCACAATGGGGCTGAAGGTTACACCTTTTCATAGCAATGCTTTCACCAAAATACATGTTCCTTATTTAATTGCTTCACTAATCTTTCCTTCATTAATCACCTTAGGGATAATTAATTTCATTAATATTATCCCTTGCTAATTGTTGATCCCTCTTAGAAGCATTCGTTGTACTATCAATTATCTCTAATCGCCATGCAAGAACAAAGCATGGATTTCCTTGCATTAATAATAATTATTGTATACTCTTATTTTATTATTATTTTAAAATAAGGTTATCATATTTAGGGAGATCACCATGATCTCATGTCAAGGGCATTACAGTCCTCCCCTCCCGAGTTTGCTTGTCCTCAAGCAATTTTAGGTTAGGATGATCAAATATTTCTGCTCCTTCCCAAGTAGCATCTTTTATGGGCAGTCCCTTCCATTTAACTAGGTACTCTTCAATGGTTTTATTTCTTAGTCTCTTTTCCAACACATTAAGAATAATCTCTGGCTCCAAAATCAACTTGCCCTCCTCATCCAATGGTGGAAATTATGGACATGGGGAATTTTTTTGCCTTAATACCTTCTCGAGGTGGGATACATGGAACATATTGTGAATTCTGCTATTTGTAGGTAGCTCCAACTCATAAGCAACTTCTCCTATTTTCCTCAAAATTTTGTATGGCACGTAAAATTTGCATTTAAGTTTCTCAATTCCACTTGTCTTGATTAACGACTGTTTATATGGTTGCAACCTTAAGAAGAACAAGTCCCCGATGTCGAATGTCTGTTTGATCCTCTTTCTATATGCGTACACTTTCTATTGGTTTTGTGCTTGACATAGGTTATCCTTAAGTGTATTCATGATATCCACATTTTGTTGTATAAAATTTGTAGCTCCTAGCACACAACTCTCTAAATAGATCAGATCTCCAAAAGATGTTGAATATCTATATAGTGCCTAAAAAGGACTCATCCCTATAGACATATGGTGGGTGGTGTTGTAGCAATATTCTCCCAAATGTAGCCATTTAAGCCATACATTTTGTTTCTCAATGGTGTAGGTCCTTAAATACCCCTATAACCATTTATTTACAATCTTTGTTTTCCCATCTATTTGTGGATGATAACTGGTGTTGGGGGTTAATTCTATTCCAACTAGTTTGAATAGTTCTTGCCAAAATAGGCTAAGAAACCAACTATCTCGATCGCTTACAATGTCTGGGATAGATCATGTAATATGAAAAATGTCTTTAAAGAAAAATTATGCCACTTGTGGGGCTCTAAAATATATCGATATGGCCATGAAGTGTGCATATTTGGTTAGATGGTCTACCACCACGTTGATGTAGTCTTTGCCTTGTATCTTAGGTAACCCTATTATGAAGTCCATAGAAATGATTTCTCACTTCTGATTGGGTATAGGTAGGGGTTGGAGAAGTCCTACTAGATATATATGTTCCTCTTTATTTCTTTGGCACACCATGCATTCCCTGACATGCTTTAGTACATCTCCTTTGAGGCCCTTCTAGGAGAATCTTTCCCTTATTTGTTTGTAAGTCTTTTATTATCCTTGATGTTCAGATGATGGGTTGTCATCGTATGCCTTCAAAATTTATTTCTTTAATTTTGACCTTGAAGTGATATATATCATGTTCTTATAAAGAATGATGTCATTGATAACTCGGTATCTTTCATCTTGTACCTTTCCTTCTATTATGTCATTTGAGGATGTTTCCTTAGCATATTCTGTAAATATGGAAGTCTTCCATTCCATGGATATTGTTGTTATGGTCCTTAGGTGAGGCCTTCATGATAAGGCATTGAATACAACATTATTTTTTCCCTTCATGTACTCGATGTCGAAATCATATGCTTCCAATTTGCTTACCCATTTTTGTTTTCTATCATTTAATTCTTTTTGGTTTAGAAAGAACCTCAAACTATTATGATCAATCTTTACTACAAATCTCCCCCATATCAGATATTGTCTAAATTTTACTAGGGAATGCATGATTGCTAACATTTCTTTATCGTAGACAGAATATGTTCTTTCTATTTCTTTGAGCTTTCTACTCTCGAAGGCTATGGGGTGCTTGTTTTGCATCAATACTGCCCCAGTGCCTTCCCTTGAAGCATAACAATATAACTCAAAATTTGAATAAAAGTATGGTATTCCAAAAATGGGACAAGAACTCACTACCTCTTTGAGTCTTTCAAAGGTTTCTTGTGCTTCTTCATTCTAGGTAAATGCTCCTTTCTTGGTCAAATCGATTAGGGGAGCGATCAATTTTGATAAGTTCTTGAAAATATCTTATAATAGCTGCAAAGTCCCAAGAAAACCCTAAGGTGTTTAAGGTTCAAGGTTTTGACCAACTCCTTATGGCCTCAATCTTCTTTTCATTTACACTTACTCCTTGAGCCATGGGACACTTGAGATTACATCAGTGTCCCCCATGTTTACAATATAGAAATCTTCTTTGATTAAACGCTTCCCTAATGTGAGGCTTAATTGTGAAACCTAAAGTCTTCTATTTGAAGATTCCTTATTTTTACTAAATTTTTATCAACAAAGTTGTGGGTTGCCCCACTATCCACAAGGGTTGTTACTTTTTGTCCCTTAATAACACCCCAAATTCTAAAAGGATGACATCTTGATGCTTTGGAGATGGAAGCCAAGGTTCCATACTCTTCTTCCCCTTTATCATACCTTATTTTTTTCTTTGGGTTTTTGTCTCTTTCCTCCCTTGCTTCTTCATCATAAATTACCTCTATATTACGAGCTTGGCTTCTTTTCCCACATATGTGCCCCAGTTCCCAATTTTCTTTGCATTTGTAACATAAATTTCTCTTTTTTAGGTCACTTCAATTACAAGTTTGTCCATACTTCCATTCCCCCTTGCATTTGTAACATGTTTTCCTCTTTCTACCCTCATCTTGTTTAGAAATATGACCTTGCTCCCACTTTTCTTTACAATTGAAGCATAAATTTTTCCTTCAAAGCCTCTCATGGTCATTATTAGAAAGAAAGGTGTTTTTATGTTGATCTTTCTTAGAGGGAGGTTTTGTGTGTGTATCCCTTGTTTTGTCTTTTGCAGTTGTGTCCTTGTTGGGTGAATATTTTGTAATCCCTTTAAAAATTAAGAAATAGTGATTTCACCCACAATTATAATGAGATAAATCTCTCCTCTCAAAAAGGGGAAGCTCCCTTCTTACTATTTATTGAAACAAAAGTAAACTATGCTAAGCTAAAGGTATTTACACTAGGTTTAACCATGTGGGGGGTGTGTTACATTCATCATTTTCTCTTTTTTCAAAAAAGATGTTTACAATGTTTCACGGTAATATTCAATAATGCTTCTACACTTCTAATATTAACCTAAATAGTAATCACTGATAGTCTTGATTAAATGTGTGAATAATCAAAGAGTACCAATATAAACATGTGATAAATGATCAGAAGACACACAAAAGAACAAAGTATTTTTGCTGCCTTTAATGAGAGTTCCATAGTAACCAATGACGTAAGTTGAAGCACAAAGTCTTTCAACTCACTTCACAAAAAGATTCATGCACCAAGTGAATAATCTCAAGCACAAAGTCTTCAAATTATCCTCAAAAAGTATTTTTAAAATAACTGTATCACCAACTAGAGCATAAAGTATGTCAACTAATAATACCACCAATCTACGAAGTGAATAATTACAAGCTCAAAGTCTTGATAACTCTCCACCAATAAAAACTTTCAACACACACAATTTCAAGTAAATGATATAACATAAAGTTCATATAACTTATCTTAAAAGTCCTCCAATCGTAACAAAGAAACACCAATTATCCAATCAATACAAAAGAAGTCAATAAGAATGACATAAGAACATCCTTACTCATACAAATTTGATTCAACACAAAGTTTGATACCAAAATTTCCTCTATTAATTGGAATTGATCTTGCAATTTGAACTCAAAGTCTCAAATTTGATTCACAATTTGGGCAGCACTTCGTTGCATTAGATTAAAGGTAAAAGTTACAAACGAGCTCTCTCATATTTATGGATGAAAGCTAAAGAGCTAATCTAGGAAAAGCCTAACTGCTTTGACTTATTCAATATTGGAGTCCAAAATTATTGTTAGAATATACACTCATCTGAAACCTATCAACCACTTTCCAAAACCACAAAGCCAAAATCCCATCCATGGAGAAGTGAAAATTTATCAACACATATGCACTAAATTGAAGAATGCTTGATACCACCAAGTCAAACTTTTGTTACTCATAACTTCAAAACCAAAAACCAGAACGAGATGAAACTTTGGAATTAGGATCTTCTATCAACCAAAAAAATTATGTTAGAAGCATAGGAAAATATTCATCAGTGGACCAATGTAGACCTAAATATTGGATCCCATGTACACAAAATCACCTATATTAACACTTAGTCAATTTCTACAACTATTACCTTCACCAGATCAAACCTTCTTGCAAAATTATCTTTCAATATCATCTTCAAACATATTCAAGCCATCCAAACAAGTCTACACAAGAGTCTTCATACCATAATATAATGTTGACATCAATGACAACACTGTAATGCATATCTATCTAACTTGTGCTAATTCCACATGCTCATGTTGCCAACAAGTTCATCAATGATATCTCCTCATTCTTCCAACAATCTCCCCCTTTGTCATTGATGGAAACATGCCAAAATTATCTCCAAAATTATTTTCTCCCTTTGAAATCAAGGGAAAAGGGCATATATAATAGTCTTCATTCATACCAGATCTCCCCCTGACAAATATATGCATATATATAAATTGGATCCGAACTCACTCCCCCTAAGAATGTTATTTACCATAATTAGATTAAAACTTATACTGAAAAACACTTTGCACCATCTGCATATGTCAATATGAGTCTAAAAAGTATATAAAGAAATATAAACACTATCAACCAAAGGAAGTAGTTGACTCTTGTAGCTTTTCTAGGTGGGCTTTCCACTCTTGTTTGTCTTCCTCCTAGATCCTCTTGGATATGCCAAGCATCCCACACTGTGTCTCAAATTCCATTAGGCATTCTTCACCTCCTTCCAAAGAGTTGGGTACCAGATAATCTTTGTAGCCTTCTCAACATTTTTTAGGGCACTAAAAACATATGTGAACTTTGAGTTCACTAGATCCCTAAGGTTCCCAAACTATATAATGATCTTTTCCTTTTGCATTTGCAGTTGGAAGAACTTCTCATGTAAGTCTTCAACTGTTGACCTTGTGCTTCCATCTAGGTCTTGTGCTGGATCATAAGCACTTGAAGCTTTGTCTATTTGTGACTAGAAAAGTAATGTCCTTTTGATGCCTTTCCACCATTTGCTTCAGTATCATTTGCCTAGCTTGCATCTTCTCCTAAAATGTTTTGAAGCACCCCCATAGGGAATTATTCTAATCATCTACATATGCTAATCCAAATAAATAATATCTAATTTGGTGGGCTACAGGTCTATCTAGTAGCCATATTGCATTCTTCATTCTAGGTAATTCATTTAAAAATTAAAACAATAAATAAATTATCAAAGTACCAAACTTGAAAGCATACTTGGATTTTCACCCTTCTCCACCATCTCATAAGTTGTGTTGATGGCAGTTTCCTTATTGGTGAAATACAATTTATAACCTATCATCATGGAGGCATACTTCAAAGTAGGATTCCTTATTTCTTTAATGGTCAAAGCCCTCCTATCATACTTTTCCTCCTATTCACTTCATTACAATCTCATTCTTAACAAATTTGAGTACGGGTACTGGTCCAATTGAGCATAGACCAATCACAATCTTAATTGCCTCTTTGTTGATTAGATATGGGATATCAAACCAAAAGAAATTGTCATGTATTTTGCTCAGGGTGTACCTCACCCACTCATCTACATAACAAAAGACGGGAAAATTTCTCCAGACATCAAGATTCTTCTCTGGGCCAAAACCCCATATTATGGTCTTAACTTGATTTCTTCTCCAGTGAGTTTATTCAACTAGACTTCATTCAACGTCATGTGGTTATATTCTTCCATTTTGACATGGATGTAAGCCCTAACATCCTTTGTGCATAAAAATCCATACATGATGTGTGAGAATGCACCATTTGGATCATCCATCAAGAATTTTTTGGGATCCCTCTTAAATTTAGGTCTTGGATGCTCAAAAAATTCTACCACTTGTGGCATATACATCTTTGCAATAAATTGAAAGCTCTTTATAAAATTGGGGTAAAAAAAAACTAAGAATACCTTAAATGTTTTTTGAATAGGGTTTCACTTGTACTAAAATTCAATAGCTTTGAATCACACTGCATTTCTCTTAGTCTGCTCTTCTTCGCTTGAAAACTTGATTACAATTTTTTCTTTCTTAAGTGATATCACTTACAAACCTTCCACTGTGACCTAATTCTGCCATAAATGCTTCATCTCATAAAACTGTCAAACCCTTAACTATATGCATAATCACCTTCAACTGCTCCACAAACTTTCACATGATGATATTTTCTAATAGAATTTTCTCCAATAGGTCAAACATATTGACCCACACCACATATCCTCGTGTTGAAACATTAGAACTATTTCTTTGGTGGGGGATGAAATATTTTCATTAAAGCTCCCCCTGAGCCAAAGCTCTCAACTTAATTTCTAGAGGATACATCTACATTGGATGCTGGTATAGATTGATCCTTAACCTCTATCTCTTGCTTCTTTTTCCAAATCTTGTCCATTTCCTTCGTTGTCTCTGTTGGATCAATCTTTTGTAGTGGATCATTCTTCTTTATCAAATTGTCCTTCTTCATATTTATACTTCTACAAAACTTAGAAATATGTCTAGGCCTATTACAATTGTAGCATATAACATTCTTTTGACCAATCTTACTTCCATTCATTCTAGATCTGCATTGATTAGCATTATGCCCAAATCCATAACATGCATAATAGCCATTGAAAGATTGAACTATTCCATGATTGTTATAGCCATTCATCATTTGACTTATGCATTCACTAGCTCTATGAACAAATCTCTTGCATGTAAAGCACCTCTTGAAAAAATATTGAACATTTGGATTCATTATGCTTCTACATTCCATAGCCTTATGTCCAAATCTATTGCAAGACTATAAAAAATGATTAAAGGATGGGTACCTTTGTGCATTTGGTTGTTTGACTGATGGTCATCTAGTTTCATTCCTTTGATTCTAGATATGCTTTACATTGTTCTTCTTGTCTTCAATCTTCTTTTATTCATTGATCTTTTTAGCAATAGGTGTTTGATCTTCTTGTGAACTTTCACCCTTTTCAAATCCTAGACCTTCTTTATCTTTGGATCCTTTTTTATTTGCAATCATTTCATCAAGCTTTGTAGAACTCATCTTGAACTTTTCTTCATGACTCCTTTCTTTTTCAAGTTCTAATCTTAGATTCATAACTTCTTGTTCAAGCTTTGTGCTTTCTTCAAATTTACTTTTCACCATTGCATTCAAACATTCTTCAACTCTTTTTCTTTCTTCAACTTGCACTTTCAGACCGGTAATTATTTCACTTGCTTGCTTCAATTGCTCACTGACCTCCTTATGCCTTTCTCTAAATTTCTTGATTTGTTCTCTCAATTTTCTGATGTGCTCATTTGCTTCTTTGACATTTTCTTTCAGATCTTTATTTTCACCTTCAGTTCTTTCTAGATCTTCAAGAGCAACTTTGAGTTCTCCATTTATGTTAAATATGCAATCGTCTTCTATAGATCCAACATCAGGAATATCTTCCAAAGGAATAGGTATTCTTCTAAGAGCCATGTGTTTGACCTCCAAGATCTTCCTCAAGCGGTTAAGCTCCTTCCAAGGAACCAAGCTCTGATACCAATTGTTGAACACTCAAAATATTGAGAGGGGGGTGAATCATTATTCTTTTAAACCACTTAATCAGTTAAACATATGATAATCATAACATATTCAATTTTTAGTAATGAAGGAAAGCATGAAAAAATCCAACAACATCACATAACATATGAACACAAAGTTTTTTATGTGGAAAACCCAAAATGGGAAAAAGCACAGTGAGGATTAGCTCACAATATATTATAACCAGTTATATTATATTATAGAAGTTCTCACTACAGGTGGACTCACTATACAAGTGGAATAATTTCTCACTAAGAAATAAAAGAGATAGAGGAGATTGTGGCTCATATCCAGATTTGAACTGTTACAATTGCATCTAACTCATGCATAAAATACAATTCCATTGAAGCTCAAAATACAAACTCAAAGCTCTTCATATTGTGATGAATTAACACTCAACTTTGCTCTACTTTACATTCACTCTATATTTGCACAATTCACATCCATAAACTCTTATCACATATCATCTTTCACAAAATACCAAAAAATATCCTTCATATATAACTGCTTCATCTACAACATCAATTAGGTTGGCCTAATTATCTATGCAATATACAAAATATAGCTTGTCGGCTCAAGGTCTATCCACACACACTTCATGCCAAGATTCAAACCTTATAACAATTAAAATAGGTCAACACAAACCTAAAATATCACCCACATAATAGATCAATACATACTCAACCTTTGTAACACATCCAAATCATTCTAGGTCAACACCGATAATGATCTTATTATAAAATTTTCTAGTTGTACACCCACATACGAATGTGTGAACCTCAAAAATATATGCCAACTAGAATATGCACTCATCTAACACTTGTCAAACACTTCCCAAAATTGTAAAGCCTAAATCCCATCCGTGGAGAAGCACAAATTTATCAACACATATGCACTGAATTGAAAAATGCCAGATATTTTCAAGCTAAACTTTTGTTACTCATAACTTCAAAACCATAAACTAGAATAAGATGAAACTTTGGAATTAGGATCTTCTATCAACCAAAAAAATTATGTTAAAAGAGTAGATAAAATTTTTGTTGAACGGACCAATGTGGACCCAAATACCATATCCCATGTATACAAAATCATCTGTATTGACACTTATTCAATTTCTACAACTATTACCTTCACCATATCAAACCTTCTTGCAAAATTGTCTTTCACTATCATGCTCAAACATATTCAAGTCATCCAAGCTAGTCTGCACAAGAGTCTTCATACTAGAATACAATGTTTCAACATCAATGACAACACTGCAATGCACATCTATCTAACTTGTGCTAATTCCACATGCTCATGTTGCCAACAAGTTCATAAATGACATCTCATCATTCTCCTAACATAGGGTCCAAACCAAGAAAACCCACCCCTTGGCCCCAAGTGATAGGAACATCCAAACCAAGCCAATTCCACCTTTGAGGTGGCCTACTTAGTGGATACACTTGTATCTTCTTTCCCTATCCATGATGCCTCATCCATCCCTCTTACAATTGAAACTCC
This sequence comes from Sequoia sempervirens, assembly GCA_007258455.2. Lineage (NCBI taxonomy): Eukaryota > Viridiplantae > Streptophyta > Pinopsida > Cupressales > Cupressaceae > Sequoia > Sequoia sempervirens. The sequence continues at coordinate 35,314,033 of VDFB02379711.1, read as the reverse complement.
CTAAATCCATCCTAACAATCAATCATAGTTTGGCTTGATAGAAAATCCTTAAAAAGGGTGACTATAAAGTACTCAACCCATCTAAGCCCAAGAGTGTGCAACGTTTGAACCAAGACAAATCACCTTTTGGCCCCAAGTGACATGAATGTCCAAACCAAGACAATTCCACCCTTGAGGTGGCCTACTTAGCATGGGAGAGCCTATAAATTGCATTTCCCTAATATGCTTCCTTCAACCTTAGGTTTGATTGATCATAGGATAAATACATACAAAATATACATATATAATCTATTCATTCCATAGGAATATAATCTTTTACAACAATACTATGATATATGCATGTTCAAGAGAAATCAAACTTATTCATAAATAATTATTTCACACTATCTTTACTTGATTCCTATTTACTATAATATTGTATGCTTGCAATGAAGTCTGACTAATATATTTGATTTGTAGATTGCCCAAGTAATAAATGTGTTTATGAGGATGACTGATGATTTAATATTCAAAAAGTATTATCTTTTTGATAATTACAATAATGTATATTCTTTGAATTCCAATCGATGATCCCTTTGTCTTTGAGATGTCTTTCATTTTATATCAATGATGGGGCTGAAGTTCACACCTTTTCATTGTAATGCTTTCACCAAAAGACATGTTCCTTGGTTAATTTCTTAACTAATATTGCCTTCATTAATTGCCTTAAGAATAATTAATTTCATTAATATTATCCCTTGCTAATCGCCAATCCCTCTTAGAAGCATTCGTTGCACTATCAATTATCTCTAATTTTCATGTAAGAGTGAATTGTGGCTTTCCTTGCATTAGTAATTGTTTTATACTCTTATTTTATTATTATTTTAAAATAGGGTTTGCATATTTAGGGATATCACCATGATCTCATGGCAGGGGCATGACAGATAAATCATGCGATCTTGGCATGAGGAGAAAATTCAATTCTAAAAATAAAAGAGATACTCCAACTCGATTTGAACACTTGCATGAAAATTCAATTTATGAAGAGTTAATATGCCTATATTCACTCCTTGAAATTATGTTATCTCAATCTTAGCTTGTCTGAAGGTAATGTTGGGGTAGCTTTTAAGGGTTCCACAACCACTTCCTTGATGCCAAAAAATAGAAATTTCCATTATGTTTTCCTCTTCAAGCTAGTGCTTACATAGTCCAATTTAGAAATAAAACTAGGGTTGTATTCACACCTTTAAATTTGGTTATTAGATATCATTTTAAGGGGGTCATCTATTATGAAGTTGCAGAGGCATATTCCAAGGAAAACTAGAAAGGAGGGAAGACTATTTTTGGAGATCATTATAATCACATGCTAATGATATTTTCTAATTTTGAATATTCTCATTTGTGGATTGTTTGGAGTTTTCAAGAATATCTTGGTTGATCCAATAGTATATTGCCAATGTATACTTATTCTCATTTGTAGGTGTCCCATGGCTAACCATGAGAAACACAAAATTCTATGTGTGAAATATTAATTTGCAATATTTTTTTGAAAAAACTAAGGCTACTTTAATCTTCAATAAGTATTTATGAAGATAGAAGTGTTAGTTACCAAAATGAACTATTCATCATTATAGTTTTGCTTCACAGACACTATGCTTGTCATATGTATATGGCCTCCCAAGTAGAATGATCTATACAAGTTTAACAATACAATGTCGCAATTGATTATGTCATGCATGGGTTCAACTGTATACTTGAAAGTACATTGATATTTACCTAAATGTCCTTACCTCTCTGTAACCATCCTAGATAGTATGGCCTTAGGCACACTTCGCTAGAAATACTTGTCCAATTCAATGTATCTTGTGTGATTATGCTCTTTTGGCTACCACTCTTTATGATGATATGCATTCAATATTTTTTGACCTTCACTTTATATGGAGGATATGATCATGTTCCTATAAAGTGTTAATTTTCATGACACTTATGCTAAGATATTATGCCTCTTAATCAATATTCTTATGTTGTGTGGAATTTGATGTAGTTTACATAATGAGATATTATTAGGTACAAAATCTAGTGTCATTATTGGAACATATGTAATGATGATGACATCATCTATCATCTTTCTTCTTATTTCTCTCATTCTTGCTTGACATGTATGATGTTTTAGATTTAGAGTTTTTTATAAATTTCTTAGAGTTTTTTTTATGCTTTTGTGAAGGGAAATTTTACTTCTATGTGGATGGATTGGAAATATTTTCTTATATAAGATTGTTCTCGTATGAATAAAATTTCCACTTTATCTTTTCATTGGATTTGATCTTAAGTTCATCAAACAATTCTCAACCTAATGATTTTGAATTTAGAAACTTTATCTTTACATGGGTATAAGGTGATGACCCACTTATACATATTTGAGAATTTTCTATTGTTTGAGATTATTTTCATTCAGGTGTGTAGAGTAGTCATAGAATTCCTTAGTGTTGTTGAGAAAATTGATGAAAAATAACAATGACAATATAAAATTAAAAGTGTACAAATATGATTAACCAGATCAGAGGTGCATGACATTAACTATTAAATCTAAAATAGAACATGTAAATATTTATTACAACAATAAGAAATCAAAGAAAACATATTAAACCAAATATACATTGAGAGTCTCTTTTGAGAAAAACAATCCACCACCAAAAATATTTTAAGCTCGTTTTAATCAATTAGTAACAGTACATCAATATGTATCTAATGTAATCTTCTTAAACTTGACATCATTTTGGTAGTGTAAGAGTACTACATAATAACCATATATATTCTACACCAAGACCTTGATAGATAAGCCTAAGGAGGCTTAGAAAACCACCATAAACCAATACCCTGGGCCTGAACATGGCCTCAAAATACCTTGGTAAAAATTATCATGAACTGTTACATGAGAGTGGTCTTCCAAAATATAAATTAACTCATTTTACACACTAACACAATAGATTCTTAATATGATGTCATTAAGTCTAATGTCCCATATCTAAGTGCTTCATAAGAGTAATTATTGTGTTATCATTGACTAGTTTGATAAAGATGCTCTATAACTCCTTATCTTTGAATTCCTTCTATAACCTCCCTTATTCCATTATAATAATATCTAATGCAATTTATAAAATAATAATAAAATAATATCCCTCAACTCCTTATGGGTGTTCAAGTTACCCATTCCAAGAAAGTTGGAGATCAAACATGTTATACATTAGGATTGTAATTTAATATCACACAATTATAACATTATCCCAATTGATATTATAAATTACAATGACAAAAAAGAAACATGAAATAAATCAAGTATAGAATACAAGGTCCATGGACTCCTTACACCAAGAGAACTTATTTGCACTCACTAGTTTTATAAGTGAATCTTGAGTATCAAAAAAAAGGAATAATGACCTTATCAATCCCAACCATCTTGAGGAAAAAAATGATACTATATGAATCATGGTGCATGGGATTATCAACCAAAAAAAAACTCTAACTACCACATTTGATTTGAACCACCTTGCAAACAAAACCAACTCTTGAACATAATCGAGCTATAACCAAACTATTTTTTAAAAGAATTTGTGGTAGGTATATAATATAATTCGATAGTGTATAAAACAATAATGGGATACCTCTTACTCAACCAACTAATAGCATTGAGAAACAAAGAAAACAAATAGCCACTAATGGTTCTCTAACTATCCAAATCACTTGCCTAATCTACATCAACAAAATAGTGTGTGTCCAAAGTCTTTCCCACGTCATTAGAACCATGATAGAATAATAAATTATGAAAAGTTCATAAAAAATATATAAATACTCTCTTAGCACAATTCTAGTTATCCCTCCCAGGGCTAGACATAAACTTGGTAGAGACTCCCATTTCTTAGGTAATATGCAATCTATATATATCATTACATAGAAAAACCTATTTGCAACACTAGCACAAGGAACATTGTACATATACTCTAAATCATCATCTTAATTAGGACATATATCTAATTAAATATTAATTTCAATAGATAAACGAATATTCATAAATTTATAATTATGCATAACAAATTATTACAATATATTATCAACATACTTTGACTAAGACAAAGATTCCTTTGAACTCAATCCCTTTTGATTTCCATTATAAGAATGAATTTTAACACCATAAATCCTTCATGTCAAATACAAAAAAAAAAGTTTTAAACTCCCTTGTCATCCCCTTAATCTTACTAAAAAGTAACATGACATCCACATACTATTGAAAATAAGGTAAGCTACTACAAATAAAAGGTTTTTATTATTATTATTATTATTATTATTATTATTATTTTTTAATTTTATTTCTAATATAGGGTAAAAAGGGGGTATAAGAGAGAACTATGAATAGAGAAAAAAATGACTGTGCTATAATAAATTACAAAAAAAAAACACAACCCATATATAATAAGAGAACCACAATCTTTCATTCAACATGTGAATAATTCAAATATTTCTCTAATGAGGCATTTCTATCCAAGTCTTCTCCCATTTTGGATTTTCTACCTCTCATTCACATAGTAGGACAAACATACTTTTGGATATGACGAGACTTGATTCTATCTTGGAACAACTTGGTTTTCTTGATAGAGTTGTTAATTATTTACTTATGAAAGTTCACCACCTTACTAAGATTGGATTTAATGTTTATCAATTTTAGCTCTATTTTAACAAAATTATCATCCTTTTTGGTGACAAACATACTTGAAAGTTCACATTCACATAGTAGGACAAACATACTTTTGGATATGACAAGACTTGATTCTATCTTGGAAGATCTTGGTGTTCTCGATAGAGTTGCTAATTATTTACTTGTGAAAATTCACCACTTTATTAAGATTGAATTTAATGTTTATCAATTTTAGCTCTATTTTAACAAAATTATCATCCTTTTTGGTGACTTCTAGCTTTATATTGGCTATTTCATTTTTTCACGTTCCATTCCCCTATAAGGGAAGTCTTAAATTTAGTTCTTTGATTTCAATACAAAATATTATGGTGGACATCAAACTCCTTGTGAATTTTATTAGTTTAATCTAAAAATATGTCTACTGCATAAGAAATATCCACAAGTGAGGAGGAGGGACAAGGCTCACAATATAGCCAATAAAAGGAACAAAAGGATAACCCATCAACCCTTAATATTTCATTTCCCTCCTTCACATCCACAATATCATTTAATTTACCCTTGCCTTTGGTTTTGATTTTATCACCACCTTGGGAAATTCCCTAATCTTTTGAGACCTTATCCAACCCAATTTTCCTAGGGGTTTTGGCATATGGAAACCACCATCACTTTTTAATTTTTTTTTTTTCAAGAACACAACTAGACCCATCAGTAACATGACTAATATGGCTTAGACAATTATGGTTATAGGATGAATATTAACTAGTATTTGGGGAGACTAAGGAGGACACACATTTATTCTTATAAGGTGAAGGGGAAAGGAATTTATGTTTATGGGGCATAGGAAAAGATGAATTGGTAGGAAAAACAATACTAGCAACTAATGTAGGTTGGGGTTTAAGAGATAAAGCATGTTTAATCAATAAGAAAATGAGGGATATATTACCTAACTAGCTTACCTCTTAGGTACTATTAACAATAGTTTACTTAAGCTTACTTAGGGCATTATCACTTTATATATCAAGTAATAAGATTAAGAATCATGTCATAATATTACGTTTTCCTATGTCTCACCTTTTCCTATATAACCAAGGGGTTCTCATTGTAATTTAATTCTATCATATTAAATCATATTCATATACACATATTATGCATTTGTATCCTTTGATAGAATATAATTCTCACATGTCTGGTATCTCTTATGCTTCCATTGAAGCTCCTAGATCTTGGGGGGCTACCTACATGGCCGAATATTTCATGCTATAAGGAATTTCATACCAACTCTTTCATAGTACTATATCTTGTGGTATTTCTTATTATTAGTCTTTTTTACAAATATTTTTCCAGTTGGTGAGGTAGAACATAAATATCAAGTGTACACATTCTCAAACTTTGCTACTATTATTCTTTCAATTGATATACACACTCAAGTATATAGTGTGGAAATTTTGAGGAGTTATAATATAGTCATTTGTATCTTGGCGTTTCATCATCAATTGAGATTCTAGAGACATGTTTTAAAATTTTATCTCCTTCATATCTCATTGTTGATGAAACTAGTATCACTACATCCATGTATTTTAATGATTTTAATGAAACATGACATTCATCATCTTCTAGATAGAGATACTTGAGGTGAGTACTTGAAAAATTTACAAGTTTATTTAAATGTCTCCTATCTTGCAAACTTGGAGGAAACTATTGATGTTAGCTTTTATGGAGTTGCACCATCTTATCAAATGCCATGACGGTACCTTCAAACCCTATTATTCCTTCTCCATATTATCATTTGTAATAGTTTAGCATTAGATTGGACATCCTTGAGTAGCATTTGGAGGAGTCATCTTCATCTTTGGATTATGTTCTATATTAATTTACACAAGGTTTTGAATTTCCACCTTCACTAATGTGGGTTGGAACATCTAAACTGATCATGGATATTTTCAACATTGACATGGCAACACTTGGGTAGATTTAAAAGAATTCACATTTCTAGATATTTCTTCCTTTGTATCCTTTGAAGGAATGGAAAGAAATTTTGTATAAATTGTTGGTTTTGTTTCTTCCTAAGGGGAGGAAAGTTGCTTGTTTGAAATTTTTTGATCATCTTTAAAATTCATTTTTGGTCATCTACCATCACTATAGGATATTTTATTTTGAGTGGGATGTATGGTATCTCTTCTTCTCTCTTATGGGGGGAGTTTTTACTCACATAAAGTTTTGTACTTCTCACACTTTTCAATAACATCTTGTATTTTCTATCTTTCGGAGATGGGGTTTTTCCTATAGGTTTTCTCATTTTCTCTATTTGTGAAATGTTTTTATACATGGGTACTGATAGGGAGGCTGCAGGAAGCAATCACAGATTCCTGCGCTAGGCCTTGTCATAGACCTCCTTGGTGAAATTGTTGTTTCACCCCAACCTATAGGAACTCTACCTTGTCTAGATTCCCATGGTTCTCCTGCCAACCTCACTATCTTGTCAAGTTTGCAACTACCAAGCCAAATCTTGGTGCTATGACTCCTTTCTTTCTTAGCCTTTTATGCATCCAAAAGACTAATCCTCCCTCAATACATGAATGGATCTTGCAGGGGTGAGGGAATGTTTTCCAAAGCTCTAAAAAAACCTCCTAGGGTTCCTGAAACTTCACTTAGACTCCATCTTACCAACACTTGCATGAAGCCTATTCCATAGGTTTGACCCTTGAGCCACTATTTGGTCTCTAAACAGGGGTAAATTGCTTTTCCCTCCTAAACCCACCAAAGAAACGTGGTTCTTGGCTTAGTAAATGTGTTTCCCCTACCTACACCTTCAATATTTCTAGGGTCTTGGCTCTGTCTAGGCCGTACTCTACCCTCATGCAAACTCTACCCAGAAAACTAGGGTTTCTAACTGTCTAGAACCAGTTTTAGGACTAGTGAAAAGTTCTCCTCCTAAACGGATTGCTGGGCTCTCCTCCTTGGCACCATACGTGGCCACGACCTTCCCCTAAATTCTCCAAATAGATTTTTTTGAAAATATTTTCTCCCCTGCAAGTTATCAATGCTGTTCTGTAGCCTTTCCCAGCGGGGCTCTTCACTGGCTCGCCTAGGGTAATGCTTTTCTCATAGCTCCTGCAACCAAAGAAAACCTAACACCTACCACTAAAATATGTACATATATGGAGCCTGACCACATTCCCAAAAATTCCATACTTCCTGGTACGGAGGGAATGCAGCCTAGAACTCCATTTTTACACAGTTCCAGTCAAAACAAAAATAAGGAAATAAAACACAAAATTTACAAGAATGGATGAAATGATGGAACAACTATCAAATGTGCCAAAAAAAACTTCCAGAGGCATCTCTACATGTTAAAAAAACCTATAAAATTCCTCTTTTAATTCATTTAGCTGTTGTTACGCAAACAAGAACAGGAAAAAATAGAAAATAAGACAAGAACACTGTTTTCTTCAATTTTTGGAAAAACAGTCCGTACATAAAACTTCTAACCAGCCAAAAAGGTCATGGTATGACTTAAATATGCCTCCAAAACAATTTATGTGCTTGGGTCGTGCTTCTAAATGACCTAAAAAGAAATTTTGTAAAACCCGCTGTGTTTTCAGACATTTAACAATTTTTTGCCAACCTAACAATATGATGTTGTAAAATTATTCAATACTTGTCACCTTCTTTCCAAAAGTTCAAAAAAACCCTAAGCACCTAAAATAATGGTCAACATGACCTTATGATAGCACCACAAAATTTAAGAACTCAAAAATAAAATAGTCCTTTGCCAGGTGCTCTTGCACCATTCTCCCCCTCTCAGTACAAACAACTAAGGAATTGTGGGAGATATCAGAGACATATCAATGCCTTGATTCTTAAAATCTGCTTCTTCTACCCAGGTAGCTTCAGATTCATGCTTATCCTTCCATTTGACAAGATGTTCCATGTACACCTTGTGCCTTGTAGTCTTTTTCACTCTTGACTCCAAGATCTTCTCTGCTTGCAGCTTGTTTGGAGTTGGTATGGACATGTTGATAATGTCCTTGAAGATCTCCTGACTATATTGATCCAGGTCCTTGACTGTCCCTTTATATTTTATCAAATCAACAACATTGAAAACTGGAGAGATGCCCAAATCTGATTATAATTCCACCTTATATGCATTCTTGCCATATTTGGCCAATACCTTGCATGGACCCACTCTTTTCATCTGTAACTTGGTTGCTATTCCCTTCTGAAATATATATTTATTGAGGTGGACCATAACATAGTCCCCAATTTCAAATTGTACATCCTTACTTGACAAATCAACATTCTCCTTCAACTTTTGAGTTGCTGCTATAACTATTTTCTTGACCTGCTCATGAATCTCTTTCATGGTCTGAGTGAAGTCTTCAGCATGTCCACTCCTATGCTCCATAGATCCAACATCTCCGAGCTCACAAATACCTCTTGGGTGCATTCCATACACAACCTCAAAAGGACTTTTCCCTGTAGTTCTATTAACACTGTCATTGTAGGCATATTTAGCTTGGGAGATCACCATATCCCATGTTTGTCCATATTATTTAGTCAAGCACCTCAGAAGATTACCTAACACTCTGTTAACCACCTTTGTTTGACCATCGGTCTGAGGATGGTAAGCTGATCCAAAAAATAGATTTGTACCCAATCTGCTCCATAGAGTCTTCCAAAAATGACTCATGAACTTCACATCCTTGTCTGATACAATGCTCAATGGCAATCCATGGATTCTTACAACTTCCCTGAAGAAAAGATGGGCTATGTAACTTGCATCATGTGTAGTCTTGCATGGAATAAAGTGACTCATCTTGCTAAATTTGTCCACAACTACATAAATACTGTCAAAACCAGTTTTGGTCTTAGGAAGACCTACCAAAAAATCCATGCTCACACACTCCCATGGTCTGTTAGGAATAGGCAGGGGCTGATAAAAACCAGCATTGCTAGCTCCCCCTTTGGCTTTCATGCAAACAACACACTGTTCCACATATTTTCTGACATCTCTTGCTAACTTAGGCTAGTAATAGAACCTTTGAACTAGCTCTAAAGTTTTGTTAATACCAAAATTCCCACTAAGACTACCATTATGTTTCTCTTGGATCAAATTTTCCCTCATTGATCCTCTTGGAACACATAACAGATTGCCCTTAAATAACAATCCATTTTGTAGAGTATACTCAGCATATTGACTATGAAAATGATTTGCAAAATCTGAACATACCTTATAAGCTTCTGAGAAGTCTTCATCTTCACCATAGAGGTCTTTAAAACTCTCCAATCCAATGCTTTTCAGCTGTATCTCTTGGACTGTCAACATTCTCCTGCTTAATGCATCGACCACTTTGATTTGTTGTCCCTTCTTGTGCTTAATGGTAAATGTAAAGGCTTGGATGTACTCCATCCATTTCAAGTGTCTATTACTCAGCTTCTCTTGGGTATTGATGTAACCGAGTGCCTAGTTATCTGTGAAAACCACAAACTCTTTGGGCAATAAATAATGCCTCCACTTCCTAAGGGACTGCACTAAAGCATACAATTCTAGATCATAGGTAGAGTACTTTTTCTTGGCTTCATTGAGCTTTTCACTAAAGAAGGCTATAGGCCTACCTTCTTGACTAAGTACTCCTCCTACAGCTACTCCACTTGCATCACACTCAACTATGAACAACTTGTCAAAACTAGGCAACAACAGAATAGGTTGGGTTGCCACCTCTTGTTTCAGTTTTTCAAACCCTTTATCAGCCTCTTGAGTCCACTTAAACTTTTTTTTCAGACCACCTTTAATGGTATCTAGGACTGGTGCACATATACCACTAAAATTCCTTATGAATTTTCTATAGAATTGAGCCAAACCATGAAAACTCCTTACCTCTGTTGCTGTGGTTGGTGTGGGCCAGTTTAGGATGGCTTCCACCTTGCTTGGATCCATCTTCAATGTTCCTTGGGATACTACAAAGCCTAGATACACAAGTTCTTGTTTGAAGAACTCACACTTCTCGAGGTTGATTGCCAATTGTTCTTCTTGCAGCCTTTTTAGAACCATCTCCACATGCTTCAAATGTTCTTCTGCTATCTTACTAAAAATTAGTATGTCATCCAAGTAGACTACCACAAAATTCCTATGAAATCCTTAAGCACCTCATTCATTAGTCTCATGAATGTGCTAGGGGAATTTGAGAGGCCAAATGGCATCACTTTCCACTCATACAAGCCATCATTTGTCTTAAAAGTTGTCTTCCATTCATCACCCTCCTTAATTTTGATTTGATGATACCCGCTCTTAAGATCTAGCTTAGTGTAATACTGTGCTCCTCCAAGGCAATCCATTAAATCTTCTATTCTAGGAATAGGGAACCTATACCTAATTGCGATTCTATTTATTGCTCTAGAATCAGTACAAAGTCTCCACTTACCTCCTTTTTTTGTTGCCAAAACAACTGGGACTGCACAAGGGCTGATGCTCTTTTGAATTAGACCTTGATTTAACAATTCTTCCACTTGTCTTGCCACTTCAAGATTCTGATCTGGTGTGATTTTGTATGCTGCCTTATTAGGCAATGAGGCTCTAGGTATGAAGCCAATTTGATGAATTATTGCTCTCTTGGGTGGTAGAGTTGCTGGTGTTCCATCACTCACTATGCTCTTGTATTTGTCAAGCAAGTTTTGGACTGCTACTGGTAATACTGTCCTTTCAGCCTTTTCTTCCTCTTTGGACTGCATTAGGACCACATAACCTTCATTCCCTTGGTGTATATCCTTGATGAACTCCTTGCCACTACTCAACATGATATTAGGAACCTTTGACTGCCCCTCATCTTCCTCTGTCAATGACTGCAGCTTGAAGGTTCTTCCATCCTTCTTAAATTTAATGGTGTTCTCCTTCCCATGATATATAGCACCTCTGTCATATTGCCATGGCTTGACAAGAAGAAGATGACATGCATCCATGGGTA
>VDFB02379711.1:35226311-35302302 GCA_007258455.2 Sequoia sempervirens | reverse complement strand
GGAATTGGTGAAAGATGTGGATACTCCTAGTTCAGGTGTGAAGCCTACTCTGAGTCCTGGGAAGGTTGGCATGGTGGATAATTCCCCGGTGACTGGTGCTAAGGGTCCTAAAATTATGGGGGTTGAAATTAATACCCCAGTTGGTGATATCAACCGTGGTGTGGATGAAAATTTGCCTGGGTTTGTGCCTATGGAGGTGCGGGGGATTCAAAGTGTTGACCCTAACCTAGATCCCCATGTATCTCATGCTAGCCCTTTGCAAGATAAAGAGAAGTTTGTGAAGATGGAGTGGTTGGAAGCATTGCTTGACCTAGCAAGCTTGCTTGACAAGCATAGGATAAAGGTGGAGGTGGTCGAGGTTGAGGATTCCCCTGTTGAAGAGGAAAGAGCAGTGCAGAGATGTCCCTGATCACAACTTGGAGCCAAAGGAAGTGCCTCCTATTAACTGGGATGAGGTAAATATGGGTTTATTTTGCAAAATGGCTGAGGATGGGACAAGGAATTTGCTTTCTCTAGTGAAATGGCTATTTTTAGAGGTGAAGAAGCTCAATGTCCAGGTGAAGAACTGGCAGGAGGTCTGTATGACAATTATTTGGCACAATCAAAAGGAATGTGCTATAAAAGGTAAGGTAAAATATATGAATGTTATGTTGGATAAGCTAGTTGTTGATGCTAACCTCCTGGGAGTCACGCGTGAGGAGAGGATTTCCTCTTTGGAAATGATGGTTAGTAAAGTTGTAGAGGAGAGATTTTTTAGAATTGAGGATAGAATTGGTAAGCTATCTAAGGATTTGAAAACCGTGGTCAACATAAGTAACAATTCTTTGAAGTCAACTGCTAAGGGCCTTGTAGTTTTAAATGAGAAATCCCTCAATTGGACTGGAAAAACCTTGGAGCTGGGGGAAATTGAGAAAGCGGTTACTGATGTGAACTGCTCGAACCTGGTGGATAAAAATGTGGAGCCTGTTCCAGCTATGGAAAAGGATGTGGAGGCCAGACCTTGTTTGAGGACTAGGAGTAAGATGAAGAAGCGAGCAACTGTATCTTTTGATGAGCTCAAAGAGGTTATGGAAATGCATGAAGGGGCCATAGAGGAAAATATGGCCTCGGTCAATGTCCTGGATAAGATGCTAAAGTTGTTGCTGACTCTTTTGCTTGATTAGTTGGTTTGCTATTTTTTTTTGCTGTTGGTATGTTGACAGGTTTCTTTGGTTTTTTTTGTTGTCAGCATTTTGGTTTTTTGGGTTGCTTCTTTTTATTGCTTAGTCTTTATTGAAACTTTTTGTCATTGTAAAGGGTTTTGAGGCTCCTTAAAAACCTGCATTTTCTTATAAAAAACTATAAAGATTATATAACATATAATCAATCAAAGATGAACCTAGAAAGGAAGATCCCCAATTAAATGATAGTACATTATCTAGTGATGATTGGGACCTACATTGGAATTTACACCTTATGATGTAGGAGAATATTATGTTGATCTCCCAAATACTATAGAATGCCTCCTCTTTATATGGATCCACCTATCTATGGAAAAATACCTTAAGTGTATAATGATAATAAAGTAGCTTATGTGTTATAGTGATACACAAGGTGCTAGTTCTAATAGTGATTCTTCTTCTTCCACTATACCACTTGATCATTTATATAATCCTATATTTAAAATTATGAAAAAAATTGGTTATAGAGGTAAATGAATTGGACAATAAGAACATTGTAAACTTGAGCCATTAACAATACAACATAATAAAAAATGTCATGTTATTAGTCACATACCTGATGATATGAAGCATTGGTTAAAAGGATGGAAACAAAAAGATAAACATGTAGTATCTATGATCCATACTTATTTGACCCTTAGAATCAATCTTGTTCATTCATTCATATAGATATTATAATTGATTCGGTTTATGATTATCAAATTTCTCTTAATGTATTACTTGATTCAACTTATAAGGATTATATTATGAGCTATAATATTCATTGATTGCCCAATAATTAGTGTGTATTGATTCTTACTATCATAATCATTTACATAGAAGAGGATATAAAAATAAGAAACATAAACAAAAATAAAATATGTGATCATCCATATCATAACATATTAAAAGAGATCTACATTATATCTATCAAGGTGTCTCAACATAAGTATAATCATAGAATAAATCTACATATCACTTAGGGGAAGGTTGTCTTGAATACCCCTCTCCTAACTCACTCCTACTACTATTGGCCTCATACTCAACCTAGACCTATACCGCTCTTGTGATCTACTACTAATGGTTATCATCTTACTTTTGTGCCTCTTTATATCCCAATATAAGTTTACTAAATCTTTAGCTACCTAACTCTAGCCTTCACTTGAGAGGTTGCTAGCCATTGTACTATAATTGTCACATCCCCTCTTAGTGAAAGCATGAATTTTCTCACCTCTATTTGTAGCCTATCTCTATCCTATTGAAGAGTAGTATTATGCTTTTCCTTGACCTACCTACTTAGTACTAGTAGTCATGCAATCCTTCACACATGATCCTCAAATGTAATTGTGACCTCCCCTATAGGTAAATGAAATATGTTCATATCAAATTCTCACCACTCTACTAGGGTGGTGAACATCTAAACATCATAAGAAAACATAGGAAGATACATCATATGCCTAATCCCAAAACTCTCCAACATGATTATATCTACATATATGGGCTATAAGCATCTCAAAATCTCAATTTCATGGTTATGGGGCCACTCCCTAATCTCTATAATTCCATTACAACCACAAACAAACATAAATTGTAATTAATAGAAACTAATCACATAAAAAATAATTATAAAAGACTAGAACTAAAAACTTGACCTATCCTAGTTTTTATTTCAATTACATAGATGAGATTATTCCCACATATTAGTTTTGCACCCTTAAGGTCATATCCATGTACCAATTCCACAAAGAAATATTCACATCCATGTAGATTAGTTTATTTTCACAAGTATCGATATAACCATTAAAACATTCCATTTAGCTAATTTATGTCATTTCTTATCATTTTTACAATTGGAAAAAATAAAAAGGTTAAAACATGTTTTCTATGATGGACCATTATGACACTTTAGATGGTTCTCTCTTATGGGTAACAATAAAAATGAAATGTGCTCTTCACATTTTACTCTTCTCTAGATAATAAGGGGGGTATTCCCTTCTATACTAAGTTTCAACTCTAATCAAGTGTACTAAAAATGAAAGACTATTATTCATGATGAATTCTTATCAAGTCTATGACATGGATAGATGTCTTTTTAGATAAATTTTATAATGCTACATTTATTACACTGGTTATTTATTTGAGACCAAATTTATGGGCTATATGATTGTACATGATCATTAAAATTACACATTACTTTCATAGGGGGCATTTCATAATGATACATGCTAATTATTATACAATGTTAATAATATATTTTGCTAATTATATAGAGTTTTAGATCCCTTCGTTATCATAGATGATAGTTACTTGTTGATTCACTAGTACATTTATAGGGCATAGATTCATATGATACTATTCTTCATATTTTACATGATGGATTCTATTATACATGGTTACAAGTGATACATTCAATAATATTTATTTATGTACTTACTTGACCCTTAGTTTTTATAGTGTTAATGGGGGGGAATTCTAAATGTTGACATTCTCTAACCAATTTTCTTTTATCTATTACATATGCTATCACTTGATATATCTTTCACACTTGATGAAATTATTCAATACATATATCTAATATATTACTTCATGCTCAAATCCTACCACGTATATATCCCTATTGTTATGTTACATATTTGTATTGACATGTTTACCTCTTACATTACATGTTTCACCATGCTTACAAGATTTACTATTATTAGGGGAAACTTGGGGGCATCTCATACCATTTAATTTATATGCATACATGATTATTTCCCGCTTATTACTTGATTTATCTTATATTTTATTATCACATAATATTTGAGTAATATTGATTACATGCTTATTGTGCTTTACATGGTGTTATCATCGATAATTTTTACATGCTTTTTATGTCTTACATGATGTTATCATTTTTCCTTACCTCTAATTCTTTGCATCCTTTATATGAAACCAATTAGAGGGGACATACATTATCACTAACATTCCTTATAATTATTTGTTACATTTATAATAGTGATGATCAATTTTGTACCAAATAGAGCTTAATCACCATTTCTAAATAGATTATGTTTTCACATAGAGCCATTATCTTGTTATCTATAAAATCAAATTATTTCCCACATAGTTAGATTCCTTTGGTCCTTATCCACTTGGTTGTAGTCCTTTCACACTTTCTGCTTAGTCAGAGACCTTTATCCCTTATCCACTTAGTTGGAGTCCTTTTCATATTTTGTACTTGGTTAAATCCCTTTAACATTTATTTGTTTGTTTCAGTGAAATTGTTTTCCACTTAGTCAAAATTTCTTACCCCACTCCTTTTACTTTTTGTAGATAGTTTTTAGCATGTACAATTATTCTCATTTTTTGATAAGTGCTAGTCATTGGAATTTTTTATATGTGCATGTAGGTTCACAAGATGAAGAATTCATGGCTAGGAGAGTACACACATTTAATTTCCATATCAAATCCTTTGTGTGTTTAAAATATTTAGTTTTTATGTTGACTATTTGATTTTACTTTGACATGCATTCTCATAATTCACATGCAAGTGAAAGTGGGGGAAAAATGTAAAGGTCAAAATTACAACACTGTGAAATTTTTCCTTATGTTGTGGAGCTACGACCACTAGGTTGTCCTTATGCATGGACTAGTGTGTGAGATGTTGTACTTTGTGTAGAAGTTGGTAAAATTTTATCTTGGCCTTATTTTATCTTCTTAAATCCCAAGATTCCAAATTCACCTATTATGTTTCATATTTATTGCCCTAATTTAGATCAATATGTGAGACCTAGGTTATTTCTACACATTTAGATCTAAGCCCAAATAAGTCTAAATGCAAATTTTTTAAATTAGCCCTTGTTGGCCTACCTCACTAGTTGTTATGAGCCAACTAAAATGAGAAGTATTTCAAAATGCACATTATGGTGTTCTATTTAAGAAGTGACCTTTATTCATTAAATCATCTAAGTGCTATTCAAAATTTGTCTAGAAGAATCAAGAGAACACTAAGGAATGAAAAAAAATCTAGGACATAACTAATTGATTCTTATTATATCAACATTGCATCAATGTCTTAGGAGGAAATTGTATGGTCATCTATTATCTTCACTTTTCATTATTGTTGAATTAGTTTTCCAAGAGGGTTGACCAAAGGAAAATAAATCCTTGTCTAGTAGGTCTTCCAAATAATGTTTGTAAACACTATTTTTCTAGTCATGGGTATATGAGATTAAGACAAATCTTTTTTTTATTGATTAGAATCCTACTACATTTTTGCACAAAGTTTTGATTTGTGCATTAAGTTCATTTCCAAAGCATTGAATTCACTTCCAAGTGCATGCAATTATCTAATCTATAGGTGTGCTTAAACTTGAGAGTTATAAAAAAAAATATTATTTTGAAGTCATTGTTTGAGAGGGCTATTTTCCTAATGTAATGATGAATTAATTTGTGAATTCTATGAAAGTCATTTTTAATAGATTAAGAACTAAATATCCTTACATTATTTTATTTAATTTCTATATTTATTACAACAATAATATCAATTTCATACCTAAATTGATTGTTTATTTATCTAATTTAAATATTTATATCGATGTGCATTGGTTTTGAAGTGTGACAATATTTGGTTTTCTAGTTCTAGTAGAATGCTTGCAATTGAATGATGGTTTATCACAATAGTGCTACTACCTTTCTTCATCCCTTTGAGATAAAAAACACTACAACCCTTTAAGCAAATACCTCCACTCAATTTGAAGAGAAGAGTAATAGGAGAGAATTGCATTCTTACATATCAACCTATTGAAAGAGATAACTTTTAAGCACTCTTCTTAAGACATAAAATAGTTGGGGAGAAGAGTCTTAAAATGTAACAGACTCAATTTGCAACTAAGTTGGACTAGGTGGTAGCCCCTCTCCCTATTTTGTAGATTATATTATGCTATGAACTTAATAATTTAAATAATATAACATTTTGAGTGTAAACAACCAAAATATTCATTTTCTTATGAATACAAAAGAATTGATAAATAATAAAATATTATCTTAATCCCGTTATAAATATATTATAAGCTCTCTTAGGTCAAATTTAAGGTAAATGTGATCTATTCCATTATAAATTTGTATGATTAAAATGAAAATTATCTTCCATATATATTCTGGCTCAAAGAGATTGATATCAAATTGGCTTTGTTACCCTGTAATTAATGGACTTTTATTCAATTAAAATAAGAAAAAACAAGGTAGCTCATTTGTGTTCCGACTCGAAGCAAATTCAACCTACTTCAACTTTTCAGCATTTTCTCTTTCCAATGAAGAAAATTTTGTTCGACAGTGTAAGAAGTCCTTGGAAAATAGTTTTTCTGGACAATGATGTACAACGCCCCCAAAATATTCCTTCGCGATGATATAAAAGATCAACGTTATTAGGCGCTGAATTGAGTTCTGTCATTGTTAGTATTCAGTGGAAGATCCAAAGATGGCAGATACAGAGAATTCCAAAAGCAGAGTTTTGATAATAGGAGGTACAGGACGGTTAGGCCAAAGGTTTGTGAGGGCAAGCTTGGCTCTCAGTCATCCTACTTATGTTCTCTTCCGTCCTCAAGCAGCTCACGATCTTGCTAAAGTGGATCTCCTCATTTCTTTCAAGAAATCCGGAGCTCACCTTCTCCAAGTATGTCATTTCATTTCATCTATTTACATACTTTCCTTTTCACAGCTGAAATCCTAAATTATGCACTGAAAAGTATTGATTAGTACTAAGTAATAAGGAGTATTTGGCAGGGTTCATTGGATGACCATGAGAGCTTGTTGGCTGCTCTCAAGAAAGTGGATGTTGTCATATCAGCTTTGGCAGGAACTATTGTTAGAAATGATATACTTCAACAGCTGAAATTGTTGGAGGCCATTAAAGAAGTAGGCAATATCAAGGTACTATTTGGTTTGTGTGGGCTGTTTGTAGTTCCTTCATACATACTGATGCAATATGTCAGTTTCCTGTATTTTATTTCTCTGGTTTATCATCTTCTTCAAAAGAATGAAGATTCCTAGTTCATCAACACCATTTGGTATGTCAGACCCACTTTGCAGGATTAGTCAACTTAAAGAAACGGAAGATTTTTTTAAGTCATTTTCTCTTGTCTGGTTATCTCAATCTGATGATGGATCACGGAATTTGGATTATGGAATTTGGTCCACTTTGCAGGATTAGTCAATTTAAAGAAACGGAAGATTTTTTTAAGTCATTTTCTCTTGTCTGATTATCTCAATCTGATGATGGATCATGGAATTTGGATCATGGAATTTGGAAAAAGTACATAGTAATTGTCAAGACAATTAATTAAGATCAAGAGGTCTTAGGAATTCTTTACATCATATTTGTATGATTTAGGATTTCTGTAATGAGGTTTCCTGACACTTTTTTTGCTTGGGTATAATGGTCTCCTTTTGTTTCCCGAGGGCTGTCAGATAAAGGGCTTTTAGTGTATTTTTTGCTTTTTTCCTAAGGGTGCTTTGGGTCGATCAGGGCTTAGATTTGATGGCCTATGACTATATTTAGGCATGTTAGTTAAAAATTACAACTAAATTTTAGGTGGAAAGGGAAGATTTCAAAACAGATCATCAAAATTTAATAAAATTGTTTTAATATATTTTTTCTAAAATAGGCAACTTTAAATAGATAACCAAAAATTCTTGACAGGCAGAGACGATCATCAAATTTAGCCCATAGCCGTCCTTTGTAATCTGGTCAATTTCTAGCAGCCTATTAATCCAATTTATGGGTGTATTTATTTTAAAAGATAAAATTGATTTTGTCGATGTCTGGTCTTTGACAGCCAAATTCTCCCAAGTTGTCTGGATTATACTCCATAAGGATAGTTTCACCGTGTTCATATTCTGAATCATATTTGTTCTATCTGTGTCCAGGATGCAGGGCATCCAGTGTCTTTATCTAATGACTTTTGAGGATCAAGGCTCAAGTCCTAGGGCAGGCTTTACTCAAACCCTAGGTAGGCTTCACTCAAACCCTAGGTTAAATTTAGGCTTATGCAGAACAAGTTAGAAATCATCTGCTGGAAAAATCTCCAGTTGGACAGCACACAGCCTATCCCAAACACCCAGAGATTATACCCAATAGCAGGAGAAATCAGCCCGTCCCTAGCACAGTAAAAGCTGAATAGCGTCACCTCTACATAATGACTCATGAGTAATTTAGCTTATACCCCAATGGATATCTGTTCCAAGTTGAAATTTTAACTTGATCACATGTCCTATCTCCAAAGTTTAAACTCCACTCTCCTGCATAACTAGCATTGATTTTCACAATGCCCAATTGGGTCTGTTGCAATAGGTCTATTTTTATTGATAATGTTCGCTAGACATATGCAGGCTTCTGCATAGCTTGTATTGTTTTTAATAATGCCCAATTCAATCTTTTCCTATGGACCTGTTTTCTATAGATGATGTTTGCTATATATCGTATGTAAATGAGGATAGATTTATGCCAAATATTTGACGCCTTCCTGAACCACACCATCTGCTATATTATGCATCTCTTCCAGATCCCAAATTTATGTTTTTAACATGATCATTATACTATTCCATCTTGACATGTCCTTTCAATTTCATTCTATTTTTTAGCACTTATCGTCTTTCCAATGAACTCTATTTGGTATCTGCATGTTAAGAAACCTCCATCGTCACTGTCTACAATGCTTGTACTACTACTCCAGTGACATCTAATTACTGAAAGGATTTTTTGAGAAAGGCTCTGGGCAATGAGTTGAAATGCGCATCCATACCAATAAAAAGAAAGCTAAATGGAACAAGAAAACTGTCCTGACAGTGACCATGGAATTTTGCAATTGGATGGTGATAAAATTGTGGGCTGTTTGCAGGATGGACAACTGATGTTAGATTTTTTATCAAACCTTTTTTCCTCAAGTTCCATTAATTTATTTTTACCCATTACACATGTAATATCTATATATGTACTTAATACTACCTGCATTACAATCTAGCACTACTTAGTACTTGTGAATTTTGGGTGCAGCGTTTCCTCCCTTCAGAATTTGGTGTGGATCCAGATAGATTGGTGGATTCTATAGAGCCGGAAAATCCAGTTATGATTGATAAGAGGAAGGTAAGGCGTGCTATAGAGGCAGCCAAAGTTCCCTACACCTACATCTTGGCCAACTGCTTTGCTGGAATCTTTTTAGGAGGCATGGGACAGTTTGGACAAGGATTTATTCCTTCAACAGAAAAAAGTGACCTTATATGGAGATGCAAAAACAAAAGGTATTTGTGAAAGCTACAACATTCATAAATTATATTATAGCCCATTATTGTTTGGCCATCATGTGAAATCCATTATTGCTTAGGCCATCATATTAGATTATGTGAAGCAGCTGATATTTGGACAATCACAAACTGCAGTAATATGGGTGGACGAGGATGACATTGCAACCTATACAATCAGAGCAATAGATGACCCTCGGACTGAGAATAGAAAAATTCATATTAGACCACCTGCAAATATTCTGTCACAGGGGGAGGTTGTAGAAATATGGGAAAAAATTATAGGCCACCCTTTGGAGAAAACTCAAATATCAGGAGAGGATTGGCTGAAGACTATGGAAGGTTTGTAACTTTGTATATACAGAGGTTGATTATTTTACTGTTGTATTGTTATATGAATGTTAACTTCTTTCCTATTATTGTTTTAAAATGGCAGGTAAACCTCTTGAAATACAGACTATAATTTCACATGCCTATGAAATATTCTATGAAGGCTGTACAACTAATTTTGAGATTGGGGCTGATGAAAAAGAAGCTTCTGAACTATATGACGATGTGAGGTATACTAGCGTGGAATCCTACTTGAAGCTATATGTGTAAGTCTAATGGAAGTTTCTCACTTGACTTCCCATACTATATGTATAAGTCTAATGGAAGTCTCTCAATTGACTTCCCATGCTATATGTATAAGTCTAATGAGTGGTATGCATCATTTGCAACAATAAATTGTATTGTAATGTAATAAAAAATATCAAATCAAATTCTAATGGTAGGAGGCCTCCTTTATCTTTTAGCCTCATCTCATACGCTAATATTGAATGTGACAAGAGAAGCGATTGCCTCAAAAGAAGGCTACTTTTTCTTCTTGTTTAGATGGTTGTTTCCAAGGACTTTTGGAAAAAAAAATATTCAAATTTTGTTTTATCATCATAAGATGAAAATTACCAACCATCATTTGTTACAAATAATAAATTTTGAAAAGAAAGCATCTTGTTATTGTCCTTTTTAAGAGGGTATTACATTGAATTAGGTAAATTAGGGCAAAATTGGCAATGTACAACAAAATTAGACAGTTTTCAAAATAAACTTCCAAAACAGAATCCAGATTTGAACAGAAATTAGAGACAAGGATTTGCACATAAAATTTTAGCCTAAACTGGGTGGACAAGAGCGCTATGTACCCTAGATCATATAGGTGTTTTTAGAAAATTTATGATTTGGAAGCCATCAATAGTGTTTAAAGGTTTTGAGTTGTAGAGGTTCAGGTTTGGAAATAGACTGAATTTTGGAAATACACAAAACCTAATTTTTCTATATGAATCACATACATGCATGTTATTTTTGATATTTTTAGGGCAATTTAATACGTTCAAATGCTAATTTTTCAGAAATTGAAATATTGTAATTGATTGATTTTTCCAGAAAATATAGAAAAGCAATGCTTTTTGATCTTTTGAAATGAAAATACTCTACAATTTCTTCACTTTTTCAATGTTTTTCACTAAAATATGCATGCATAAATGACAAAATAGTATTGCAATTAAATTTATTAATGATAAATAACTTGGATCTAAACCCTAAACAAGGAAAAATTAGATATGAAATTATGCAATTTAATTCAAATTATTTGCAATGCATAATGATGAAAGCATACAATAACAACACGATCTTTAAAGCACCTAGGTTTTGAATTAGTTTTCAAAATTTATGCTAATGAAAATAAAAAAATTATAAGTGTAGGATATGTCAAGTTCACCAAAATGTAGAATAGGAAAAGTGATCGTAGATCTAGTTAGGTTGACTAGGATTATCTCCTTTTCACTTTGACTCCACATTCTAGACCAACTAGGGTTTTATGATTGGCTTGCTACCACAAGGGAGAGCCAACCTCCTAGGGTTTTTGTTTTTTTGAGTCGTGAGGAGGATAATTTGATGTGTCTTTTAACAAGCCTATTTGACATATAACCCTAGATCTAAAAATGTAGTTTATCACATAGATAAAAATGAAAAGTAACATAATTGACCTAAATATGAGAAATGGCAACAATGAGGAAATTTTACTACAAATTTGAAGCTAAAATGGCTGGTCTAGGGCGTGGTGTGCCTCAAACTAGGCTCCTCTTTTTTCGGATCTGAAAGTTTTGATGTGTATGTTATAGTCTGCACTCTGTTTTATGAAACTGTCACTTGTTGAAACTCCCATATCTGATTTTCACACATGAAAAGGGGAAAAGGTTTTGCTATATAGGGGATTGCCTAAGTCAAACCCCATCTTGATATTTCTTCCTCCACATACAATGATTGATGATGATCAAGAGGGCATGCCCTAGGTTGGGTACAGGCCAAAACAACAATAATTGACTGAAATTGATAAATGATAAATGATAATGTTACCTCAAGATGTGAAAACCCTTGAAGAAGAGATGTCACACTACAAGTTGGTTGATGGATGCCTTGATTGCTTGATATATCTACAAAATGCTAGTTCCCAAAATAGAATAGATTACTGCAACTAGCATATAGAGGATAACTCAATACATCTTCATAAATTGGCATGATTGATCATAATAGCTCCAAGTGCACATAAATTGCTTCATTCTTTTTGATGTCTTGCAAGCTTGATCTTGATTGATGAAATTGTTGTAATAATGCTACTAATTCTGCCCTTGGCTGATTTTAGGATCCTAAAATTTCTCAATAGATTTTCTAGCATTCACTAGGATTTCAAATGATGAAAAAGACTAGTATTTATACACAATTATTCTAATTTCTCAAAAATCAAATACCGATGACCGATAAATGAAATTGAAAATTTAAATAATAAAATACCACCGACATATTTAAATTGGAGCAAAAATGAGGTGGTCTAGGGCATGGGGTGCCCTAGACCAGATCCATTCTTTTCGAGGACCAAAGTGTTGGGGGTAAATATTAAATGCTTTCTTTCATTTCCCTTGTTTGGTTTTCTGAGGATATTCATAAAAATGGGAAATTAAATGCATAATTACGTCCAAGCACATAGAGGGGAGCAAAACCTAATGTGAAATTGTCAAGGGTGACAATTTTTGACACTACAGTAAGGTAGTTGAGTGCTCTAATTTTTTTTAAATTTACCTAGGATGTCATCTATGTAGTCTTTCACAATGTCATGCAACATATTATGGAAAATAAAATTCATGGCACATTGATAGGTGGTACTAGCATTCTTAAGGCCAAAGGGAATAAATCTATAGAAAAATATTTCTTGTGATGTGATGGTCATTTTGTGTTGATACTCTTGTGTGATTTATATTTGATTATACCCAGAAAAGTCGTCCATAAGAGATAACATCTTATGTATAACTATGAAATCTACAATTATGACAATGTTTGGTAAAGGAAAGTCATCTTCAAGGCATGCCCTATTAATGTCTCAAAACTTTGTGTAAACCTTGTGTGTGTAACATGTTTTCCTACCCTAAATGATGCAAAACAAAAGAAATGCAAAAGTGAGAACAATACAAAGCAACACCTCAAGATTAACCTAGTTGAACTTGAACAAAGAAAAGATAAAAATAAGTTATTTACCTTGCCCAAGTCGATTTGTTGGTTGGCCATTTGGATGTGATAGCTTGTGTGCTCCTTGATGGAAAATCACCTAAAACTAGATGCAAAATGATGTGGATTCAATGGAGAATGCAATGATGGAGTTGGGTATTTGGATAAGTATATGAAATGGATGCAATATGAGCTTGAAAATTCGACAATGGTGGATGCAAGAGCTTGAAATTGCTAGAGTTAATGCTTGTGGATGAAAGTTGTGTAATTAATGAAAATGAGACTAAAATCCTCTATTTTAGGGGAAAAGTCTCTAGAGAAATGGATGGCTAGGATTTAGCCACCATGGAAAAGATGAAGGGTTGTGGTGAGTTGAGGAATCACAAGCCCTCACATCTTGCCATGTGGAAATGAGGTGGAAAGGGGGAGTGTGATGTGGAGGTACTTGCAAGTACCTTGGGATTGGGAGAATATTTCCTCAAAAATGAAGTTCTTGTCCCCATGTGTGAAGGATGTGACACGAGGAATTTTGGAATTCCTCAATAATCGTCATGGGGAAGAGAGAGACCTTGAAGTAATAAATGTGAATTTTTAATTCACATGATTGGAAGTACCTTGGGGATAAGACAAGGTCCTCATAAAGGAGGTCCTTATCCCCATATGGGAGATGTGACATATGAGAAATTTTAGAATTTCTCAACAACCTACATGGGGAAGAGGAGAGCCTTGGAGGAATTTAAATGTGAATTTTTAATTCACATGGGGAAGAGGTTGTCTTGGATAAATGAATAAAGCACTTATGAAGGTTGACTTGGAGGCATGCCATAAGTGACATGAGGATTAGATTAAGGTTGTGCAAACAAGTGATTAAGAGACTAATGAAGGATTAGAAGCAAGTTGTAAGTTATGGAGGATGTAACATTAATCTTGATTAAAGGTGTGCACAACTTAATCATCAATTAATTAAACTAATCCAGATTAGAAGAGGATTATGGAGGATGTGACAAGGAAAGAGAAAAGAGAGAATTTAAAATTGATTTAAATTCAAAAGGCTAAATGACTAAATTAAATAACTTGGCATATTTATTTAATTTAGAGAGGAAGGGATGAAATATTAAATTAAATACTTTAGGAACCTTAGGAAAATGAGAAATATTAATTAAGTAAATCATTAATATTGATGGGGAATATGAAATAGACGAATAAAATAGATGAATTTGGCCATATAGGAGTGGTCAAATTTGGATGTCTACATTTTTCCCCTCTTCGAAATACTGTTAGAATAACAGTGTTTCGAAGAAAAATAAAATGCAGATGACTCTATAGAGGAAATGACTAGAAAATGATGCTCCAACATGGGAGAAGTTGCGTAAGCTTCCCAGATGGTGGGAAATAAAGGGAGATGCTTCGGTCTCGCAAGAAAATGGCTATGATGAAGGGAAAAGTTACTTATAGTAATTTTGAGAGTTACTATTCCTTATTTGCATACCTGGCAGTTGAGTGAGAGAGAGAGAAGAGGAGAAGAAGGTGACGAGGATGGCCGAGGAGTTCAATGACGACATTATCCACTTGGGGGACAAGGTACGACGATTCTTCCACGAGCATGCGGTTCCACGCTAGGTTAGTTCCAAAACCCTCTTTGTGATTTTAAGCAAATTTTGTTTTGTTTTTGAATTTTTATGCATTTTAAAAACATGGGTTTTGGGATTCGGGTAGGTTAGAAAAATGGGTAGGTGGTGGAATTTTGATTTCGCCCATTGTGTAGGAAAAATCACCTGTTTATAGGAAGTGGGTAAGGGGGGTAGATTTATCTATTTAATGGACAAAGTTGCCTAAAAAATAAAAAAATTCCCAAAAAGGGCGGGATAACACCAAAAAATGGCAGACTTTCCCTTGAATCGAGCAAATCCGCCCAAAAAAGGGGAATTAGTTAGTAAAAGGGTGATTGTGCCCTGAGGATGGGAAAATGTGCCCATCCCAATGGTGCAGCCGCCCGTGGCGGCGGAGGGCTGGTGGGTCCACCCATCCTCCGAGCAGACTCGCTCGCTGGAGAGGTGAGCAGATTTGCTTGTCGAATGGGTGGGCTCTCCTGCTTGTGGTGGCGGGCGGGATCGCCCATCGGCCGAACGAGGGCGCTCACCCACGGGGAGACGAGCGGGCTCACTTGTCCTCAGGTGGGCTTGCCCAAGGGGTGGACGCACTCGCCCATCCCAAGGGTGGGCGGATTCGCCCGTCCCAAGGGCGAGCAAATTTGCCTGTCCAAGGGTGGGCTTGCCCATGCAAGGGAAACGGGGAGAAAAAAGGGTGAACACGCCCAAAATGGGCATGGATGATGCCAAAAAGGGGTGAATTCATCCAAGTTGGGCGAATTTTCCCAAAAGGCGAAGGAAAAGGGGGGAGAAAGGGAAAATTGGGCTAATTTTCCCAAAAAAAAGGAAGGGGAAGGTCAAGAAGACAATCTAGGGCAGGGAAGAAAAGAAGGTGAAAGAGAGGGAAAGATGAAGAAATGATTTAAATGACTAACATGTTGTGTGGTGTGGATGTAGCGGTTTGAGAGCTTGAGGATGCGAGAAAGGCGTTTAGAGGTGTTGGAGGTGACTATAGCGGTGATGAACAGAGAGAACCACACAACATTAGTACGAGCAGGGTTGTTAGACATGCTCAGATATCCCATAGTTAGAGCGCATTGAGCACTACTTAGTGCACTTATAGAGCGATGGAGATCAGAGACATCTACATTCCACCTCCCGACGAGGGAGATGATCATCACCCTAGAGGATGTGTGGAGGATTTTTCAGCTACCTATAGCGAACCACCTCGTGAGTTAGACGAGGTCAGAGGATTGGGAGTTGGACGAGACCCTATGGGTCCTTTCTGGACGTGAGGACTTACCACTTTAGAGGATGGTGTTGGATCTAGACAAATGTTTAGGGATGGGGGTACCTCCACTACCATTATACCTATGCGGTTTGATTAGCGGGCTTTTCTTACCAAACAGGAGTGGACACTTTTGCAGCCTCAAGTTTATGGAGGTTGTGAGACACATCGTGGAGCAGAGGGAGGGGAGTTCGCATGGGGTCCATGCATGTTGGCTTAGTTGTACAAGGATATGCACGTGGTGTGCTACTGGGGGGCACTCAGTGTTACATAGGTGACACTGTTATAGGTATGGGCCTAGGAGCACATCAGTGTGGTCAGGCTAGGAGTTGTGACAGGAGGGGGCAGAATCCTACACTACCAATGACATACTGGTATGGGATAGAGTACAGCTGGGTATTTCATTATTAGGGCCTCGGTGATTTGGATAGATGGAGGAGGAGGCTAGATGATCTATAGGAGGATTAGATAGTGTGGAGGCCATCTTTGGATGGAGGGAGGATGAGGAGAGACATAGAGGATACTTCTTCACAATATCCTATTTGGTTGGGAGAGAGCCCTACATAGTAGTGTTGCACAGGGTAGACTGAGTGTTGAGACAATTTGAAGTTTAGAAGGACATCCCTTGAGGACCACAGAGATTCAGACGGATCACACAAGAGCAACCATGGGGGGATCAAATTGTGGTTGAATTTGTGAGATAGCAATGGGAGGGGCTTTAGGAGGTACCATACCTAGGTAGGAGGAGAGGGAGAGCAGATGCAGGGACGACAGTGAGATTCTCTGTGTGGTTTTCTCATCATCGACCAATGTGGATTACGCTGATGGAGCCAATTATAGAGGCTCATGGCTTCAGACTGGAGGATGAGATGAGACTGGTTGGAAAGAGGAGGGGGAGGAGGGGAAGAGGACAACAAAGTTGAGGATAGGAGGGGGTAGAGGCTAGTGAGGATAGAGAGGATTGACAAAGGAGAGTGAGGAGGGGAGGACAACAGAGGAGAGGCTAGGAGGAGGCCAAGGTAGAGGAGGAGAGAGAAGAGCCATAGGTGGAGGTGATGGATGTAGATGCTCCCGAGGTTCATCCATTGGCCATGGTACCATATGTACCACCGCCACTAGAGGACCCAACTATACTGTTGAGAGGGGCCCTGATGAGGTTGTAGATTGCAGAGTAGAGACTTAGGGATTTGGAGGCTAAGAGGAGGAGACTGGTGGCCGAGGTGAGCAAGCTGCATGCAAAGGTGGGTAGGGTGTGGGTGGAGGTAGAGAGGGATTTTATGGCTTTGGCCAATGATACAGGATGATAGATATTAGATTTGTAGATAGAGAGGGATGGACTATAGGTCGAGGTGAGCAGGCTAGGAGCATAGTTTACTCAGTTGGACAGAGAGAGACATAGAGCATGAGGAGTTGGTGGAGGTGAGGTGGAAGCGAGACAAACTATAGGTTGAGGTGACCATGCTATAGTCAGGGGGACAACAGGGGCTTGGAGGAATGACAAATCGGGTATCTTTAGAGGCCCTAATGGAGGCAGAGAGAGATATGGATAATTTGAGGAGATAGGTGGAGGGGCTGTTGAGGGAGAGGACCAAGCTAAGATGGGAGCAGTATGAGCTTTGTGACAGAGCAAAGGTAGCAGAGCAGACGATGGGGACTGTAGGGTTGGTTTTGGAAAGAGAGGAGGCTATGATGGCGCAGTTACAGACTTTGCGAGGTGAGAGAAATGTAGCAGAGGCAGAGGTACAAACTCTGCAAGGTGAGAGGGATATGATAGTAGGATAGATGCAAACTCTACAACACGAGAGGGATGCAACAAAGGTATGAGTATAGACTCTGCAGGGAGAGAGGGATGCAACGCAGGCACATGCACAAGCCATGTAGGGTGAGGGAGGTGAGATAGGGGCAAAGGTGCATACATTACAAAGGGAGAGGGATGTCGCACAGGCACAGGTACAGGCCATGCAAGAGGAGAGGGATATAGCGATAAAGTAGGTGTCCTAGGTGTAGGAAGAGATTGGTCAGTTACAGTTAGCACAAGATGCGTGGGCATAGGAGAGGAGATCCATATGCAGATTTCAGGACAGGTACAGGGCAGTGTGAGATTCAACAAGATATCAAGCCATAGAGAGAGACGAGTACATGCGGGAGGCCAACTACTATATGGCGACCTACTTTATAGCAGTGCCAGATTAGACATAGTGGGTACCTCCCTACGTCTGAACGATGCCACAAATGTAGGCACCATCCCAGTTAGCAGGGACACACTCGAGGTTACAGTAGCTATCGAGAGACCCCTCCGCGTAGAGGGGTAGTGTCAGACTCACCACAAAGGTCCAATGTGGGCAACTCACTGTAGAGAGGATAGAGGATAGATAACAGGATACAAGTTTTTGACAAGTGCAGGATGGGTGTATAGTACAGAGTAGTAGAGATCAGATTTGATTCAGAGCCTTGTACTTGTATTTTATTTTATGGTTACTAATGTATATGATGGATATGTATTTTGATGATATGATGGACATTATTATGGATCATGTGATGGACATTGTATTTTGATATTTATATGATATGTGACAACCCTTATTGACACTATATTGTGTTTATGTGATGGATGATTTATTTATGCACATATGTATGTTTATGATTTTAGCATGGATGATCATTATGATGTAATGTATGTTGATGATGATTTATGTTTATGCCTATGTGGATAGCATGGATGATATGTATGATGCCTAATGTTTATGATGCAAGATATGATGAATGATTTATGACATTATATACTATGAATATGGATCTAACAATTTGTGATGTAGGTGGCAATGTATGTAATGTGTTAATGAGATGGATTAAAATGGATAATAACATGAATCTAAGATGCTTAGAATAACCAATTATGATTAATCTAAACCATTTAAAATAACTATGAGATGACAATGCACATGGTATGAAATGCAACAAACCTATAATGTTGGATGAGATGCAATTAAATTCCTTACAAACACTAATAGATAAATGAAATGCAACATGGACATGAGTGTAAATAAGGGCTTGCATGGTGATGAGGGCCGATGGTAGGTGTATCATACTTGCTAGAGTTTATTGGCAAGTACTTCCCTATAATAATTACAAATTTAAGGGAGGATGGGTGGGAAACTGCACCTATCAAGAACCATAGGTATCCTAAGAAGAATAGGAGATGGGGGGATGAATGTTTGCACAACCAAAATCATAGGTCATAGGTTAGGTATAGATGAAATGCAATGGAATTAATCATGAAATGCAATCCTAATGTGATTTTCCATTTCTAGAGCACTGATTTTTGCTATAGCATAAGACACCAGGTGCTAGGGTATGTAAAACCAAGGCAGTTTAGTGTCTAATGCATAAAACAAACACAACATACAAGAAGGCTATCCCAACACCCCAAAGTTGCAAAGACCTTGGTTGGGCTAGGAATTGGGATAACCAGAAGCACAAAAATATGTCACAGCATAACACAAGACCATAGGGGTCTTGGTGGGTACTACGTGGGACAACCAAGTAGACAACAACAAACAAAAGATCAAGATATGCCCCTATGTTAACCAATCAAAACACACCATGATATGATAGATCATAGCGGCCTTGGCAAGTTATGATAGGAAGCCCAAATGATAAACAAAATCCAAAAGTATCAAAAGATCACAATCAATTTCAAATGTCCTTTTCCATGAGATCAAGAGGGTGGATGGGATTGATGAGGTCTGTTAGGAAGGATGCATCCTATTAAGACCAAAGATGGATACTAAACTAAAAGATCGATATGACGAAGGAGACTCCAAAACCAATTGAATCTCATGATACGAGTGGATCTCATTTTTGAAGAACTAGCTGGATAAGGACAAACTCGATGACATGACATGAGGCAAGACACAAGACACAAACACACTAAAGACCTAGGGGCTCAGGGGCTGATCAAATATTAGCCTTGCCTATGTGAAAGCGCAGGGCCCTCGTAGTTGAAGAAAAGACCGTGGATAAAAGCAGAAAGAGGACAATGGAGACGAGTGATGGAAAATGATGACTAGACAGACAAAAGAAAAGCCTCGGGATGGATCAAATGATTGACCTTGCCTACGTGAAAGTGCAAGGGAAACATAGTTTGAAAAGGACAAATGACAAAAATGAGACCAAAAGACTAACAAGACAAGATGGGATCTAAATGAAGATCGACATGATGAAGGAACCTAGATGGAAGTGAAGGACTGATGACACAAGCCTATATTAGGCTAAAAGATTAGGATAACAGATAGTGGATGAAGATCGTCCAATGCTCAACCAAAATATACCAAGCGACAGGATAAGGGATGCTGATGGATGGATGGGATTGATAGGATGATAGGATATGAGAACCAGATGGGTGAGAGCATAAAGTAACTAGGACACAAGGTAGATAATGATTAAGCCTTGTATGAATGACACCTATGACCATGTTTTCACCAAACGTACTTATCCAAGGCACCACCAAGGGTGGTTTTCACCATAGGATGAATTATTTCTCTTTACTATTTTTGGATTTTTCTGATTTTTTGTTTTTTTGTTTTTGTATTTTTAATGATTTTTTACTTTTTTTGTGTTTTTTGTAGGATAGGATAACCTAGCTGACTTAAGTGTAAAACCTTTTTAGGTGCATGATGTTAATGGGCTCCTCTAGGGGCTCTCATTCAGGTGTGGCAAGTTTGTATGCCCCTGATCCATATTTTGTAGTGATGACATAGGGACCCAACCAATTTGCTTCAAATTTTCCTTTCTTATCTCAGTCCTGCTGGGTACGCTAATTCTCCTTAAGGACTAAATCACCAATGTTGAATTGGTGAGGATGAACCTTCTTATTGTAGCTCCTTTTAAGATGATTCTGATATGCTTGGAGATGATCATATGCTTTGATCCATTTCTCATCTAGGAGTTCTAGCTGACTGAGTCTGGAAACCTGAGCATCTTCATCGTTGATGAGATTCTTCAAGGATATTCTTAGTGAGGGTATTTTGGCCTCAATCGAAAAGATGGATTCAACACCATAAACAAGAGAATACGGGGTGGTGCCCGTAGGAGTGCAGATGGAAGTGCGGTAGGCCCAAAGGGCAAGATGGATATGAAGGTTCTAGTCTCGATCAATATTGTTAACCAATTTTTTAAGGATCTTGATTAAAGTTTTGTTGGTAGCCTTTTCCTGGCCACTACCTTGAGGGTAATAGGGAATGGACCAATGGTGCTGAATGTGAAAGGTGTCACAAAGGTGTTTCATGGCTTGGTTCTTGAATGGTTTTCTGTTATCAGAAATGATGGTGGATGAGATTCCATATCTACAAAGAATATGGAAAAGGATAAATTTGGATATCTGAGTACCCGTGATTTGAGAGAGTGGCATAACTTCCACCCACTTAGTGAAGTACTTAGTTGCAGTGATGATGAAGGCATGGTTGTCAAAGGATGGGGGATATATCTTGCCAATTAAGTCAAAACCCCACTGAGAGAAGGGCCATGGTGCTACGAGAGGTTGCAGATCTTGAGCAGGAGCATGTATCAAATCCGCATGCTATTGACAGGGTAGGAACTTCTTCACAAACTCACAAAAATCATGTTCCAATGTAGGCCAGTAGTATCCTGCTCTGAGAATTCTTTTAGATAGTGCCATGTCATTTGAATGGGCCCCACAAACACTACTATGTACTTATGTTAACACAGTGTGGGCTTCGGTCTCATTTAGAAATTTGAGGAGGGTTCCATCATACCCACAACAATAAAGCGTATCACCTGCAATAGTGTAACGAGATGTACATTGGATGAAATATTTTCGTTGGTTTTGGGTAAGGTTGTGAGATAAGATGTTATTGTGCAAGTAGGTGTAGATGTCATGATACCATGGTGACATAGGACTTACAATGTTGCACACTATCTCACTTTCAAGGATATCATAAGTTGGGATTAAGAGTTGTTCAACGAGGAACTCACACTCTGTTTGATCTTTAGGAATGTCAATTAGGGAACCAACGGTGGCCATTGCATCCACTACTTTGTTCTGCACTCTCAGAATCTGGTCAAACTGGATAGAAGTGAAATACTTTTTGAAGTCATCTACCATGCGCTTATAAGGTAACAACTTATCGTATTTTGTCAGAAACTCATCACTAACCTATTTGATAATTAACTGGGAATCACCAAAGACTCTTAGGTGAGTGATATGTCATTGGATTGCGATCTTGAGACCAATAAGAAGAGATTCATATTCAACAATGTTGTTCGTGCATGGAAAAGCCAATCTGAATGACTTCGGTATATAATCACCTTGGGGGTGATGAGAAAGATTCCTACCCCTGAACCATTATGTGTGTACGACCCATCAAAATAAAGTGTCCATGTGGCCGCTTCTATTATTGTGAAGACCCCTTCATCAGGAAATTCTGTTACTAGAGGATAGGCATCTACCAGGGGAGCATCTGCTAGTTGATCAACCATCACTTGTCCTTTAATAGCCTTTCGATCCACATATTCTATATCAAATTCGCTCAAGAGCATGACCCACTTAGCCATGCGACCAGTCAGAGTTGTCCTAGATAACACATATTTGAGTGGATTGACCTTGGAGATGAGCTTCACTGGGTGATTGAGCATATAGTGTCAAAGCTTTTGCTCGCTAAAGATCATGGCTAGGCAAGCTTTTTCCATTAGGGAATAATTGAGTTCATAGCCCACCAGGGTCTGGCTGATGTAGTAGATTGATCGTTCCTTTGATGACTCATCATGTTGCACCAATAATGCCCCCACTGCCACTGAAGTAGTAGAAATATACAAGAGCGGTTTACCTAGAATTGGTGGCATAAGGATCAGTGGGTGAGCCAAATACTCTTTGATCTTGTCAAATCCAAGTTGACACTGTTGATTCCACTTAAAAGCAGTATCTTTTTTCAGGAGATGAGTGAATGACTGACATTTGTCGGCTAATTGAGCTATAAACCACCAGATGGATTGTAGCTTATCTTGAAGGCTCCTTAACTGTTTGAGATTACATGGTGGAGGAATATCCATGAATGCCTTGACTTTTGCTGGATCAACCTCTATGCCTCTTCTGGATACAATGAAACCCAATAGTTCTCCTGATGTGACGCCAAAGACACACTTCTTCGGATTCAAACGTAGCTTATAATGCTCTAGATGCTCAAAAATATTCTTGAGGATTATCAGGTGCTCTTCCCTTATTCTTGATTTCACTAACAGATCATCAACATAATCTTCCATTATGATGTGAATGAGATCATGGAAGATGATGGTCATGGCTCGTTGGTAGGTTGCCCCATCATTCTTGAGGCCAAAGGGCATGAAATTGTAATAGAACGTGCCCCAAGGTGTGGTGAAGGTTATTTTATGTTGATCTTCAGGCGCAATCTTGATCTGATTATATCTAGAGAATCCATCCATGAGGGAAACATCTAATGTCCTACAGTTAAATCAACCAACATGTCGTTTGGCAATGGGAAATTGTCTTTGGGACAGGCTTTGTTAAGGTCTTAGAAATCTATGCAAACCCTGATATTCCCGTTCGGTTTGACAATTAGCACTACATTGGAAATCCATTCAGAGTAGTCGATGGGTCTTATGAATCTAGCTTCTAATAGATTTTCTAGCTTTTTCTTGACCAACAAAGCTACTTGGGGGTGCATTTTCCTGAGCTTCTGCTTGATAGGTTTAGTGTTTGAATGCACATCCAAGTGATGTACTACTAGAGCAGGATCAAGACCTGGCATATTTGAATATGTCCATGTGAAATTGATGATACCTTCTTTGAGAAGCTGGGTGATGGTAGAGTATTCTTCCTCTGATAGTGATTTGGCTACATATGTGATTTTGGGATCCTCTTCTTTTCCCAAGTTTATTTCTTGTGTTTCCTTAATTAGGATGGATGATCGTTCATATAGCTGAGTTCCTACAAGGGGAAGATGAACATCCCCATCTTTGAGTGCCTCATTGGGGTTTTCGCTATCAGATACACCCTTTTTTTTACTTTTCCTGAGTCAAAAAGTGCCCTAGGGAGGTTTTCGCTAGGTGACCCCTTTTAATTTTGTTTCTTTTTTACTTTTGCGATTAGGGTGTTCATCTTCCCCCAATCCCATAAGATGTACATACATATCCACTGAGGTAAAGGTTTTGATAGGTGCGCTACCATGTAGGTCCCAATCTATGAGTTCAGGATGACAAAGGGATAGGGTGATGGTGCAGATAGATAGGCATTCAAACATGGAAGAAAGGTCTATGTGATATACATCATCGTACGCGTGTTTGATGGATTCTTCTTCTAGTATGTTTTCAAGGAGATCATTGCCCACACTAACATTGTTAGAAGCATGAGATGATGCCATAGGACCCTTTTGTTTGGTATCATAGCCCAAGTCCAAATTTCTTGGATGCACAAAAGTGTCTATTGGTTGTTGTCTTCCTTGCTCTTCTATACCAAGACCTCCCCCTCGATAATTGTGTTTCTCTACAAATTTAGTGGGCCAAGGATAGGTCTCTTGGAAATATTCTTTCAAGGAGGGAGAGGGTTCATGTTCCTCACAATATACCCATTGGCTAATGTCATCTTCTGGTGTGTCTTGCCTTAACCCAGGAGAGTGAAAAGTGCTAGAGCCCACATTCTTGGAGCTCAAGGTGATCGTCTTCTCTTCCTCATTCAATGCAAACTAAGAAGGTTGGCCATATGTATGTGGTGAGGGTGGCATATTTTTCATGTTCAAAGCTGTGTGCATTTTGTATTCACCACATTCCCTGTCAATGATCTGTACTTTGGTAAGGGTGGAATCAGATGTGGATGATGGAGTGGATGAAGTGGCGGCTAGTGCGTTGGTGGATGAATGAGATGATGATGTCTAAGGTGGTCCCATTTCCACTCTAGGGCAATAATGAGAATGGGGAAAAAAAGCTTCCAAATTTTGACAATATTCAAATGGTTGAGGATCTGCGTGTATTGTAACTTCTACCCCATTAAATGGAAATTTTAGACATTGGTGGTATGTGGATGGAATGGCTTACATGGCATGGATCCATGGATGAATGAGGAGGTTATAAGGGAGTTCCCAATCAAGGACGTGACAGGTAGTGTATTGCACAATTGGCCCAACCTGGATTGGAAGACAAATTGTCTCCTTGGAATCATGCTTCACATTATCATATGCTTTCATAGTATGACTTGATTGTTTAAGTTAGCATGGGTGTATCCTACCTATTTTATGAATTTCAATGTGCGAAGATTCAGGGCAGAGCCATTATCTACCAAGACCCTCTTTACTTTGTGATGATTTATAGGGACCTTGAGATGGAGGGGACGGTTATGGTTTGAGTCAATGCAGGGCATGTCATTTTGGATAAAACCTAGTTGATATGTTGTCGAGAGATGTCCTACCAATGCTTGAAATTGTGTAGGATCTATGTTATTGGGAACTTGGGTGTCCTGTAAGGCTTTAGTTAGGATTTCTTGGTGTATGGGAGAAGACTTGAGAAAATCTAAAATGGATATGTATGCCAAAGTCTTTCCTAGATGATCAAGAATGTTGTATTGAGAACTTACAGGCAACTGCTGGGTGGATGTGGAGGCTCTAGGGATTGTGATATGGGTGTGGTGGGTTGTAACAACACACTATGGGTCCTTACCTTTTATGTGTATCATAGATAAACGTGGTTCTACTTGTTCAATGTGCATGATGAGACCCTCATAGTTAAATGGCACATTTTTGTAATTGATGTTGTTGGTGTTGTTAACCTGATTATTATTGTTGCTAGACCCAGGATTGGTGTTTGATGTGCTAGGACCTTGGTTATGCTTAGGGAAAGCATTCTGATATATCTATAGTTGAGCATTGGACAAGGGTGCTATGTTGGCATCCACATGTATGTCACCCTGATCTATGAGATCCTAGATGTACGTTTTTAGACCTTGACATTTATTCAATGTATGCCCTTTAATTTTATGGAACTCACAATACTCATTTTCTTTGTACCAGGCTGGTTTGGGCTTGGATTCGTCAAGAGGCTTGGTCATAGGATATGTAATTAGGTAGTTGGCTTGAAGGAGCCTATTAAACACGACACTTAGGGGCTCTCCAAAAGTAAATTGACATTTGTTACCCCCTTGATTGTTCAGATTGGATTGTTGGGGAGGATGAGGTGCCCCTTGTGGAACTGATATAGCATTAGGAATTGACTACTGAGGAGGGGGATATTGTGGCTTTTGGGAAGCATTAGCTACTTGGACATATTTGGTGTCAGTGACAATGTTTTTGTTATTGTTCCAATAATGAGGCTTATCCCCAAATGACCTCTCTTTATTAGAGTTAAAATTTTTGACTAACCCTTTGGCAATAAGTGCCCTCTCAAGGATAGGACCTTTCTCCACAATTTCCGCAAAGGTTGTGACATAGTGAAGTCTAAAGTTATGGGCCATATCCAGATGAGAGTTTTCAATAAATAGGGTGACCATGTATTTTTCCCTTAGCGAGGATTTCATTTGACTAGCTAAAGATTTCCATCTTTGAAGATAGCTTGAAAAAGTATCTCCCTCATGTTGTTTCTCTTTTAGGAGATCCAACGTATCAATATCTTTCTCCAGATTAAAGGAGAAGTGAGAGACAAATTGTTCTGAAAGCTATGCAAAGGACTTAACAGATCCCTTATTGAGACCCATAAACCAGTCAAGAGCTATCCCTTGTAAGCTCTTGGGAAATAATCACATGAGGTAATTGTCATTATGCATGACTTCTTGACAATGGGCATAAAACTCTTGAAGATGAGCCTTGCGGTGTTTTGTTCCTTTATACTTATCAAATTTCGGCATTTCGAAATGCTTCAGAAAAAGGAACCAATGAAATAGAGGGATAAAATGGATAGGGACAAATGTCTTCAAACTTAAACGATTGCTTGTTGGTCTCTGCTTGCAAGTCCTTTAACACAAATATGACTTCTTCCAAATCTTTATTGATAGGCGTTGGGGGAGTCAGATTAGATGGATTGGGTTGATTGTAGGGAGGATATTGTTGGTATGATGAGGATGAGGCAGAAGTGGTTTGTTCATAAGTTGGTGGAGGTGTATATGGAGGTGTTTGTTGGTATTGATTGGCGTATGTGGATTGTGGTTGGGAATTGACGTAAGGTGGATAAGAGGATAATGGATTTTGATAGTAAGAGGTGGAAGTTGCTTGTTGATAGGGTGGTTGTTGTTGATAATATGAAGTGGATGGATCACCTTGTTGATATTGTGTAGGAGCTTGGTAGTATGACAATGTGGGAGCTCCTTATTGGTATGACGGTGGTTGTTGATAGTAGGAAGTTGATGGAGTGCCTTGCTGATAGGGTGGTTGTTGTTGAGCATAGTATGGATTGGATTGGTAATTGTACGCAACGTTGGGCTGTGTTTTGTTGTATATGGAGGTGGTTATGGATTAGACGTTTGTTGGTAAGGATTTGAGTGTGATTGTGGAGGATTGGTGTAAAGTGGCGGTTGAGATTGTGGTGGATTTTGAGAGACCAGATGGGGATTTGGATTAGGATTGGACAGAGCAGCATAGGCAGTATATGTGCTTGACAGATGGTAGAGATATTGTGTGAGGGGATTACGTTGCATTTACATAGGAATGTGTGTATGTTGGGATGGTTGTTGCTGCTGTGGTGGATGCTGGTAAGGTGGGCGAGATGGGATGTGCTGCTATTGTGGGATCACCATGGAGGCACCATGGGGCGGTTGTTGAGGTTGTGATGCAACTCAAGTCACTTGATGTGGGGGTTGTGTAGGAATGGTAGTATGTTGTTTTAGAACTGACACATTTTGTTGCATAATTGTGACGTTTTGTTGTGGAATTGTGACATTCTATTGAAAAATTGTGACGTTTTGTTGTGGAGGTTGTTGATGAGGTGGTTGAGACGAGATAACAGTGGTAGCGATATGTTGTGGTGGTGCTTGCGAGGGGATAGAAGTGTGTTGTGGTGGTGCTTGCAACATAGTGGATTGTTGAGAATTAACGAGAGGCTACTGGAACGTAGGGATGTTACCTTGAGGTGGCGGTGGTAAATAGCCAATGGGTGCAGACCCTAGAGGTGACATCAATGCAAGGACAAGATTGCCCCAAGTGTTGATGAGTGGCTGACTAGGATGATGAGGTGGGAGTGGTAGAGCAGATGGAATATTCTATGGCATACCATAGGAAAAGGGGTCATTAGGATCAGGTTGCACTTCTGAGGCTGAGGCTGGAA
Source organism: Sequoia sempervirens (assembly GCA_007258455.2). Lineage (NCBI taxonomy): Eukaryota > Viridiplantae > Streptophyta > Pinopsida > Cupressales > Cupressaceae > Sequoia > Sequoia sempervirens. The sequence goes on along the minus strand of VDFB02379711.1, from coordinate 35,274,136 downwards.
GACGGGGGTAACTTGCGACTTGACATATCACAAAATTTCTGAACTCAGGGTGATACCAATTTTCTATAGGTGCACCTTCGGGGACGTATGAATTTCCTGGAATGTTCTGGGAAGTCTGTGGATCCTGAGTTGCAGGAAGAGAATGAGTACCGGTATATTGTGACATATCAAAATCGGGTGGCAGTTTGATTCCTTTCATGATTAAAGTGGCGAGAATCTTATCCCCACACTCATTGAGGAGGCAATCCATCATTTGAACATTGACGAGATTGCTAAGGTATTCATCAACTGTGACTTTGGGTTGATTGACCATGTTCTCGTCACCAGGTAGTGAAGTGTTTTGAACATCAGTATTGGACTATGACGAGGTACCATTGTTGGGATCCTGAGGGATATTTGCACTGTTGTTGGGATCCTGAAGGATATTTGGCTAGGAACCTTGGGCTTGTTGTTCTGCCATTTTCTTCTTTGCTTGTGATCAAGTTTGAATGGGCATGAAAGTGCAAAACTACTAGGTGAACTAAGATGAGGCTAAACTCTAAGATGCAATGTAAAGATGACCTAAGTGATGATTGAAGGATTGATTTAGATTGATTAAATTAGATGAGGGATCGGTAGATTAGATGATTGGATAGGGATGTGATTGGATTAAATTGGATAAGATCAATTGATGAAATGACTGATAAGATTGGATGATGGATGAGATAGGATGATGAAAAGGATTCTAAACCAAGTTTACAAATCACCGTAGGTGACTTAAGGTGTTGATCGATCAAATTAAAAAATAGATAGATGATTATGACACCGAATCCACCTTGGAATGAAAGTGGATTGATTGGGTCGAAGATGATGAATGACTCAAGATGGATGATAATCCTAAGCAGATGTCTGGGATGACGATCAAATTCAGACACATAGGTTAATTTGGATAATAACCTCTAAAACAAAGTTTAGGGGATTTGGATCGAGAAAACAATGATGGATATGCAACCTAGAGATGTTTTAAGATGTGTCTATATAATTTAGATGATAAACATATGACCTTTGAAAAATGCAGATGGACTAATATGAGGATTACAGGTGAACAAAAGGTGATGAAATTCTTTGATTTCTGCAAATAGCTTGGAAAACAATAAGATTTTTGGGGATCAAACAGATTAACTGCCCCAAACAAGGATCATACTCACCTAAACAGGTGGCAAACTCACCTAAACAAAGTGCAGGGTCACTTAAACGAGTGATAGGTTCATCCAAATAGAGTGCAAGGATGCCCAAACAGGGTGCAGGGTCACCCAAACAGGGTGCAAAATTGCCCAAACAGGTGATAGGCTCGCCCAAATAGGGGATAGGGTTGCCTAAACAGGGTGTAGAATCACCTAAATAGGGGATAGGGTCGCCTAAATAGGAAGTAGACTCGCCCAAACAGAGGTTAGGTTCGCTCAAGCAGGGGACAGGGTTGCCTAAATAGGAAGCAGACTCACCCAAATAGAGGTCAGGTTCACCCAAGCAGGTGACAGGGTCACCTAAATAGTGTTCAAATTCACTTAAAGAGGTGACAGGTTCACCCAAAAAGGGATCAAGCTCGCCCAAACTTGATTAAGACTTTCCTAAAAAGCTAACAAGTTTGCCTATTTCCTTAACATTATGGTTTCGTGTAGAAACGAGACTGACTAGACTTGTCTAAATTTGAAAATGGTCAAACAATGTTGATAAACAAGGTAACAGACAACTCTTAATGGGGGAAACAAACTCACCAAACAAACAAATAGATTATCCTAATAGGAAAACGAACGGGAAAACAAACTCTCCTAACGGAAAAATTGATTCTCCTAACGGGGAAACAGATTAGCCGAATGGGGAAACATATTCTCCTAATGGGGAAACAAACTCTCCAAATGGGGAAACAAACTCTCTGAATGGGGAAACAAACTCTCCTAACAGAGAAACAGACTAGCCGAACAAGGAAATAAACTCTCCAAACAGGGAAATAAACAAACAGAGACTCAAGCGGAAGACGTGTTTGGCTATTTAGGGAGTATATTTGCCCAAATATGTTGCAAAATCACCTGTTTCTAGGGAATGGGTGAATATGATGACTTAGGGAACTGACAGGGGACTAGAACAACAAGCAAAATCACCCAAAGATGAAACAGGCTTGCCCAAAATAGTGGAAAAACCACCCCTTTTGATGAAACAGGTGAATGTGATGGGTTGTTTGACTAACAAAATGACTCAAATAGGGAGAAAAATCACCCCTTTAGGTTACAAGTTCGCCCAAAGCAGTGTCAGGCTCACCCAAACAGGGTTCAGGCTCACCTATTATGTGGAGAATGGGTGATTTTGACAGGAACCGACTAAGAAACGACTTAGACAGAAGATAGGATTTCCCCTGTGGACAACAAGTTCACCCCAAACAGAAGAAAATTCGACCTTGACAAAGGAAAATTCGCCCAAACGACAGAATTGGACTAAACTAAGTGAAAAAAACTAACTATGGCAAAGAACAAAATCAAAACAAGCAACAAACAGAAGGTAAGGCTACTCAACCAAAAGAAATGCATTAGTTTCGCATAAAGAAGATAGTTCAAGCAACACAATCCTAAAATTAGTTAAAAGGGTGTGGCCTACACGGTCCTCTATCTAGGCTAAACAAGGTGATCTAGGGAGTTCTCGATATACACCTAGTACATGAGGCACAATCGTGAACACTAGCCCATCATAGGCGTGAGTTGGGAGTGCCAATGAGGTATTGGAAACTCGAACCAACTCTTCACGTCTTATCTAGGTATCACCCTAGCTTCAACACTTCGCTAGAAATGATGTGACTAGATTGGGGTATAGCTTTGGCTCTCCCCCCTTTATATACCCCATCGGTATACGTGGTTGGGATTGTCCCTTGGGGTGATGAAATCACCAAGTAGGTCCGCTAAAAGAAGACACTAGACATTTTCAGCTGGTCCCTAGGCTCGCATGAAGTGCAAGGGGAGAGCTTGGATGTTCTAGTATCATCTAGATAACACAAATGGACTAAAGTGGACTGTGATTTCTCGTCACCCAGGATCACCAAATGACACAAGGGGATTGGATACGTCAACAACCCACTTAACAAACATCACAAACAGATAGATTTGACCCTCTAATTAGTTATGTGTGCCTAACTAGTATGAAAATAACAAACAAACTAAACTAATTGTGTTGGGACTAATCGTTTTGCAATAAAATGTCAGTAGTTGGAACCTCCGACCTATTGGAAAAAGTGCCTCAAACATTACAGACTGAAACCTCCTTTAGAGCAATGTTGGTGTGACATTCTGATTGTCTGGCCGACTAGCAGTTTATTTTATCCAATTCTGAACAGGTCGCTGTGACCCTAACGAAGTCTTGCCGAAAGGTTTACTATGGAGTCTATCGCTATAGCAAGGTGTGTTCGTTGTGACCTCATAGCGCTCGGGAGAGCCTTGGCCGAAAGGCCATTCATTCATTTATCGGCGTAACTCTTAGCGACTGTGATCTTCAGTGAAGCTTATGGTTCTCGCTAAGATGTCTCAGTGAAGTGTTGTTCTCTTGCCGACAACATATGAATTGATGTCCTCGGGGTAACTTATTATGACTCAGTGAGAAGTCACCGCGAAATCAAATGTCATGCCGACTGTGTTTTATCAGAGAGACTTAGCCGAAGGAAGAGACTTTGATAAGATGTCCTACCGAAGTGGAAATTTCTTAGTGACTAAGACTTAAGTTGGAATCTTCGGTATATCTTAATGAACTCGGAGAAAGGTATTAGCGATAGAAGAAAGCTATGCCGATAGGGACTACTTGGGAGTTATCAATATAACTCTTAGACTTCGTTATGAGGTTTGAGCGATAAGCAATTGTCTTGTCGATAGCCGATGGCTATCGGGGTAACTCTTGGTGATAGTCAGTCTTCGGTGAAACATATATAAATCGGTAAGTTCTCTCGGCGATGGACAAATGTTTTGGCAACAGGTGAACATTTCAGAGTAGCATATGAAGATCGGTATGAACTCTTGGCAATAGAAGTAAGTCTTTCTGACTTCTACTTGGTGCTCAGTAGGCTTGGGGACTTCGGTGTAACTTTAGTGTTTCGCTATGACCTTCTAGTGAAAGTGATAAGTCGAAGTGACTGCAGAGACACTTGGTGACATCAGTACGAGTTCAGTGTGGCATCGACGAGACATTGTTAGTGTCTCACCGAGATACCAATGCAATACGAATTCTGTTGATCGAGTATGACTTCTGATGTGGCATCACGTGGACGAATCAGAAGAGCCAAATTGAAACCGTTGGGAGCTTGTTCGTTGCGACAGTTCTAAGAGGCAGCTCGATAATCAGGGAACACCATGGATATAGTTGGAAATTGAAAATGTTTTGTTGTTGGATAGTAGTCTGATCTATAGTGAAGTGTGAAATTCAAACTGTATCAGTGAAGGTTTAAAGATCTGTAAAGGTTGTAACCTGAAGTTTTCTGTTCGAAGAATGTACATGATGAATGCTGCTGTATAATGACACCAGAAAGATAAGTCTGAAATTGTATGTAATTTTTTGATTACTGTAATACAAAGTGATTTCTCTTGGTGTGGTGGGTTTTTCTCTCGTAAGGGTTTTCCCACGTATATCTGGTGTTCATGTATGTTTGTCTAAATACTCTGTTTCTGTAATCTGTCTCATAGTGCATCTCAATTTGACTGTAATTGAAAATTTAAAAGTACTACAAATTTTCCTGAGGTATTGATGTTAGGAAAATTGTTTTCCGCATCTAGTTTTCCTTACACGACCTTGGACAAATGAGCAACATCTGCACAAATGTTAGCAAAAATTAGACACACTCACAAACAAACAGGTTAGGGGGGTTAGTACCTGAAAACGACAAGAACCAAATACTAAAATTGAAGATTTAAGTCATTGTTTTACCTCAGAATCGCCTCTATTTGAAGTAGAATCGCCCCTATTAGTAGCAGAATCACCTATTCTACCAGCAAAATCACCCATGTTAGTAGCAGAATCGCTTTGTTTTAGAGGCAGGTTTGCCTATTTGAAGAAAGCAGGCTCGCCCAAGTCACCTGTTCTGACTACAAAATCATCCCTGTTGCTGCAGAATCACCTTTGTGTGTAACTTGAACCTGTAAAACGTGAAACAATAGAGCACATAAACAATAGACCCATTAGTAGGTCCCACAAGGTGTGCCAAAAAAGTGTGCAGTGCGTTTTCCTACCCTAAATGATGCAAAACAAAAAAAATGCAAAAGAGAGAACAACACAAAGCAACACCTCAAAATTAGCCTAGTTGAACTTGAACAAAGAAAAGATAAAAGCAAGTTATTTACCTTTCCCAAGTCGATTTGTTGGTTGAACCTTTGGATGTGATAGCTTGTGTGCTCCTTGACAGAAAATCACCTAAAACTAGATGCAAAATGATGTGGATTCAATGGAGAATGCAATGATGGAGTTGGGTATTTGAATAAGTATATGAAATGGATGCAATATGAGCTTGAAGATTCAACAATGGTAGATGCAAGAGCTTGAAATTGCTAGAGTTAATGCTTGTGAATGAAAGTTGTATAATTAATGAAAATGAGACTAAAATCCTCTATTTTAGGGGAAGAGTCTCTAGAGAAATAGATGGCTAGGATTTAGCCACTATGGACAAGATGAAGGCTTGTGGTGAGTTGAGCATTCACAAGCCCTTACATCTTTCCATGTGGAAATCAGGTGGAAAGGGGGAGTGTGATGTGGAGGTACTTGCAAGTACCTTAGGATTGGGAGAATATTTCCTCAAAAAGGAAGTTCTTGTCCCCATGTGTGAAGGATGTGACACATGAGGAATTTTGGAATTCCTCAATAATCGTCACGGGGAAGAGAGAGACCTTGAAGTAATAAATGTGAATTTTTAATTCACATGATTGGAAGTACCTTGGGGATAAGACAAGGTCCTCATAAAGGAGGTCTTTATCCCCATGTGGGAGATGTGACATATGAGAAATTTTAGAATTTCTCAACAACCTACATGGGGAAGAGGAGAGCCTTGGAGGAATAAATGTGAATTTTTAATTCACATGGGGAAGAGGTTGTCTTGGCTAAATGAATAAAGCACTTATGAAGGTTGACTTGGAGGCATGCCATAAATGGCATGAGGATTAGATTAAGGTTGTGCAAACAAGTGATTAAGAGACTAATGAAGGATTAGAAGCAAGTTGCAAGTTATGGAGGATGTGACATTAATCCTAATTAAAGGTGTGCACATCTTAATCATGGATTAATTAAACTAATCCAGGTTAGAAGAGGATTATGGAGGATGTGACAAGGAGAGAGAAAAGATGGAATTTAAAATTGATTTAAATTCAAAAGGCTAAATGACTAAATTAAATAACTTGGCATATTTATTTAATTTAGAGAGGAAGGGATGAAAGGTAAAGTATTTAATTATTAAATTAAATACTTTAGGAACCTTAGGAAAATGGGAAATATTAATTAAGTAAATCATTAATAACGATGGGGAATATGAAATAGATGAATACAAGAGACGAATTTGGCCATATGGGAGTGGTCAAATTTGGATGTCTACACCTTGATACCTTCAGTTTTCTTTCTAAGTGGAACTATGTTGGAGAACCACTCAAGATAATTAATGAGAAAAATGAATCCAACATCTAAGATATTTCAAATTTCTTCCTTCACTAAAAGGGAAACTGTAGGGTGCATTTTGCATAGCTTTTGGTAGATTGGTTTAGCATTAGGTCATACCATAAGATGATGTACCACCAATGTGGGTCCAAGTAAGAAATATTAGCATAAGACCACAAAAGATGTCAAGAAAATCTAGAAGCACTTTAGAGATGATTTCTTTTAGTTTAGGGTCTAAGGTTGCAATAATTTGGGTGAGCTTAAGATTCTCTTTTGTTCCCAAGTTAATGTCCATATCTTCCTCAAAAGGGAGGGGTGATCCATCTTGAAGAGATGTAGGTGCTAATGAAATACATAGTTCATCATCAAAAAGTGTGTCCATGTTAGGTGTTAGCTCAAGTGGTTCCTCAAGATCAAAAGACCCTTCTTGCTCCTTGAAATATGTGGATTTGTGTAGTAGGATCTTGAAACTTTTTTTGTGGTCTCTAAAGCATAGATGGTTGTAGATTTGCATGAGTTCAAGAGTGGCTTCATCGTTTTGGAAGGTGTTGAATGAATGGGAGTATTTTTGGTCCCAATCAATAAGTTTGGGATATTAGAGGTTAAGATGGATGGTGAGGAGAACAAGATCAATAAAAAGGATCATGGTAACAAACTCTTCAAAATTACTAGAAGTGACATCTTCCTCAATGTCATTAATGTCAAAAGAGGTGTTCCCAACAATGTTAGGAATGCCAAAAAGGGCATTGTACTAGTCATCGTAGGCACCATATCACAACCTATGAGTGTCATCATTTTCTAGTGGATACACATGATTGAGGGGGAATTTCTTGTGGAGGCTAAGATATTTTACTTTATTGTCCATATGAAGATACACGCACATTGGAATGAGATAATTATTTTCATTGAAGCGAGTAGCATCGTCTTCATCTTTGTAAAGCCAATTAGGATCAAAACCATCTATATCTTTGTCTTTAAGGTAACTATTATGGATGAAGGTAGTGGGACTACATTGCATCATGATGAAAATATCTTGTGTTTTAGGACAAGGTCAACCAAATTATTTAGGGGAGTTGGGTTGTTTGTCTATAGGAAGGGGTTCATAAATTTGGTACTCTCCACATCCCTTATTAAGGATCTTGAGTGTGGATTTGTGGTATTTTTTCTTTGGAGTGGGATCAAAGGAGGTGGAAAGAATGTTTTTAGGAATGATGTAGGATTTGCATGTAGTGGAAGTGGGTTTAGGAATTGCTTCAAAATTCAAAAAAAGGTGGAATATATCATATGTTCTCCCAATTTCTTACAATAATAAAAGTGATGTGGGTCATCGAGTATAGTAACTTCCACACCATTGTATGGGAACTTGAAGCAGTGGTGATAAGTGGGTGGTATGAATCCATGGTCAACCTAGGAGGATATTGTAAGGAAGGTCTAGGCAACACATGACATAAGGTCTACTACAATACATGTACTACCTCAATAGGAAGATGAATGATCCCAATTGATTCTCTTTTTGAATTATCATATGATTTTATGGTAATAGTGTGTAGACTCAAATATTCTATTGTATATAAATTTCTATACTAGTTGAAGTGTACAAATGTTTATCTAGACCCATTATTATTGAAAACTCATTTGATTTTATGTTTATATATGATAGCCTCAGGGTGGAGGGTGATTTTGTAGGGGATCAATGAAGGGAATATTGCTAGGAATGAAAGTGAGGTGGTGGTCTATGGAGAGATGGCCAACAAGAGCTTAGAAGTGTCAAGGATCAATGCCATTAGTAACTTGGGAATCTTAGAGGATTTAGTTCAATATGTTTGGATGAGCAAGAGATGTGTGAATGAGTTAAAGGATAGAGATTTGGGTGGGTGTCCAATCAAAGTGATTAATGAAGTTATATTTCTTTTTCAAATTGGTTAAAGGAGGGCCTTGGATAGTCACTCTATTATGACCTAGGTAGTTACATCATAGTCAAATGATTTGATCTTTATGGTGTAAACTCATTCATCAGATTGCTCGATATGAACAATGACCAAAACATAGTTGTGAGGGGTTTTGTGATAATGTATATTGTATGTATGGGAGTCATATACTTGATTTTTACTATTGGAGGTGCATTATTAATTATAATTAGGAAAGGGATTTTGGTATTCTACATGTCTTGGTTAGGTGATGAGCTGAATTTTCCTTTAGTTTTGATTTCACCTCTATCAATAAGGTCTTGCATGTAATGTTTCAATTTTATATATTTACTTGTGACATGGACTTTAATCCCATGGTAGTCACAATACTCATCCTCCTTGTACCCAAAGGGCTTGGGCTAATTATCATCAAAAGGATTTGTGAGGTGGAAAGTGACCATGTTAGCCTTGAAAATTTTGTGGAAGACTACCTCAATAGGTTCACACAATGGTGTGAGTTGTATCCTCTTCTCGGGTTTAGGTGGTGTGAATAGGAATCTAAAACCCACAAATCATCAACATTATCTATGGAAGGAATCAAAGCATCATCCTCATAATTACTTACAAAAATCACTTCCTTATCACCTTCTTGTTTGTCTCCTTCTTTATTCTTCCAAAACCAACAATCTTTCTTTAGATGATCTAGTTTCCCAAATTAATATCAATCCTTCTTTCCGTTGGATTATGATATTTTGTCCTTTGACTTTCCTCGTGACTTCCCATGACCTCCAAAACCTTTCCCTCTCTCTTTTTAATTTTCCCTTGCGTTTTGCATTCAAAACATTTCCTAATTTGGAAGTTCCACCTGTGCTTTTCCTCCAAATTTCATCACTCAAAATCACACCAACAACATCATCAAATTTCAATGTATTTGAACCAGAAATAGAATTTCTAACCACCATTACCGGGCTATTCCAACTTTCAAGCAAAGAATATAATATTAAGAGAGCTATAACTTCATCAAAATTAACATTTACAAAAGTCAATTGAATGTTAATTGTATTAAACTCGTTTAAATGATTTGTAACCGATCCACCTTCTACCATTTTCATATTAAACAAATGCTTCATTAAGAATACCTTATTCAAACCTAAAGGCATTTTATATAACTTTGTTAATGTCTACATCAAATCTTTCATTATCTTCACTTGTGAAATATTGAATGCCACTGATGGTGCTAGGCACAATCAAATACTTCCTAATGCCTTTATGTCCAAAATTTATCATTCCTCATCAGACAATGACACTGGTTTCTTTGCTTTTCCTTGCAATGACCGCCATAAATATTTTTGATAAAGATAGTCCTCCATCTACATATTCTATAACTAATAATTTTTCCCATTGAATTTATCAACCTTTAATTTACCCTCTACCTTTACTCCCACTCAACCATGAGACCTTGCTACCAAAACTATTGAACACCATTGCTTTGATACCACTTGTTAGGAATTGCAGGAAAGAAATAGAGGGATTCAATTTTATTAGTTAGATGCAAATTTAATTAAAAATGGAACAAAAATAATAGAGGAATAAAAAATTCATAGAAATGGAGAGGTGAGACAAAAAGAGTATTAACGTGGTTCACCCAATTCTCGGGCTACGCCCACAAATAATAGTCCATTTATTAAACAACTTCTAGCAAATACATACTACAATCAACAGACAACAAATGGCTACAATGTGCAATAAATAACTCATGAATTCATTGCTTTGTATTTTCGCACATAATGCTACTTGTGCCCAACACAATACTTATGTAATAACTGTCTGTCACTGCCCATGACCTACAAATTATTTCCACGCACTTCACATGCCCTGCAACAATCAAAACCCAATATCACATGGTTGTTTAAATTCCCACATGCAATGTGCTACAATTGTTCAACTCACTGTTGGAAAACAAAAATGGACTCACTGTCCTTCATTTCAAAAGTCTCAAACTCTCTTCGAAGCATCTGGAGCTTCACCAATCTGACCTTGTCAGTTCCTTTGTAATAGGTTTGGAGGATTTCCCAAGCTTCCTTTGCATAGTTAGCTGCTGCTATTCTGGGAAAAATGACCTTTGTCAAGGCTGCTTCGATCAGACTCAAAGCTTTAGCGTCCTTCCTCCTTAACTCCTTCAACTAGTTCTTCTGGTTGTTTGTGAGCACAACATATGCTGCTGGGTCAGTTACATCATTGAAATCACTGACCAAAAACTCCCACAAATCATTGGCGACAATTATGGTCTTCATCTTTTTCGCCTAAACATCATAGTTCTGTCCATTAAAGGACGACGATTGTTGCCAACTCTTTCCTTCATCTCCAGCCATGTCTCCTACACAGAAAAAAAAACTCAATACCCAGAAGAAAAAAAAAAGCCCTAACTCACAAGGAAATAGGGCCTATGGCTCTGATACCATGTCTAGAATTTTGATTGCACAAATAAAACACACACAGAGTTGCTGCTCTGTTTCCCCAAAAACACAAATAGGGGAATACTCAAATGCAGAATAAATGAAATACAAGGAGACAAATCTGGGCATGCAATATTTTCCTTTTGATTAACTATGCTGGAAATGATCAATATAGGAAAGATTAAACATAAACTATTGAAATGTAATTCTAAGCTACGAATCACAATCTGTGCAATCAGAAAAAACACACAGAGGGTTGCTGCTTTGTTTCCCCAAAAACAAAAATAGGGGAATACTCAAATGCAAAATAAATGAAATGAAAGGAGACAAATATGGGCATGCAATATTTTCCTTTTGATTAACTATGCTGGAAATGATCAATACAGGAAAGATTAAACATAGACTACTGAAATGTAACTCTAAGCTACGAATCACAATCTACTGGGAGCAAACAACTGCTCAACCAAGTTCAGACAACTTCAGGAGCTACTAGGAGTTCACTGGACTGAGCTACATAGAGCTCTTCAAGAGCAATCTCTGCTCACACAAAGAACAAACAGTTGCTGCTGTTCAGGAGCTTTCAGAAGCTCACACGGAAAACATTCTCTTCACAGTCTGCTGCTGCTCAGAAAATTCTTCTACTTCCAATTGAGTCTTCTCAACTGACTCTACTCTGGTGAAAAAATAATCTGCCTTTATTATTTTTGTCTTCAATAGACATTCCCTCTCAATTTAAAATTTTACCTACTAGCATTGAATTGGAATTCAAAAATTCCTAACTTCATTTACTTCTTCTGCAGTCTTCAGGTGCACGTCAGGAGCAAGTGGGAAAGGCAATCCCCAAATCAATCTTTAGCTGCAGGCATCGAATGCCCCCGACAGGTAGGTGGACGGGAAGAGGCTCAGGAGCATTCAATTTTCCAACACTCCCCCTTGATCTTGAGCCGACAAACAACAGGATCAAATCTGATCCAAATCAACAACTCCTAATCTAGTTCTCAGGCGCTCGAAACTATCCTTGCTCAAAGGCTTGGTGAATATGTCTGCTAGCTATTACTTAGACCTGCAAAATGCCATTTTAATTTCACCATTCTCAACCAATTCTCTGATAAAATGATACCTGATTTCAATGTGCTCGCTTCTTCCATGAAACACAGGATTTTTTGTCAAGGCTATTGATGAAACATTGTCACATAAAATTATTGTTCCATCCTCTTGTTCTTCTCTCAAATCTTCCAAGATTCTTCTCAGCCAAATAGCTTGACATGTTGCTGCATTTGCTGCTATATACTCAGCCTTTGTTGTTGATAGGGAAATGATAGGTTGCTTCTTGGAAGCCCATGAGATGAATCTCGAACCCAAATGAAACACATAGCTCGATGTGCTCTTCCTATCATCCAAACTTCCTGCCCAATCACTGTTTGTGTATCCAACTAGCCCAAACTCATTTGCTGCTATGTACAAAATGCCATATCCTTTGGTGCCATTCATATACCTTAGGATTCTCTTACCCGCTTTCCAATGGGTGTCTCGTGGAGTCTCCATAAACCTGGAAATAAGACTCACACTCTGCATTAAATCAGGCCTAGTTGCTGTTAAATACATTAAGCTTCCAACCAAACTCTTAAATAGGGTTAGATCCACATTGCTGCTGCAATCTTCTTTGCTCAACTTCAGACCTATGGCTTTTGGTGTTGGAGCAGGCTTGCTTTCAAGCATCCTAAATCTCTTCAAGATCTCATTTGCATATTTTTCTTGAGAGATAAATATACCATCATGCATTTGTTTTACTTCTATGCCTAGAAAATAACCCAAAAGACCTAAATTTTTCATTTCAAACTCTCTCTTCATGGCCTCTTTAAAATAAGAAATGAGGAAATCATCATCCCCAGTAAAAACTAAGTCATCAACATACAAGACAACAATCAAAACCTTACCATTTGCTGCCTTGATGTAAAGAGTGGGCTCACCATCACTTTTGCTAAAGCCATTGCTCATCAAATATGAGTCAATCCTACTATACCATGCCCATGGAGCTTGCTTCAGCCCATAAAGAGTCTTCTTTAGCCTATACACCTTGTGTTCTTGACCCAAAATTTCATATCCGAATGGCTGCTCCACATAGACCTCTTCTTTCAACACTCCATTAAGGAAGGCAGACTTCACATCCATTTGAAATACCTTCCACATGTGCTAGGCTGCAATTGCCATGACTGCACGCACAGTTTCCATCCTTGCAACAGGTGCAAATGTCTCATTATAATCTCTCCCAAACTGTTGTTTGTACCCTTTGACAACTAATCTTGCCTTATGTTGGTCTATCCTTTATTCGACATTGCACTTGGTCTTGTAGACCCATTTCACACCAATAACTTGCTTGTTGGGAGGAAAATCTATTAACTCCCATGTGTTGTTCCTTTCTATTGCATCTATCTCCTCATCCATGGCCTCACACCATTTCTCCTCTTTCACAACTTCTTCAAAATAAACTGGATCACCATGAGAAAATAATGCAAAATTCACACTCTCATCAAATTCTTCATCATACCTTTCATTTTGGTAGATCTCCCTTAGACTCTTAGTCTTCTTTGGCATTAGGGAGGCGAGAGGTGGATCTGTACTTTTACTATTGCTACTGTTGTGCTTAGCAAGCAAGTTCAAGAGCTATCGGGAGCTTTCAGGAGCTCTACCGGCAATTTCAGGAGCTCTTCCGGAGCTTTCAGGAGCCAATCTTCTGGCTATCTCTGGCTGCTTTCCTTTCTATCTGCTCACTTCAGGAGCTTTCAGGGGCACTTCAGGAGCTCGTCTGGAGCTCACTGCAGCTGAATCTCTAGTTGTCTGACAATCTTCCTAGTTGTCTACCAACTTCAGGAGCTCTCAAGAGCTCTTTAGGAGCTCGTCTGACGCTTTCAGGAGCATCTGCAGACTCGTATTCTTGAACTTCATGTTTAGTTTCTGCTTCTTCAGGAGCTGTCAAGAGCGGTTCTGAGCTGTCAGAATCTACCACTCCATCCCATGACTTGTCTTCAAGGAACTCCACGTCCCTACTAATGACTATCTTTTTGGTGACCGGATTATATAGCTGATAGGCTTTGGAATCTTCACTATAGCCCGTGAAAATGCATTTTTCACCCTTGTCATCCAATTTTTGCCTCTTTTCCTTAGGCACATGTGCATATGCTACACACCTGAACACTCTCAAGTGTTCAACTATCCACTTGAGTTTTGTCCATGCCTCTTGAGGTATTTTGTCACGGACCACCTTTGTTGGACTTCTATTAATCAAATAAAAAGTTGTTGCTATAACCTCTCCCCAATATTTAGTCGGGAGTCCTTTTGCTTTCATCATACTCCTTGCCATCTCCACAATGGTCTGATTCTTTCTTTCAACCACTCCATTTTGCTGCGGGGTATAACTGGCTGTTAGCTCCTTCTTGATTCCATTTTGCTTGCAAAAATTCACAAACAAATTAGAGGTATACTCTCCTCCTCTATCTGACCTTAGGACCTTAAGCACGTGTCCACTCTCCTTTTTAGCCTGGGCCTTAAACAACAAAAACTTGTCAAAAACTTCATATTTATGTTGCAAAAAATAGACCCATGTCTTACGGCTGTAATCATCAATGAAGGTCATAAAAAATATGCTTTTACTAACAAAAATGATTTGCATAGGGCCTACTAAATCAGTATGCACCAGCTCCAATGGTGCTCTCGCCCTTGTAGAGTTTCCCGATTGAAAGGGCTGCCTATGTTGCTTGCTCAAAATGCAAGCCTCACATCTAACATTAGGCTCTACAATCCTTGGCAAACCATCAATCATTCTTTTCTTGGACAGAAGACTCAAACCAACATAGCCTAAATGTCCATACCTTAGATGCCATAGTTTGGAGGGATCTTGAATGGTGCTCTTGAGCGCTAGATGATGTATTGTTGTACATTCTCTATTCTTGAGAGGTGCAACAATGGACTGAGATGAGAAAAACGTCTCAATCTTCAACGAAAACATCTAGTTCTTTGTCATTTGGACTGCTACAAACACCTTCGTCCTATCATTCTTGTGATAAATGACACATTGATCCTTCTCCATCAGCACTTTGTATCCATTTTGGATCAGCTGACCAACACTCATGAGGTTGTGCTTTAATCCAAGAGAAAGAAATACATTTTGTATCTCCTTCTTCTCATCTTGCTTATTGTGGATCATAATAGATCCTCTTCCAACAACAAGAACTACTCCATTGTTCCCCATTCTAATTTTAGACTTTACATTTTTATCAATGAAAGAAAAAAGACTTTCATTACCACTCATGTGGTTGCTGCAACCGCTATCTAAATACCAGACTTCGGGGCTGCCTTCTTCACCAATGTTGCACATGATGAAGGCTGTGGACTGGTTTCTTTCAGCCACATTTGTACTTTGCTTTGACTGATCTCTCTACTTGGTCTAGCATTCACTTGCATAATGGCTGAGCTTATGACAGTAGTAGCATTCTACATTGCTCTTGTCACTCTTCAGGTTTGAACTGCTATTCTTCTTGCCTCTTCGGGAGCTGGTCTGAGAGTTGATTGCTCCCTCTTGGCTGTTTGCTCACACTGAGATTTCTTCTCCAACATTACCACTTTCAGATCTCCCTCTACCACATCTAGAGTTGTTTCTTCCTCTCCCCCTTCCTCTTGCATTCAACTGAGCTTTAAAATCTTTCTCTTGGGAGGAACTTGCAGACCTATTTAAGCGCTGCTCATGGGTTTGCAGAGAACCCATCAGCTCATCAACAGATAATGTTGTGAGATCCTTTGCCTCTTCAATGACAATCACCACTGCATCAAACTTCGTGGGTAAGCTCCTCAGGATTTTCTCCATAATCCTTTGATCATCAATGATCTCAGCATTCACTCTCAACTGGTTTATCAAACCAGAGAGTCTTGTGTGTATTTTTTCTATGCAATCAGAATTCTAGACACCCACAACTGTTGGTTTCCAATGTGCAACAATAAACTATTCAAATTCTAGCAGTTTCATAACTATTTATAACAAAATTTCAATAGACAATTAATACAAAATTTCCTTTAATAAAATTACTAAATTTTGCTTTGGGGCCACTACACCCAACAATAATGCCCTTCGGACCCTACAAGAGGGGATCTACCTCCCTTGTGTTCCTCCATTAATTAATTTGAAGGTAAAATGCACTGGGTAAAGAGGGGAAATTTAAACACCAAGTTTGATCGGGTTCCATATATCAACAATATCCCACTTTGAGACTAGTTAGACTCTACACCATACCATCTCCAACTTGGAGACTGATCAGAACACCGCTACCCATGTAGCTCCCACTAAAAAATAGCACCCATGGACCCTATTGTTCTAATTTTATTATTTTCAACTTTGAAGGCCAACTGAAGTTGAAGAGGAGTTCAGCTTCTCCCGTGTCACCACCTTTGTAAACATATATGTTGGATTGTCATTTGTATGAATCTTTTCTAGCTTTAATTTTCCATCCTCCAACACCAACTAGATGAAGTGATATCTCAATTATATGTGTTTAGTCTTCGAATGCAAGTTAGAATTATTTGCAAGATGTATGGAACTCTGGCTATCTATAAACAAATAACTTTTAGCCTTTTATTTTCCCAATTCTTCGAAGAAAAATTGCAGCCATATCATTTCCTTGTTTGCCTCTAGTGCAACTATATACTCTGCCTCCATGGTTGATAAAACAACAACCTTTTGCAGCCTTGAGATCCAACTCATTGTTTTCCCACCTATAGTAAAAATATAACCTATAGTTCTTCACCTGGTATCAATATCGTCTACCAAATTTGAGGCAAAATAGCCTTTTAATCAATATTAGAGCCCACAAAACATAAGCATTTACTAGATGTACCTTTGAAATACCTAGGAATCTATTTTACCGCATTCCAATACTCCAATTTTGGATTACTCATATACCTACTTATAACTCCTATGACATGTTCAATATTCAGCCTCATGCATACCATGACATACATTAAATTTCTCGTGCAACTGAAGAGTATGATACCTTGGACATTTTTTCTTCCTCCTCTTGTGTCTTTGGACACATCTCCTTAGTCAATTTGAAATGACTAGGCAAAGGTGTGTTAATAGCTTTTACATTATCCGTATGAAATTTTTGCAACACCTTTTCAACATAATCAGATTGAGATAGAGTGTTTTTTGTTTTTCCTATCTCTAGAAATTATCATACCAAGGATTTGTTTTGTTGTCCCCAAATCCTTCATAGCAAAATATTTTGCTAATTATTGTTTTAACTCTCTAATGTGATCCATAGTAGACCCCACTATAAGATACTATCAATATATAAACATAAAATAATGTAGCTATCATTATCCAATGTCTTAAAATAAACACAATGGTCAAAATGACACTAGATGTAGCCTTGCTTAGCCATAAAACTATTAAATTCTAAATACCATTATCGAGGTGCCTATTTCAAGCCATACAAACTCTTTTTCAATCTACACACCAATTTCTTCTTACCTCTGACCTAAATTACCTATGGTTGCTGCATATAAATATCTTCTTCCAAATCCCTATGGAGAAAAGTGGTTTTCATATCTAGTTGTTCCAAATGCAAATCTTTAGCCACTACAATATTTAAAACAATATAAATAGAAGTAATTTTAGCAACCAAAGAAAATATCTCATCAAAATCAATGCCCTTTCTATGAGAAAATCTCTTAACTACAAATCTAGATTTAAATATTTTTTTACCTCCTTCCTCTTTTAGCCTTTAAACCCATTTGTTTGGTAAAGCCTCTTTACCTACAAACAACTTGCATAATTCCCAAGTTTGATTTTTTAGCAAGGACATTTCTTCTTCCATTCCTCGCTCCCACTGATCCTTTGTATCCACTTGCATAGCTTCATCATAGCATTTCAATTCACCAACATCAATCAACAAAATAGAATACAAAGAGGGAGAACATCTTTCAAGAGGTCTACTTATCCTTATTGATCGTCTAACATTCACTAGAGTTTATGGTATTTTTTGTTATTGTTGTTACAGAGAATGAGGAACCACTGGAACATCATTGTCCATAGTATCATCCAACACCACATAATCCTTTTGTTTCTTCTCATGTTGTTGCAACTGATCTTTGTACAACACCTTCTCATTTAATACAACATCCCTGCTTCTCATAATATTTATATTTAAAAAATATAAAGTCTATAACCAAATTCATTAATGTCATATACAATGGAGATAAACTGTTTGATTTAGCTTCTAGCTTGATTCTATTTTCATAATCTACATGTGCAAATTCTTCAGAACTGAAGGTCTTGAGAAAAGAATAACTCACCTTCTTACCTGTCCATGCTTCCTTTGGAATACCACAACCCAAAGGAACTGAGGGACCTCTATTAATTAAATAAACAACAATATTGATAGCCTCTGCCCACAAACTTAAAGGAAACCCAACATGAAATCTCATACTCCATCCACACTCCATTATTGTCCTATTCATATGCTCAACCACTCCATTTTCTTGTGGAGTCCCTAGAACCATTTTCTACCTACAAATTCCATTATATGAACAATAATCCTAAAATTATTTGTTTTAATACTCACCACCATTATTAGATATAAGAAATTTTAATCTGTTACCTATCTCATTCTTAACCAAGCTTCTCCATTTCTTAAATGTTTCAAATACATCAATTTTTTCCTTAAGGAAATATATCTATGTCTTCCTAGTTGCATCATCTATAAAAGTAACATAATACTGAGATCCAACGAGAGAAGATACCTAAAGTGGTTCCCATAAATCCATATGCACAAGCTCCAACTTCTCATATTTCTTCTACTTCCTGTTTTTGAGAAATCTAACTCTCTTTTATTTTCCATATACACAACTTTCACCTAAATCCATATTAATACACTTTAGACTTGGGTAATAACTTCCTAGAATAAAGTACCTTCATACCTTTTTCATTCATGTGCCCAAGTTTTTTATGCCACAATGTTGTCTTAGAACCGATAACAACTATTTTAGTCTCTATCTATGAACCCACAATAAATTTTATTGAGTTTGTTATAGAACCTGCAACAATTGTTGTAGCTACTTTTTCCAAAAACTTTCATGTTTGATTTTTCTTTGCAACAACTAAAGTAGAAGGAATAGTATGACCTATACAAAGATATAAGGTGCCTACTTTCACACCTTTTTCTACTACTAAGGCACCTTTTGTAACCTTCCAAACTTTATCACTAAAAGTAATAATGTAACCTTCATCACCTAGCTATATTGCTGAAATTATATTCCTACTGAACCTTGGAATGTTCCTTACCTCTTGTAGTAGCCAATGATTCCAATTTTGAAACTTAATATTGATTCTTCCCTTTCCAACAATCTGATAGGGTTCGTTATCTCCTAAATAAACCAGCCAAAAATCCTCTTGGACATAATCAAGAAAATAAATTTTATGGGGCATAGCATGAAATGAAGCCACTGAATCTAAAACCCATGAATCATCAACATTATCTAGGGAAATAATCAAAGCATCATCCTCAAATTTACTTACCACATTCACTTCCTTATTGCCTTATTATTTGTCTCCTCCCTTATTCTTTTGAGACCAACAATCTTTCTTCAAATGACCCGATTTATCGTGGTGCCAACAATCCTTCTTTCCTCTGGATTGTGAGATTTTGTCCTTTGAATTTCCTCATGACTTCACACAATCTCCAGAACCTTTCCTCCTCTCCTTTGATATGCCCCTTCTTTTTCCATTCAAAACACTACCTAAAGTGGAAGTTCCACATGTTCTTTTAATGTATTCGAACTAGAAACAAAATTGCTAATCGTCATTACCAATCTATTTCATGTTTCAGGAAAATAACATAATATCAATAGAGCTCTAACTTCTTCATTGAAATTAACATTTACAGAAGTAACTATATTAAACTCATTTAAATGATCTATAACTAATCCACCTTCTACCATTTTCATATTAGAAAATCACTTCATTAAGAATACCTTATTTGAAGCCAAAGGATTTTCATATAACTTTGCCATTGTCTACACCAACTCTTCCATTGTCTTTGCTTGTGAAATATTGAACACCATCAATGGTGCCAAGAATAACTAAATACTTCCTAGTGCCTTTAAATTGTCCATAATTTCCCATTCCTCATCAACCAATGATGCCAATTTATTTTCTTTTCCTTGAAATGATCATCATAAATCTTTTTGATAGAGATAATCCTCCATCTACATCTTCCATAACTGATAATTTTTCCCATTGAATTTATCAACCTTCAATTTTCCCTCATCTATTATTACTCCCACTCAACCATGAGACCTTCCTACCAAAACTATCAAACACCACCACTCTGATACCACTTATTAGGAATTTTAGGAAAGAATTAGAGGGATTCAATTATCAATTATGTATAGATTTAATTAAACACAAAACAAAATAATAGAAGAATCATAAATTCACAAAAATGGAGAGGCAAGACAACAAGAGTTTTAACATGGTTCATCCAATTCTCAGGCTACATCCACAAACAACAATCCATTTATTAAACAAATTCTAACAAATACATATTACAATCAACCTACAACAAATGACAACAATAAATAACCCATGCATTCATTGCTCAGTATTTTCACACATAGTGCTACATGCACCTAACACAGTACATGTGCAATCACTATTTGTCACTACCCACAAATTGCAACTTATTTCCATGTACTTCACACACCCTACAACAATCGAAACCCAACATCATGTCGCTATTTGAATTCCCATGCATGTTGTGTTGCAATTGTTCAACCCGTGACTGTTGGTTTCCAACATACAATAATAAACTATTCAAATTTGGATAGTTTCATTGTTGTTTATAACAATATTTCAATAGGCAACATATAATAAAATTAATTTGATAAAATTACTCTATTTTTTCTTCAGGGGTGTTGCCTCAAGTAGCAATAGCCCTCAAACCTCACAAGAGGGGCTCTGCCCCCCTTGCATTCCCCCGTTGATTAATTTGGGGGAAAACGTGTTGGGTAAAGAGGGGATAACTTAAACACCAATTTTGATCAGGCTCCATATATCAATAGGGAACCCCATTGAGGGTAGTTCCGTTGAAAGCCATATTTTATATATAAATTTTCATTGTAAATGTAGATTGTTCATCATTAGTTCACAGAGCTTACGGTAGAGATTATGTTGGCATTTGTTTCCCTAGAAGTCAAACCCCTTTTATGAGGGCTTCTGTATTACGACTTTGTATTGTATTGTGAGAGGAGACTATGATAGAGAGAAGAGGAAGTTACAATAGATGTATTTTAGGCTGTATCCCTTCATTTTTTTGGATAAATAAAATGAAAGATTGGTTGTTTCTCCATGGACATAGCCCATATTGTGTGAACCACGTATATCTGTGTCTATGTTTGATATTTCATTTGTGCATTCATTTTATTATATATTTATTTGTAATCCTTTTCCTAACAACAAAATATACATAGTTAACAACCTCATATAAACCTTGAGAAACCCACTTGTAATTATTGGAAATAAAAATATCATTGAAGGTTTTCTATTGGAAATTTACTTATATCTTTTATCACATAAGTTACCTAATTTGTACAAAAGACCTCTTTGCTTAAATCTTTGTCATTGACCTCTTTCCATATGGTTGGGTGATCCCACAATAGCGGTTTACAATTTTTGGCCAAACTGGACACTGAAATTATTATTTTTAACTAAATCTTCACATTCAAACACCTATAGTAGTTAAAATGTGAGGAATTTGAAGATAATGCAAACTAGAGTCTCGTCACATTTTGTCTGTAGATTCTAAAAATATTTTTTTCAAAAATTTGGAATCAAATTGTACTTCTTTTACCATCCCCCACAAAACTGGGTTTTTTCAGAAAACAACATTCTTAAAAAGTGACGCACACCATATAATGCATAAATTTTTTTCCATGAAAAATAAAATTCTAATTTTTCAAATTTAGATTTGTAACTTTGATATCTAGTGCTTCCACTTGGTTAGATAGTTTTTATTGAATATTTTTTCCTTAATCAAGTTTCAAAGTCAAACCAATTACAGGACATATGACCGTTATAACATGTAACTTTTTGTATATATTGAAATTCAATTTTTATTTATTTTTGTTGGATCAATGACTTCAATATCTTGCACTCATATTTTTCAAAAAAATTTGATAATCTATTTTTCCACATGTATAGAACAAAGACCTTCATTTTCAATAAAAACCTATGTTTAATAAAACTAAAAAGACAAATACATAATAAAACCAAAACATATTAAAATTATATTCATTAGATAGCTCATTCCGAGGACTACCTGATTCTAGTTGGGTTTGAGAAGATTCCTCCATTTTCATCCTCAACCCGAACTCCGAAGTGTCAAAATTTAGGTTTTTTTGTGTCTCAAGGGGGGATGAGGGATAAGGGGGGTTCGTACGAACCCCTTCAAAGGGGTTCACTCGAACCCCTTTGCTATGCATTTTTTTTGGTTTTTTTGGCAGTCAAAATTTAAAGGGATTGGGTCAAACCCTAGTTCAAGCGAACCTCTAATGGGTTCGCTCGTACCTATAGGTTCGTACGAACCCCCAAAATCACTTTTTTTGCTTTGGGGTCATTTTTTGTGAGTTTTCCTTCCTCATTTGAATTGTAAACCACTATTGTGGCTTCACCCGGTTCCAACATATCCAATGTTCCAAACATGAAGATAATTGGTAGTATAGAATTCATATTCATCAACTTATTCATTACCCTATACTTATACTTAATCACATGAGATGTAATTGTTATAAAATCTCATTCATTTGTAGAAGCATGGTTATTGTAACTTGGCTTGAGCTAATCACATATTGCAATAGTTGGTGATCAATTTGTAAAATAATATAATTTTTCATTAGGTAATGCTTTCATCTCTTTGACATTGAAATTAACATATATAGTTCTAAGTATCATAAATGTCATAGTTAATTATAACCCCTTTAAAAAATCAAAATGATACCATAATGACATACTTTTTTGGAGCAATCGATATGGCATCCAAGGTGTATTCACTAGCATCTATCTTTACTTTGGACTGTTGTTATAGGTTTAACAATGTTAAGACCAATGTCATTTTTATTCTTTGTTTGTTTCAAGTCATCAAGATCTCATTGTTGCTTATTACCCTAATGATATTTATTTCCATTACCCATGATGGAATGTAATTGGGTAGCCACATAGGAAAAATGCTTTATGATTTTTTAGAGGTATTGGCCTAATCTAATAAAACTCCTTATTTCAACATTTGAGTTGGGTTTTGGTCACATCATTATTGCCTCATCTTTGGAAGGATCAATCCTTACCTCACCAAATTTTGAACCATGAGACCCAAATACACTAATGAATTTTTAGAAAATTGGCAATAATTTGATTCAAAAAATAATTCTCTTTCAAAGTTTCGAACACCCTTTTTAGATTTGAAAGATTCTCTTCATATGTCCTACTAAACACCAAAATATCATCAAGATAAACAATAATGTAATAATCCATAAAGGGTCTCAATACCTCATTCAATAGACACATGAAAGTGGTTGGAGCATTACATAGATTGATTGGAAACACTAATCACCCAAATAACACTTGCTTAATTTTAAATTCCCTCTTCTTTTATCCACACTTTGTGATGCTTGAATGTCAAGTCAAGCTTGGTAAGAATTTTACATGTTATAGATGATCTAAAAAGCCATCTATGTGGGGTGACATGTGTCTCTTTTCTTATGTAATTATATTTAAGACATTATAATCCACATACATGTGCTAACTTTCATCCTTATTTGGTATTATCACAATTGGAGAACCACAAGGGGATGTACTTGATCTTATCACCCTTTATTTTAGAAGTTGCTCGAGTGGATCCTTGACCACTTTTGCTTCAATATACTTTGATGGTATAGTCATATGTTAAGAAGAGGATAATGTAACAATGGTTTCATCTCATTCTCTCTAATTTATTTTAGGGGCAACCTTTTAGGTTTCATAAGCAACTTAAAAAAATTACCTTACCGAATCATTAACTCCATGGTAATCATGACAAGTGTACAACTTATGCAACCATTGCACATTCACCCCTAGCTACTCATCTTTAGCTCTAATCATAAAAAGTGTAAAATTTTCGCTTGCATTAATAATCCTCTTGGCTTGAGTGGTGTTAACCATGAATATTTTATTTTTTTCAGCCTAGCATTCAAATGTTATGCCTCACCATCAAGCACAAGTATATATCAGTTACACCTACAAAAATAAATTATATCCCTTAAATGTACAAATACAAGTTGCCAAAGTTTAGCCCACACACATCCAAGGGAATAAAATTAGCTAAATTTTTATCCTTAAACTCAATCCCAATACTAAAAGCTAACTTCTATTATTTGTTGATGTTGATATCCCTATCTTGCCTTAGCCATCCAATTGAGTAGGGTTGTAGATGAACCATAGTCTTCAAATGTAGCTCTTCAACCAAATTTTGTGAGGTGAGGTTAGTTTGTGAGCATGTGTCAAATAAATAATCCAATTTCCTATATAAGTTAATTTAAATTTTTATACAAAATAACTTCATGATCTCTTCCTCCTTATTGGCATTATAATTCTCACCAACACTACGTGAATCCTTATGCACCAAACACAAGATATTCTTGATCATCAAATTTAGAATCACCACTGATTTCCTTAACTTTGTTCCCAAAGGTTGAATTGGTGTCCTTTCTTCATGAAGATGCAAGATCTAGGTGAATTTTCCAACGCCTCTCTTCCAAGTGATTATCTTTATCATAATGTGAACAATGGAACTTGCTTTTATCTCTTCTCTTATTTTTCTTTCAAACCAAAATATTGGTTTTCTTCTTGGTCTCCCAATGGTTTGGCTTTTCTTCCACCTTGTTGGTGTCCCTATTTTTACTTTCCTTTGTGTTTGAATTAAGAAGCTTCTTTTCTTCAAGCTCAAGATAGTGTGCTTGAGCATATGCTTCATCCCTAGGGGTTTTCCATTGAGACAAGCCTCTAGAGTTTCCAAAACAAGCCTCTAATGTACTTCATCAACACTTCCTTATCTATTATGTATCCTTCCTCAATTGCACAAACTACTTCCAAACTTTGTGTGAGTACCACTATTTCACACGCTCATCAAGAAAAAATGGATATAATTGCTTCTTAAGCAGTGATTTTAAGTTTTTCTATTTGAAAATAGGCACAACTATATGACATTACAATGATAATGCATAGCTTTCATACCATATTAATGAATGACCACCAAGTTTGGATCTTGCAAATGATTATTTTTTATGTGGGATGAGTTTTTGAAGACTAAAATAGACTTCTATCTATGATATCCATCGATCTACCTTCTCAACACTGATTTCCCCATCATGTGGTTGAATATCTATCTTTACTTCAACCTTAAATAACTTACCCTTAGATGTTTCTCATTGTTTTAGTTTAGACCATTTTGTCCCTCTTTTCTCTTTACTATTTTTCTCCATACCCAACCTCATAATTAGATCAAATAATATAGATTTAAGCCTACCATTTTTTCTCACCATCTCTACCATATAGAAATTATTCCATTACAACAAAGAAAAAGAAAAGAAAGATACTGCTTTCACAGATGATGACCACATAATCTCATGGTCTTTCACTACCATGGTATTTTCCACTGGTGATGATGATCAATAATGAATGCAGTACAATATAGAGAATGAAGAGTTTCCCATGGTAATAAAGCATTTGAACGTAGAAATCAACACTTGACATTCATTTACCGCGATCAATGGGAAGATTGTCGCCTGTAAATATGGTGAATTCGACAAATCATAGTCAACCCGTGAGTTCTGAAAATGACTTAAAAACTTATAGTTTCCAGAATTTGAGTTCTTAGATTAATATTTATTAAAAATTCAAATATGCCAAAACATGATTTTCTAAGTGTTTTTTTTGGTCCAAAAAACAATATAAATTAATAGTAGGAATGATTTTTCTCCGTTCATGATATTTAGATAAAAAAAATTTGGATTCAACTGTATTTGTTTACTTGTATCACGCTTCGAACCACACTCAGATGTGCATATATTTGGTTAGATATTCGATAGTATAGAGAATCCGTTGTTTATGACATTTGGTACCGTTCGATTATATATATAAGTTCAACTGTATTTTCTACTGCATTGTAATCTGTAGATGAAACTAGAAGTTAGATATAATATATACATATATACAAGTATATGTATATATATATATATATATATATATATATATATATATATATATATATATATATATATATATATATATATACCGATGTATGAGTATATGTTTATGTATATATGTCTAGGTATATTTGTAAATATATTATAATGGTGTTAGTAAAAGAGTATTCTTACTTCGGAATTAAGGGATTTGTGAGTAAATAAACAAAATATGATTATGAAGAGGAAAAAAATAAAATATTAAAAAATTTCTGGATTCAACTGTGTCTGTTTACTTGTATCCACATTTCGAACCACACTCAATGATTCATCAATTAAAAAAAATTCTGGATACAAGTAAACATACACAATTGAATCACTAAGTGTGGTTCAAAAATTCGATACAAGTAAACATACACAATTGAATCCAGAATTTTTTTATCTAAATATAAAGTTTAATTTATATTTAGATCAACTGTGTCTGTTTATTTGTATCGACACTTCAAACCACACTCAATTATTCATCATCAGGATGACGCTTCCAACCACATTCAGTGATTCATCATCAGGAAGAGGAAATAATAATAATAATATTTTATTTTTCCTCTTTCTGATGATGAATCACTGAATGTGATTCGAAATGTCGATACAAATAAATAGATACAGTTGAATCCAGAATTTTTTAATCTAAATATCATGAACTGTGGAAAAATCATTCCTACTATTAATTTATATTGTTTTTAGAAAAAAAAACACTTAAAAATCATGTTTTTGGCATATTTGAATTTTTAATAAATATTAATCTAAAGACTCAAATTCTGGAAACGATAAGTTTTTAAGTCATTTTCAGAACTCACGGGTTGACTATGATTTGCCGAATTCATCATATTTACAGG
The DNA here is from genome assembly GCA_007258455.2 of Sequoia sempervirens. Taxonomy (NCBI): domain Eukaryota; kingdom Viridiplantae; phylum Streptophyta; class Pinopsida; order Cupressales; family Cupressaceae; genus Sequoia; species Sequoia sempervirens. The sequence continues at coordinate 35,246,974 of VDFB02379711.1, read as the reverse complement.
CGACAATCTTTCCATTGATCGCGGCAAATGAATGTTGTGTTGATTCCTACGTTCAAATGCTTTATTACCATGGGAAACTCTTCATTCTCTATGTTGTACTGCATTCATTAATGATCATCATCACCAGTGGAAAATACAATGGTAGTGAAAGACCATGAGATTATGTGGTCATCATTTGTGAAAGTAATATCTTTCTTTTCTTTTTCTTTGCTGTAATGAAATAATTCCTATATGATAGAGATGATGATGGTGAGAAAAAATGATAGGCTTAAATCTATATTATTTGATCTAATTATGAGGTTGGGTATGGAGAAAAATAGTAAAGAGAAAAGAGGGATAAAATAGTTTTTCCAAGGGTACTTAAATCATTCCAAAAACACTCAAACATATTTCCACAAACACCCTATCCAAAGGTACGTAGCCTAAGAACTCAAAATTGACATAAAATATAAAATGCAACTTTGTACATGCATTTAAAATTATCTCAAACTTAAAATCAGAGTTTCACCATTTACACAAAAGTAAGTCACTTAAAAATCTTTCATTGTGCCATATACATTTAAACTCAATAAATACGAGATGACATAACTATAAGCTATCGCATAGCTATCATATGGTGTGGAACAATATGAAGGGAAATTCTTGGCAATCCTCTAGTGTCTTGCATTGACCAAATCATGCAATTTCTTGCATACTCATTTCACATATTAAATCTATTGAAAATGGGAAAATAAAGAGCATGAGACCATCTTCAACATCAAAGTATTACATTTTTTTAAGCAAAAGACATAAGCCTATATTATATTATATTTAAATATAAAATTTAAATAAAAGAACCAATATATCAAAATCTGGTAGAAGCATACATCATTACATGAAACTATTAAGGTATAACTGCCATACCATTCCTCCATCTAGCATATTTCCACTAAATTTTCTCCTTGTTGTTTCTGAGGAGATGAATCAACTTGCACCAGTAAAGAAACTTGAGGATTCAGAGCAGGAATGATATTTGAGTGCCTCACATGAGATAGTAAGAAAGCTATTGCAAAGTATTTCTCTTTGATTTTTACAATCATATTTGCTCCAATGTCATTTGCATTGTGTTCCAGGGCTCTGGGAAAGATTCTTTCTCTTTTCATTTCAAATGTTTGTTTTATTGCATTCATATACCAAAACAAAAGCCTTCCTATTCTTGAGACATTTCTTGGGCAACAAACCTCCTATATAGCCCTTTCCTTTAAAAAATCATAATCTTGTATGCTTTTTAACAGAGCATTATCTTCAGGAAAGGTTCTTTAACAAATTCATTTGCAATATACTCCACTAAATCATACGATTGCAGTAAATCCAAAGAATTGGAAATGAATATTGACAGTACTTGTGAAGGTAAAATTATCCTTGGAGCCTACAGATTGATGATTTCTTCCCCAATGATGGTCTGAGTATATTTTGTTACGCTCAGGCAGTCAACGTTGAAAACTTGTTCTAGCTGTGTGTGGCCTAAGCTAGCTAAAATTGGGAGTTCCCAATTGCGAACCAAAAAACTAGCTCTGTAGTTACATGGGCGGTACTCCATGCTCATTCTTTGCATCCACCGAACCCTCTAGATGCACTGAGCAATATTGAGATGGATGACAAAATACAAAAATAAGAAGCCTTTTCAAAACTGATTGTCATGCGCGATGCCAAATGGGAAGATGAGGGTGTTGCGTATTGATTTCTTTGGTCATATCAAAGCATATGAATCAGATTTGGCATGAGTTTACAGATATAAGTTGTTGGATGAGTCGTTCCTGTAGCAAGTGTAATTTAATACATGTAATATCTTCGGTGGTACCTGCAAATCAAATTTCAACTTCTTTTTCTTTTTTTTTTAATGACAGGGGTATCTTTCCTACTTAGCTCAGCAGTTTGTATCTTGGGTGTTTGGGGCGAGTGAGGGCGAAACTAGTCTCCTGGGGACCCAACAACCGGCAAGCCAGTCCCAACCAGAATTTAAATGAGCCTTAGGCTAGCATTTTGTCCTTCGAATGATTTTATCCCCAACCTTTTGGTAGAACTTAATTGAATCCTTCAATGTGACCTTGATAGAGAATAATATCTGCTGCTTTTTGCAAAGTTTAAATTGAGGATTGATCATGCAAGATTTCTTCTTCGATTTGATCACAACCTTTGTTGGCTAAACAATTTGTTAATTGATTCCCTTCCCTGTACATGGCTGAGCTGATATGATTTGAATTCGATCCATTAAAAATCATACTTGTTGCATAATATATTGTATTCTCCAATTTTAAGCACGTATTTGCGTACAAGCATTGACTATTACTGAAGAGTCCCCTTCTATCTAAATGTAGGGTAACATTAAGGTTCTAGAAAGAATTAAACCATGAAGGAGTGCTTGGGCTTACATTATAATGGCTTTATAAATCATTTCTTCCTTCTAACTATCCAAACCACTAACTAACAGCTAACACACAACTAATAACTAACTAAAAACTAGCATCTAATAAATTAACATTAACATATCAATTTACCATTTAGTACATTATTCTATGTCGTGCACTAATAATTTCTAACAAAATCATTTCAATGAATTTGTAGCTAGAGCACAATACTATAAAACACACTATACACGTTCATACACACTTGCTAATTTAGGTACCCTCAAAACCTTGAACATCAACACATGTGAAAACATTATATTGATAATCCCTATTACAATCATAATCATAAAGTAAACTCATAATGTTAATTTTAACATTGAATCTTGTATAATTTTACTATTCATGTTTAAACCAATTTTAATATTTAAAGTAACATTAATTACATATCAATTTAGCATCTAATCACATTTACCATTCCTAACTCATTTAGCTCAATTTTTTAAGGCATAAGTGAAATTATCATATAATGGTTATCATGTAAATTGGAGTTAGAATCAATCTATAATGAAAACTATTTTAAATTAAATAAATTGACTATGTGGAAGTGTAGAAAAAACTATCTTGGATAAGCATTAAATGTAATATAATAAAATGTCATTAAGCATCATATATAAAATCAATAGTCACCTATCAAGGTCATATGTGAATCAAGTGAATCAATGCAGTATCTAAGTGTGAAAATGGGTATAATGCATGTGGCACAGATCAAAAAAATAAATGGGCCTTACATCACCCTCTTAAATAAAATTTCTTCCTAGAGACCCTCAAAGAGGTCAGAAAAAGGTTCCTACAACTAAGTTACATCCTCCTATGTAGCCACAAACTCATCATGTTGATCTCTTTAGACTTTAATTATCCCAACTTATATCCCTAATGGCCCAATTTTTTATGTGCCAAAATGTGAACAAGCTCTAAATCTAGTTATTTAGTTGAATGTACATGTAGTGCATCCTAATACAAGATGTGATAACTAGCATGAATATATAGATACTAAAGGCTAAAATGTGAAAAATATTATGGAGAGGAAACATGCTAGCAATAAGCTATTAAACCTATCTACTCTAAAATCTTGAAAGGCCCCACAAAATAAGGTACAAGATTTTATCCTTTTTCATAATAGATCATAATATCACCAACAAGGAAGTATCAATCCAATATTTTGGTGTTTGCACAGTTCTTTTAGCAATCTTGTGTATTCTAAAGGTATTGTTGTATCAAGATAATGTGTTGCTCTATATCCTAGAATATCATAGGGATGATGGTATTGATGTTCACATCCTCAATCTAGCCCCAAATCAAAGATATCCTACATGGTTGGTCATATAAATCCTTAAAAAGTGTCATCCCTAAGGAGATATTGTGATTTTTGTTGTACATAAACTCTACAAGATGAGATAATTCTCCCACATAGACTAATAGTCCATCATGTGCATATGCAACATTTCCTCCAAGTCATGTTTATACTCTATATGATCTCAAGATGATATATTAAATTAAAATTGATCTTAATAAACAACACATGTTATAAAGTAGTCCAAAAAGTAGAATTGAAAATAAGATCTCAATCTTGTCATAACCCAATTTTGAGTTATTGAATAATGCAATGATAAATTCTACTCAGTGCATTATATATATATATATAAAGGTTTTTATTTGGAGAAGCACATCATACAATTTGAGATCTATAATGTGTCTTTTTAAATTTTTAGTATTATAATTATAATAAAAAAAATTATTATTCGTAGATTTCATATTTTTTGTAAGTTTAGATGCTACTAGTATTTATTTGATGGTTTATTGTAGGTTTGCATTCTCTACACTTTTTGATTATGTGGAACCACATCATGACTGGATTTGACATGACAATTATAATTGAAAAAGGGATAAAATAGTCTAAGAAAGAATATGGACACACGAGTATGTAATTGTTATTATTTTTGTATTCATTTATACTTATCAATTTTGTTTCCTTTTGTGATGGTCATTCCCTCGTTTAGGAAAGTAAAGGGGGTCGCTTTTATTCATATTTTCTTGTGTGTCTAGTGTCTTATCATATTGTTAGAATTATTAGGGTTGTAATTGATTCTTGACCTCTTCTTGTTGTTATTCAATTAAAGTGGGTTTTGACACACCAATGTGCCTAGAAGTTGTGACACCTACAAGGTAGAATGAAAGATGTTCCCCTGCTTGAAAGGTGGCTAGCCTCCAGATTATTTCATCAAATCATAATGATTTTTGCCAAAATCCTCAACCAAATAGCACTTTGGCTTATCTATTCACAAGGGGTTCCATAAAGTGATTAAGAGTTGGTAATTTGAAACAAGGGTTCACTTAGTGAATTGGATCACTAATTACTCAAGAGAAAAACCTATTCCATTCAAGGTCATTCAACCTTAATTACTTTGACTTCCTACAATTATTTTTTGAAGTTTTTCTTTGGATTGATTAAGAACAAAATTTTACTTATTAAAATCAAAATTTAATTAAGTGAAATTGACAAGTTTATTCATGAAAATTTATTTGTTGTTAAAATACTTAAATCCTTATTTATGGAACAATGGTAGAATAATTTAAAAATTATTAAAATTTGTGTTGCAAATTTTAAAAATGCATTCAAATTTTATTAATTATATTTTAAAATCTTAAAATTATAATTTGTTGAATAAATTTAGATTAATTTATCATTAAATTTGTTCATTTTTAATATAATTTAATTGATTTTTATAACAGTGATTTGCAAATGGGGTTGCAAGCTAAGTGGGCTTAACCTTGGGGAAATTTCCATGGTTAAGTGCACTTGAGTTGGAGTAGTACTGGGATGGGTGACCTCTCGAGAAGGCCTAGTGCTTGAGCTCTGTGAGCGTCACCTAGATGCAATGAGTGCTAAGTGGACCATTCATTATCATGAGATATGTGTTCTTGTGAACCACTACTCATGAAACATGGGTCAATGAGTTTGACTCATAAAACTACATGGTTGGATCCCATATTGAAATTTATAATAATTTTATTTTCTAGAAGTTAAAAGTAAATTAATTCTCTACCCTGCATGATTAAAATTGACCATTCAAATTGAATTAAACTAGACTAACAATCAAGTGTAAAAAAAAAGTAAAAGAGGAAAGGGAGAGGGAAGGGGAAAAGGAAAAAATGAAAAAAAATACAAATATGATTTCTCTCCTTATACACCATTTAGCAAATGGACAAGATTGACAAATACCAATCTCTTTCAGATATGTTTCCATAATCTCAACTCAAAATGGTGCAATATTCAAATGGAAGTGTGTGTAAATTATATTGGATTTAGCACAAACATGTTCAAATGGCCACACAAAATGCTCTACCATTATCCAAGTATAGGTGGTTTAAACACATAGTCAAAGCTATATCAACATTCATTGGATTAAATGTGTAGGTTTATTTGAAAATAAATTAGTTTAGGATCTTGGAAAACACCATTGAATGGAACAAAACTAAAAAATGGACAAAAAATGATTAATTCCATTCAAAATTAGGTATTTATATAATTCCAAAAGCTACACAGTTAGGAAATTAGCCAAGTAATTTTTTTTTTGAAAGAACAACATAATAATTTCTAACAAAAAAGTTATAACATTAACATGTCACATTGCATGCTAATATGCACAAAGGTGTCATGTCAAGCATAATGACATGTACAAGACACAACAAGTATGTTGTAGTGATGTTTCACATCATGCACCAACATAAGACATCAACAACACTTTAAAAAATATATTATTACCCCAATAAAAGTGGAACAAGAGAAAGACTTATAAATTATGTGATGATGTGCCATGATGAACCTATGAGAGAATGGAACTACACCACGATGATGATTGAGCCCTAGTCGTAATCACATTCTCTCATGAACACAACAAAGGGGTAGAATAAAGGAGTTGTATACCTTGAATCCACTCCTAAACACACTCACAAAACCAAGGGAAACTTATGCATGAGGTGGCACAACTAGGAGATATAATTATCATACCATGAATAGTCAAAATGACCATAATTTCCTTGAATGTATGGCATGATTACCAATAAAAAGGAAAATATCCTAATCAAGGACACCAAAACACAATGCAAAAACCATCACAAGGGGTTTCTCCACTAGGAGGTCCAATGCCTCCATGAACTAGAATGACAATGGGTTGTTTTAATGCAAATACATGCTTCCCAATGTTAATATAGCATAAATTCTATATTACCAAACATGTAGACAAAGAGAATACATGGAGAGAATCCCAAGACCAAGGGGGGCAACTTTCATACATAATTTTCCCCTAAAAAATAATTAGAAATGTCTAATGACAAAGGATCTAAAGGACTATAGTGTGTCAAAGGACTGCAATACCTAGAAAGGACACTAGCATCTAGACAAGACAATATCACCTCAAGAAGGAAACAAACACCCAACCACTTTATTTTCCAATTGTAATAACAAATTCTTGTTCTAGTGCTAAAGTCTTGCTTTTTCACTAGATTATTTTTACTCTTTGGCTTGGTTGGGAAAGATAAGGCTTAAGTGACAAATGTGAAGCAAATTCTAATGGTGAAGATGGATGAAGAAGAGGAATCTCATCATAATCTATTTATATGGGAGAGGGATTATTAGGTGAAGGTTCACCACCTTCAACAAGCTAGCGAGCCAAAGCATGACATCGTCTCCTATATTCTTTTGCATTTCAATTTTTTGTGTATGAGTTTGAGCTTATGGTAGGGGAACTTTGGTGTCTTCCAACATTGGTTCATTTTCTTCCTTTGTAGGAGGAATAAAAGGAACTATTGAAGGTTGGGAAGCAACAAAAGGGGATGGTTTTCTCATAGCAGATTTCTTTCCTCTAGAATTTGAGTACATAGGAGGAACAAAAGCAATCCCCAAAGTTTGAGAAAGTATAGCTTGTTTCGATAATTCACCTCATGGTCCTTGATAGGATGGAGAAGGTGGAACCACTATATTTCATATTCTTGGGGTTGGGGAAGGATACTCGGTCTAGGATGTAGTTCATTCACTACTTGTGGAATAGAAAAACAACCATCGTAACCATAGGAGATTAAGGAGCCCCAAGGGTAACAGTCAAAATAGTGGATGAGGTGTTGGAAATAGACAGTTGGGCACTGTGACTAGCTTTGAATTTTTGAAATGATAGAAAGATAAAATCATCACTGGGTCGAGTGGGTTGGGCTGGTTGTGGCCAGAAGCAGTTAAGGGAAAAGTTCCCACAAAGAGACAAGGGCTTAAACCCATTATGATATATAGTATGTACTTATCCTTCAAATGGAAACTTGAGGTATTTATGGATAATGGAGGGAACCACATTCATGGAAGCAAGCCAGGGATGACCTAACTTCACATGGAATTGATATGAGGTAGGGTTTATGGAAAAGGAAACATTCAACTGTTTAGGCCCAAATTGAATAGGAAGGGTCAAGGCATCAATGGTAGGATAGGTGGAACCATCATGTTCTCTTATTGAGATGTTTGATTGCTCATATTTGTATTGGTATAAATCATGCACATAAAGGAACTCTTTATGATCTCATTGACTAGGTATATCAAATCAATGAGTAATCCCCATGTGGGCTTTTCATTAATTCTAACGATAGTATAGAGAGGACCATCAGGTGCATTCATAGATGCATTGATATGGGTGGAGATATTGGGAAGGAGTTTAGGTTGTTCTTGGTGAGGGTGAACATAAATCATATTAATCATATTATCCATTGATTTATCTTTATGATCATAGGTGATAGATGTGGGTAATGTATTGGTGGATGGATTAACAAGGTTAGATACATGGGTAGGAAATGGATTGGTATAGATTTGTAAGTTTTGATTAGGAGGTGCAATGGATTTATTCCCTTTATCATTCACAACAACTACCTAGATTATATTAGAGTCAATGAGGTCTTGCACTTGGTCCTTAAGACACATACATTGCTCAGTATCATGTCTGGGTATTTGATGATATTGATAGTTCAAGATTTTGGGTTAAAAGGAGGCAAAGGTTTGGTTGTGTCCACAGGATGAATAGGAGGGAGTTGAATCAATTTTTTTTTAAATAATTATAGCATAATAGAATGAAAAGGATAAAAAATTTGTGAAAATTATCGATCCCTTAGTCTAAATTGAAAGGGGGTTGCAAGTGAGGGTGTTGCAGTTGTAACCTATCTTGGATGTTATTGGAAGAAGGATAATTAATCAAGTGATCAATTTTTTGTTCTTCTTTTTATATGATTGATAATTAGAAGAATTATTAGTCTGAAATTGACCCATAAGAGTTGATGAGGACACACCCTCATATTGGCTAACCAATAATTGGTAATCATGAAGAGCCATGTAGAAATGTGTAAATGAAGGATGCCACATAAATATATTCTTATCCCAAATTTTGACTATAAGTTTCTAACAAAAACTCACTGCACATTAGCATTGAGAAGAGAATATGAGATTTGAGAGTAAAGAGCTTGATATTTCCCAATGAAATTAGTTACTTTTTTCTTGGATCCTTTCTTACAATGAAATAATTTAGTTAAAACGTGATTTGGGGTCCAATTTTAGCCTAGAAATGTTGAAGAAATCGATTGAAAAGTTGTGAGAAAGAGTGCATTAAGTTTTTTGGCAATGATGAAACCAATCCAAGGTCATGTCTTTTAATGGTTGAGGAAACAGTTTGGATAAGAGAGCATCTTCAAAGATGAAATCACTACATAATGTGATAAATTTTGATACATGATTGTTAGGATCCCCCTTTCCATTATACTTTTCAAAAAATGGTATTTCAGTGTTTTGTGGGAGTGTATAGGATTGCAAATGACAATGGGATATGAGTGAGATATGTTGAAAGATTTTAGTGGGATTGATTTTAATTCATGTTGTATATTTTTGTTGTAAAAAAGACATTTTTTAAGAGTTGGCATATGACAAGATCGGTTAGTGACATATTTTGAGAGTTTGTAGAATGTGAAGGACTATTATTAATGATAGGTGGATTGGTATTTTGATAATTGAATTGTGTAACATGTTGGGGAATGGTTGGGTTGATGCTTGGAGAAGAAAATTGGGTTCTTGAGGAAGGTGGAACAAAGTTATATTGATTACCACATGAAAGCCCCAAACTAGTGTTAATATTAGCAAATTGTGTAGCAGGGGTTATGACTAAAGAAGTGAAAGTAGGAACAAAAGTTGTGATCATGGGATTTGACACTTATGTTCCAATTTTATTTTGAGGATATACATTGTTGATGATTTTTGCACAACTAACTGATGTCATAATGTTTGAATCCACCATGTGGGCTAAGCTGCATGGGATTTATATACCTTGTGAATTATTTATCAATTTCCTAGTATAGAAGCAAAGGTGACATAATAGAGTCAAGGTGAAATAACAAATCCAAGTTGGCACACTAGGTAGTAGAGGTGTTAATTTGTGTTTGAGATTAGAAAACAAAATGAAACCAATATATAAGCAAAGGTGACATAATAGAATGGAGGCAATGCAATAGAAGGGATGTGTTTATTCATGTTTGAGGTTAAAAAAAAAAATGAAACCTATAAAATAATGGTCATAGGGGTGTAGAATCAAAGGAAATGCAACCAAATTAAGGTGTTGTAGTGTAAAGGAGGTGAATATTTATGAAAAAATGCATTAATTCATGTGTGAGGCCAAAATATAAAATGAAACCTACAAAATAGAGGCTATAATTACAAGAAAATGATTATGGGAACATGAAAAATATATTAGGAAAGAAAATCCTTACAAAATGAGTCCAAAAAATTATTAAATTCATAAGAAATGAGGGGAAAATGATGTTATGAAAATTAAATGGAAATTATCCCAATCTAGAAGCAAAAATGATATAACAAATTAGAGGCAAAAAATTTTGAAGTAGAGGCAACACACACAAGGTGGAGGTGTCAAACCAGAAGTTGTAAGCTAAAACTCACAAAGAAAATTTAAAATAAACTAAGTTTTGGATGTGGGGTCCCATCAAGTGGGCCTCTACATATACCTTTATCTCATAGAGGAAGAAGTTTCCAATGTTGAGAAACCTTACAATGGATTACTCAATGCCTCTTGATGTGCTCTTGATGTTTGTTGATGTATAAATTTCCCTTCAATTGAGTAGCATGACTTTGCATTGGAAATACTTGTTGTAAATGGATTAGGAGAGGGTTAATTTATATATTATTTATATGGTTGATAAATAGTTGAGATTAAACCATGAGATCAATGGTTGAGGATCTTTGAGAAGTTAGGATGAATGAGACATTGTCAAGTGGCACCTTGTGATTGGTGTGCTTGGGGAGGAGGAATATCAAAGAGATTTGGAATTTTGAGATTGATTTTATTTGAATGGATGGTTGAAATTAAGAATACACTCGCATATGTGATATATCACATGTGGATAAGATACATGAGCTACATCCTCTCACACATGTGTGAAGAGCACATAAGGAAGGGAGATGGGACATGTGAGAGATCACATGAAGGAGATTGCTTTGTCATGGTGGGTCTGCAATATGACACGCCATCTTCTCCATCAATGAAGTGAAGGTAATAATAATTTCCACTATAGTGATAAAGGCACATTGGAGTTGCGGTGAATCAGATTTCTTCCTCGGCTGACACACTAATAATGTGGCATGCTTACAAAGCAATAAGAAATCAACAAAGTAAATCTGCAAATGTTTTAGATGTCTACTTTCAACAGTGGATTACAGTATGGACACCTACTAATGCATAACAGGTGATTTTTTTGACTGAATGTTTCCAAAAACATAATAACTAATTGTAAAATACTTCAACTGCAGAATTTTTCCAAGACCACCAGTAAAAGAACTGAATGATTAACAGCCATTGCATCAATATGAAGTTGTTTGTATTGCAATAAGCATTGCACAGTGAAGCATTTCTAAATTGGTAGAAGTAATTACTTGGAATAAGAAAGAAACTACTACCAGCAAATCAAAAAATGCTAATTTTTTGGACACATTGACACCACGAATGCAATTATATCTTGCAAACTGGCTGCCTGAAATTATGCCCAAATATGAAACTAAAAATGATATCAGATAAATGTATTCAGTCAATCAAATCATATGTTGCATACAACGCAGATGCTGAGTTTTAAGCCCTCCTTCTAGCGCCAAAATGTGGACATCAAATCTGCAATATGTTAAGCCTTAACAAGAATAAATCAAGCAAAACACAACAAATCTAATATCCCTATGAAATATTGCATCATGTTAGATATGCTAAACAATAGGACAAGCTAAATAAGCATATAAACAACATGAATCCAAATTTATCTCATAGTGGATCGGTGCTATTGTTGAAAATAGCCCTTTCCCAATCCTTGATAGATAAGCTAGATGATATGAAATTGCTATGAGGATGATATGAGATGGGAAAAATCAGTTCTCAAATGAAGAGAGTGACTTTGCAAGAGATTGTGGAGATGAAATGCTAAGATTTTGGAGTTGTGGAGGATTTGCTAAAGAATGATGCCTCTATTTAAAGATTTTCAAATGCTAAGAGTGCCAAACATGGAGGATGTGGGACTAAATGTAGACCAATGAGATGGAGACACTTGTCATCTTGTGAGTGATTGATGCATGTGCAAGATTTGGGAAGTGTGCCCATGAGAGGGAGTTTCAAATTCAAATTTGGGCAATAAATTTTGAGAGGGGGACAAGAAAATGAGAAATAAATGCAATGTTGGAGGGACAAATCAACTTGTCATATTTTTCAAACTTGAGGGAATATTCCCCAAAGATGCCATGTTGAGTGAAAATGATGATTTAATAAATCAATAAATTGATTTATTGGTGCAAGTGGTTAGGATGTGACATGCATTAGATTAGATTTAATCAGGATTAATTAGCTAGGATGATGATTAGGATGTTTTGAGTTATTTGATTTAAATACTTGATTTATTTAAATCAAAAAAGGATGGCAAATGACTTTTGAGATTTTAATTAAATAAAGTCCTAGTTTATTTAATTAAATGGATGAAATGTTAGATTCGATTAAATGAAGGTTATTTGATTAAACTATTAGATTGACGTGTATGCATATTTTGCGTGTCTGTAGTATGTCCTGTGATGAGAGAGGAGAAGACCTTTATTTTAGAGGTTCATTTACCTCCCTAATAGGTGATAATTGGTGGGATGAAGAGGAGGTACTAATTTTGATGTTGCCTAAATCACTTTCTTCTCCTTGTGCCTCTTTATCCTTGTCTAGATGGGGTAAATCAAGGAGATCTTCTCCACAAGTCTGTTGAAACACATTCCTATTAGGAGGTTCCTCATCACTGTCACCCTGAGCTCTCAATGGCATTGGATATGAAGTTGGTCCAGAATTCCTTGCAATCACAGAAGGTTGATCATTGCCCCCCGCAGGTTGAGTATTATGTGACCTAGTTTAAGGATGGGATTGCTTTGTTTTCTTTTTAGAGACCCACTCCTGAGTCCTTTCCAAAACGTCTATAGTTCTTGCTTCAATTATTTTGATTTCTTTATTACTCCAACCCATGACAGCAATAGGCCAGTTAGCTATTAACTTCATGAAGACTGGATCTATTAGATCAGATTCATCATCCTCAATTCCTTGGACATCCCAATCCAAGCTATAAGTGACTATTTGTCTCAATGTCAATATCATCCAGTTCCTCCTCCTTACCTCAAATTCATTGAAGTAGTCATCCCAATAATCCTCCAGGTTAGGCAAGTGGAAAAAACCAGGTCCTAGTTTCAAATTATCTTTCACATAATCTTTGAGATCAAAATGAAAACGCTCATCCTAAGTATGTAAATTCTATCCAAAAATTTCCTTTTCTATTTTTAAAGCATCTGTCATGGACTCACAAGTAAAGGGACCAAAACCAACAAGGAATTGCACTGTTACTCTTCTTTTCTCTTGACACCTTTTGCTAACATCAACTAGCTGCCTGCAAACCTCAATCATTACAAATTTATCTTTCGAGTTCCTTGGCAGTTTTATAGGGAAAACAGTTGTGGTTGCTAAATCTGCAAATACTTCAACTTTGGTGAACATTAGTAATAATGCCAAATTAAATACAGCAAATCAAGCATCCATATGAGATATTGAATCATGCTAAATAATACAAACAAAGTGATAAAATACCAAAGAGACTAAGCATGCTCAAACCTATCCCATAGTGGATTGGTGCTTCTATGGAAAGAAGCCCTTTCCCAACCCTTGACAAGCTTGATGGTGAAAATTCCTTGAAGATGCAAAGTGATATGATAAACAAGATGCAAATTCTTGAAATTGGATGAGTTGTGAAGAGAGATACTAAGATTGTGGAGGAGTAATACAATAGATGAGGCCTCTATTTATAGCCAAGAAGCATAAAAGAATTCCAAACATGGAGGATGTGGGACTAAAGATCCACCACTAGGAAGGAGCCACTTGTCAACTTGTGATAGGTTGAGGAATGAGCACATTTTGGTCAATGTGCCAAAGAGGGGGAGATTTGAAATTTGAAGTTAAATGCTAAGTTTGACCTTTGCAAGAGACATGTAAGAGACATGTAAGACCTCTTAAATGCTTTGTTGGATGTACATGTCAACTTGGGGGGAGATTCAAATTTGGAAGAATATTCTCTTTTTATGCCAAGTTGAAAGAAAATGATGAATTAATAGATCAATAAATCGATTTATTTGTGCAAGTGGGAAAAGCTAGAGGATGTGATGGGTGATTAGGATTAGCATTAATCATGGATTTGATTAATTAAGATGATGTTAGGTGATTTGACCCATTTGACTTAGATTTAGGGATCTAAACTAAATCAAAGGGAGATGAAAGATGATTTCAGATTTAATTAAATAAAGGTTTGATTTATTTAATCAAAGAGGGATAATGATAGGCTTAAATTAAATAAAGTTAATTTATTCAATTTAAATAGATGACCTTAGGAGATTGAATTTAATGAACTTGATTTACCTAATGAATGGATGAAATGTGAATGATGCTAATTTTTGGTGTCTACATTTTTCCCCTCTTTGAAGCAATGCACTTGTTGCATTGGTTCAAAGAATAAACTTACCACGATCAAAATAAAAAAAAATTCTAATTTTTTTAGATGCCCTAGCGGAAAGAAGAACATTGGTACATTGCCCCCTCGAGAGATCAAGCGAAAAGATTCGATTTGAGGGTCGATCTCATGATAAAGAGGTTCAAGATGGACATATGGATGGTTATGATAATGATGCAAATGAGATGGTTTAAAGATGCTTAGAATAACCACTCTATATTATCCTAAATGACTTAAATGATGATATGATGCATGTGAGATGGATGATGCGATAATCCCTATATGATTATGCATTGGATGTTTTATGCAAATGTATGATTTTATGAGATGCTTGACTAGCAGATCTATATTATGATGATGAACATGCCTATGAGATGATATGCAGAATGTTGATGGTTTGTGGATGCAGGATGGATGCACTGGTGATGATGATTAATTGATCATGACGTGATGTTAGTGCAGAAAAGAAGAAAGAAGAAATGAGATGATGACAAGAGGATCCAACAAGTCCATGATCTAACGATACTTTATTAGAGATGATGATGATGATAGATGATGTTTCACTTATCAAGGATTGGGATTTTAAAAAGGGATACTTACCTTATGTTTGATAATACACATAGATGCATCAAGGTATAAAAGAACCAGGATGGCATTGTACCTAGTGCGATGGACTTTGAATCGACAAATAGATAGGAGTATTCTTGTTCACACTTGACATACAGAAACCTTGCTAGGATGTACCTAACAAAGCAAGTATTCACCAAGTTATATTACAAGAACGTTCAACAAGCACAACAGACAAAAAGATAATGATCGATGCCCCATTCCTTTCTCTCTAAATTGCTTTGATTAGGCATCATCGAGAGGTCATTGGAATGAGCACAATAAGATAAATCAAAAGAAGAGATCAAGTACACAAACAAGTCAATGTTCTTCATACCTCTAGCCAAAGGGATTTGTTTTGTTTAGGATAAGAACTGAAATGATTGCCAATAGATAATTCCCATTGTAGGAAGGATACATCCTCGGACATGTTAGTGGATGGCGGCACGTCGTTTTGTTTATCCAAAGTGTTTTGCTAAAAGATAATTCCCATTGTAGGAAGGATACATCCTAGGACATGTTAGTGGATGGTGGAAAGTTGATAGGTTTGTTCGAAAGGCTGTTGATATAAGGTCGATTGACATGTTTGCGAATGATCAAGAGTTTGATTTTGAATTTAAAGGTTTGTTGTTTCGATTTTGATTTTGTGTTTGAAGTTTGCTTTTGCTGATTGTTGTGATTGTTTTGTTTGTGTTACAAAAGGATGAAGGTGTGATCAGTTTATTATGGATGATTGATTATTTGAGGTAAAGCGAAATAGAACCAGATGGATTTTTCAAATATTTATGGACAATTTTTGATGTTTTGGAATATTTGTAGAGGCTGTTTTGGTATTTATTTTTGAGACTTTTTTTTTTAGGCTGCCCGGGGAATCGAGTAACCTGACCCATATAAAGCTGCCCGGTCGCGGCGGTGGCTTTAGCATTGACCCGGCTGACTATTTGGCGACATGCGCCCTCCGATTACCGCGAGGGTGGGGGAGACTGAACCTCGTGACCAACCTCACGCAGCGGGGAAAGATTGTAAGCAGAGCTAGGGCCCCAACCCATTTTGAGACTTTTTACAAAATGTTTTTGAATTTTGATTTTTTTCAAATGTTTTTGGATTTTGTGAAATTTTATGATTTTTGGATTTTTGTGTCGAGGGGCTGATCAAAGATGAAGATTTACCCTCGTTTAAGCTTAGAGATGGCGTAGTTGGGATATATGTTTTTTGATGTTTTTACGTTTTTATGGATGTTTTTGGTTTTGATATGTCTTGGATGTTTTAGGTTTCGCATGATTTTTGGCCGATTTGGATATGGATATTATTGGCCCGATGATATCGAGCTGTTTGGGATTGCACGAGAAACCAAGCTAAGGTTGATTGATGAAATTCGATGGATTGATGATGATTATTAACATTGTTGAGGATACACAACAATGCAAGGATTTGATGATTGTCCGAGGATTATTTATTGATAACATTGTTGAGGATGCAAAACAATGCAAGGATTGATGGTGATAACATTGTCGATGATGCACAACAATGCAAGGATAGTGTTAAGCAACACAAGGATTGGGAAAGATATCCCCAAGATGATGATGGGTTGATTGGAGTTGATTGATCAGGATTTTTAAGCTTGATTTGGAACAAAATTATTTTGAATGATTTGATGTGACGTTTGAAGTGCAAATTAGATGTGACTGATAGTGATTGTTTGGATTGATGTTCGATGAAAGATGAAGCTTGATAAGGAATGTCTTCTTATCAAAATATGCCATGGGCTAGTGATTTGGATTCTTTCTCACAAATGCTTTAACCAATTTGATTTCATGTTTTTCAATGTTTGAATCACCACATAAGTTGGAGAATATAGATCAAGATTTATTCCTAAAGCAAGATGCAAATATCTGCCCCCAGTGTCTAGCAATGTATGGAACGCCATGGATGGATGCTTGGATAGATGTATGGGTAGAGGGATATGGATTATCTTGCAATAAGATAAGATGTTCAAATAAAGAAAGCATATTTGGATAGTGCTTCATGGCTCAGATAATGTTGGATAGGATAGGATCAATGAAAATGACCCATGTCAAGATGTCTACCATAAGCAAGTGTAAAGTGTGCACCAAAGTTTTATCAAGATCAAAATAACTTGGACGATTGATGCAGATGGATGAAAATGGATTGGATAAATGGTCCATGGATGAATGGATTTATTATGGCTACGATGGATCGAATGCTAGATTTATTATGGATGGGATGAGATGCTTTCACTTGAAATAGCGCACATAGATGCTCGATTCTACACATGACGCCTGTTTTCCAGGTTTTCATCATGGTACCTATCCAAAGCGCCACCGTAGTGGTTTTCACTAGAGGACGATTTTTATCTTTACTGTTTTCATGATTTATTTATTTATGTTTATTTTTTTGGATTTTCACATTTTTTATTTTTTTTTTAAATTTTTCTAAAAGATTTTAAACTCATGTTGAACCATCTAGTGGTCGATGTAGATTCTTTTGTCATGATGTGCCTTTGATAGCCTGCTTGAAGAAGTTACTTTGCTAAGATATGTGCACTTGAATACAATTTTTGAGATTCCTGATATGCTTCGTTGATATCGGAGTTAACTTTTTCTTTGTGCGCACATTGCGATAGAGTTCCCTCTGAATCCTTATGATGAAAGGTCATTGCCAATACCTGGTCAATATGAGAATTGGATATCATTCGTGGAGGCATGGATGGAGTTATGTGTTTAGGGATAAGAGATGGATTGGTTGAAAGTTTGGAACCTTTGACTCTCCAAACTTGGGAAGATGAGCAATGATGGGTGGATACGGAAGTGTGTGTGGAATTAGGACCAACTGCTTGATATACCTTGTACGTCACTTGAAAAGCCTGCTTTTTCTTTTGTGGACATCCTTTATGGATACTTTTCTCTTTTTTATTTTTCCCCATAGTTTCTTTGACTAGTGGAGTTTGATAGGGATAATCTTTCTTTGTATTTTTTGGTATCCATGTTTATTTGATGTGTCCTTCATGCTTTGTTTCTTTTGTTTTGATAATTTTATTTATGCTTTGATTCAAATATTTCTTTTGATGTTGGTCCCAATTTGTGGATGGAGTGATGGGTGGATGAAGATTCATGACATGGCTGGTTGTAGTATCGGCATCGGTTTCATCACAAGGATTCTTCATGCTCCCTATATTGACGCTTTCTTGAGACAAAAGTTGCCCCTAGTATTGTGGAAGTAGTACCTTCATGCTTTGATTTCGCTTGTTCCAAGAGCTCTTGTTTAGAATGCATTCTTTGATAAATGACCACTGCAGATGATGTTCTTTCGATTGGATGCTCTGCTAACTCCAGAATATCCTATTTTATTTGATTGGTTTCCTTGTGTGGATAATGTTGGATATCTTCATACATGATGTCCTTAGTCTAAATTTGGGATATATCTAATCCTAATGTTGACAACTCAGTTTGACTATAGGAATTGATTACCTGCTCTTTTTGTGTAATAATGTCAGGAGTAAAGGAGTCTTGTTTTGAATGAAGATCATCTACGTGTCCATCCACAGAAAGCATCTCATGGGTAGATGGAGGAGTATGTGTTACATGGACATGATCATCATTTGCGTCATCTTGTATAGATAAGAGAGTTTCCATTAGATCATTATAGTATCTTGGAGATACGAATTCTTGATCTTGAATGATTTCAGAATTGCTTTTGACGTGCTTTGGATCAAGTTCTTGACATGGGTCAGTTTCAAAGGATGGATTGATTACAAAGGGTTCTTGGATTTCTTCATTAGGCATGGTAAATTTCTCGATATCCTCTTGATCTTTAAGTGGACTTGGATAAAATTTTGATTTGAGGATTCCTTTAGTATCTGTAACCATGAGGTCAAAGGATGTCAATATTTATTGGGAAGGACCATTGCAAGACTTTGGTGAAAGATGTTGATCATTCTTTGGAATAAATTCTGGAGATATGTTCTCTAACTCATTAGGTTATGTAGAGATATTTGCAACATGATCATTGGTCGATGGGTCATGGATTATGTCAATGGGATCAAATAATTCTAACACTCCTTGAAAAAGATCACTAAAAAGTGGCTCTTGATGTATGGTGATTTGATCATCAAATGGGGTAGAAACATCTTCAATGTTCTCATTAATGGAGAGATCTTGAACATTGTTTTGAACAATTATGGCGGAGAGATTGTGAATGTCTTCAACCATAGGGTCAAGTGATGTTGAAATTTCTTGAATTGGATCATTATTGGGTATTGTTGGTGGATTTTGATCATGATTGAAAAGTGACTCTTGACATATGTTGATTTTATCATTGGATGAAGTAGACATGACTTCAAGGTGCTCATTGATTGATAGATTTTGATTATTGTTTTCACCAATTGTGGTGGAGATATTGTCAATGCTATCACTAGTGGTTGAATTCTAATCATTGTCCCCAATAGTGATTATCTTTTGATCAATAAGATCTTGGATGAGATTTTTGAGTCGAATACAATTTGATGTTGTGTGTCCCTTTGTTTTGTGAAAATCACAATGGTGCTCCTCATTATACCCTGGTGGTTTAACTAGGGGTTCTTGATAGTTCCCATAGATGAGGAGCTTGATGAGATTTTCTCGTACCAACTGTTGCATGATCAATTCGATGGTTCCCTCAAGTGGTGTGTATTTCCATTTGTTAATTTGTGAGATTTGACCTTGTGGTGATTGATTTTGGAGATGTGGTGATTGGTCTTCGAGATGTGGTGATTGGTCTTCGAGATGTGGTGATTGATCTTCAAGATGTGGGGGTTGAATTTGTTGATGTGGTCGATCTCGACATCTAACTTCTTGACATTGGAGATATTGTTCTTGATGTGGTTTTGGACACAACTCAACGCTTTGATGGCATGGTTCAACCAAAGGAAGAGTGTACTGATTTTGGAGTGAAGATATCTCTTGGCTCAATAATTCAATTAGTTTGGCATGTGAAGCAAGTTGTTCTAGCGAAATTTGATCTTGATTTGGATTTTTTTCAAGTAGATTTGGGATGTACACTTGTGGTGTTTGCATGGGATCATGGACAAATTGATTTTGGACAATGTTCTGATTTGGGATGATGTTCAGATTTGGCATTATGGGTTGAAATTGAACATTGTTGATGTTGGGAATCACATTGCCTTGATTTAGGTAACTTTGATTTTTCATGGTGTTACCTTGACTTCAATCAATACATGGAGTCATTATCATCATGTTTGGACTTTGAACAACATTTTTGTGATTTGCAAACATATCTATCCCATAGTTTTCCAAGTCTGGATTCAAAATGTTCATGTTTGGTAAAGTTGTACTTGGTACATTCACATTTGGCATGTAGGGATTTGATGGGATGATGTTGTTTTGTGGAAGACTCATGCATTGAGTGTTTGGTTGATAGATTTGTAAGTTTAGACTTGGATTTAAACCTACCATCGAGAAAGGTGTTCCAAACTTTTGAATGGGCATACTCACATTTGTTGTACCATTG
>VDFB02379711.1:35170264-35226211 GCA_007258455.2 Sequoia sempervirens | reverse complement strand
ACGTATATATCCCTATTGTTATGTTACATATTTGTATTGACATGTTTACCTCTTACATTACATGTTTCACCATGCTTACAAGATTTACTATTATTAGGGGAAACTTGGGGGCATCTCATACCATTTAATTTATATGCATACATGATTATTTTATGCTTATTACTTGATTTATCTTATATTTTATTATCACATAACATTTGAGTAATATTGATTACATGCTTATTGTGCTTTACATGGTGTTATCATCGATAATTTTTACATGCTTTTTATGTCTTACATGATGTTATCATTTTTCCTTACCTCTAATTCTTTGCATCCTTTATATGAAACCAATTAGAGGGGACATACATTATCACTAACATTCCTTATAATTATTTGTTACATTTATAATAGTGATGATCAATTTTGTACCAAATAGAGCTTAATCACCATTTCTAAATAGATTATGTTTTCACATAGAGCCATTATCTTGTTATCTATAAAATCATATTATTTCCCACGTAGTTAGATTTCTTTGGTCCTTATCCACTTGGTTGTAGTCCTTTCACACTTTCTGCTTAGTCAGAGACCTTTAGCCCTTATCCACTTAGTTGGAGTCCTTTTCATATTTTGTACTTGGTTAAATCCCTTTAACATTTATTTGTTTGTTTCAGTGAAACTGTTTTCCACTTAGTTAAAATTTCTTACCCCACTCCTTTTACTTTTTGTAGATAGTTTTTAGCATGTACAATTATTCTCATTTTTTGATAAGTGCTACTCATTGGAATTTTTTATATGCGCATGTAGGTTCACAAGATGAAGAATTCATGGCTAGGAGAGTACACACATTTAATTTCCATATCAAATCCTTTGTGTGTTTAAAATATTTAATTTTTATGTTGACTATTTGATTTTACTTTGACATGCATTCTCATAATTCACATGCAAGTGAAAGTGGGGGGAAAATGTAAAGGTCAAAATTACAACACTGTGAAATTTTTCCTTATGTTGTGGACCTACGACCACTAGGTTGTCCTTATGCATGGACTAGTGTGTGAGATGTTGTACTTTGTGTAGAAGTTGGTAAAATTTTATCTTGGCCTTATTTTATCTTCTTAAATCCCAAGATTCCAAATTCACCTATTATGTTTCATATTTATTGCCCTAATTTAGATCAATATGTGAGACCTAGGTTATTTCTACACATTTAGATCTAAGCCCAAATAAGTCTAAATACAATTTTTTTAAATTAGCCCATGTTGGCCTACCTCACTAGTCGTTATGAGCCAACTAAAATGAGAAGTATTTCAAAATGCACATTATGGTGTTCTATTTAAGAAGTGACCTTTATTCATTAAATCATCTAAGTGCTATTCAAAATTTGTCTAGAAGAATCAAGAGAACACTAAGGAATGAAAACAAATCTAGGACATAACTAATTGATTCTTATTATATCAACATTGCATCAATGTCTTAGGAGGAAATTGTATGGTCATCTATTATCTTCACTTTTCATTATTGTTGAATTAGTTTTCCAAGAGGGTTGACCAAAGGAAAATAAATCCTTGTCTAGTAGGTCTTCCAAATAATGTTTGTAAACACTATTTTTCTAGTCATGGGTATATGAGATTAAGACAAATCTTTTTTTTATTGATTAGAATCCTACTACATTTTCACACAAAGTTTTGATTTGTGCATTAAGTTCATTTCCAAAGCATTGAATTCACTTCCAAGTGCATGCAATTATCTAATCTATAGGTGTGCTTAAACTTTGAGAGTTATAAAAAAAAAAATATTTTGAAGTCATTGTTTGATAGGGCTATTTTCCTAATGTAATGATGAATTAATTTGTGAATTCTATGAAAGTCATTTTTAATAGATTGAGAACTAAATATCCTTACATTATTTTATTTTATTTCTATATTTATTACAACAATAATATCAATTTCATACCTAAATTGATTGTTTATTTATCTAATTTAAATATTTATATCGATGTGCATTGGTTTTGAAGTGTGACAATATTTGGTTTTCTAGTTCTAGTAGAATGCTTGCAATTGAATGACGGTTTATCACAATAGTGCTACTACCTTTCTTCATCCCTTTGAGATAAAAAACACTACAACCCTTTAAGCAAATATCTCCAGTCAATTTGAAGAGAAGAGTAATAGGAGAGAATTGCATCCTTACATATCAACCTATTGAAAGAGATAACTTTTAAGCACTCTTCTTAAGACATAAAATAGTTGGGGAGAAGAGTCTTAAAATGTAACGGACTCAATTTGCAAGCAAGTTGGACTAGGTGGTAGCCCCTCTCCCTATCTCGAGTTTAACATTTTTTATATGATACATGTACAATACTATTGTAGATTATATTATGCTATGAACTTAATAATTTAAATAATATAACATTTCGAGTGTAAACAACCAAAATATTCGTTTTCTTATAAATACAAAAGAATTGATAAATAATAAAATATTATCTTAATCCCGTTATAAATATATTATAAGCTCTCTAAGGTCAAATTTAAGGTAAATTTGATCTATTCCATTATAAATTTGTATAATTAAAATGAAAATTATCTTCCATATATATTCTGGCTCAAAGAGATTGATATCAAATTGGCTTTGTTACCCTGTAATTAATGGACTTTTACTCAATTAAAATAAGAAAAAACAAGGTAGCTCATTTGTGTTCCGACTCGAAGCAAATTCAACCTACTTCAACTTTTCAGCATTTTCTCTTTCCAATGAAGAAAATTTTGTTCGACAGTGTAAGAAGTCCTTGGAAAATAGTTTTTCTGGACAATGATGTACAACGCCCCCAAAATATTCCTTCGCGATGATATAAAAGATCAACGTTATTAGGCGCTGAATTGAGTTCTGTCATTGTTAGTATTCAGTGGAAGATCCAAAGATGGCAGATACAGAGAATTCCAAAAGCAGAGTTTTGATAATAGGAGGTACAGGACGGTTAGGCCAAAGGTTTGCGAGGGCAAGCTTGGCTCTCAATCATCCTACTTATGTTCTCTTCCGTCCTCAAGCAGCTCACGATCTTGCTAAAGTGGATCTCCTCATTTCTTTCAAGAAATCTGGGGCTCACCTTCTCCAAGTATGTCATTTCATCTATTTACATATTTTTCCTTTTCACAGCTGAAATCCTAAATTATGCACTGAAGAGTGTTAATTGGTACTAATAAGGAGTATTTGGCAGGGTTCATTGGATGACCATGAGAGCTTGGTGGCTGCTCTCAAGAAAGTGGATGTTGTCATATCAGCTCTGGCAGGAACTATTGTTAGAAATGACATACTTCAACAGCTGAAATTGTTGGAGGCCATTAAAGAAGCAGGCAATATCAAGGTACTACTTGGTTTGTGTAGGCTGTTTGTAGTTCCTTCATACATACTGATGCAATATGTCAGTTCCCTGTATTTTATTTCTCTGGTTTATCATCTTCTTCAAAAGAATGAAGATTCCTAGTTCATCAACACCATTTGGTATGTCAGACCCACTGTGCAGGATTAGTCAACTTATAGAAGAAACGGAAGAATTTTTTAGTCATTTTCTCTTGTCTGGTTATCTCAATCTGATGATGGATCGTGGAATTTGGATCATGGAATTTGGAAAAAAAAGTACATAGTAATTGTCTTTAACAATTAATTAAGATCAAGAGGTCTTCAGATGGATTAGGAATTCTTTAGATCATATTTGTATGATTTAGGATTTCTGTAATGAGGTTTCCTCGACACATTTTTTGCTTGGGTATAATGGTCTCCTTTTGTTTCCTGAGGACTGTCAGATAAAGGGCTTTTAGTGTATTTTTTGCTTTTTTCCAAAGGGTGCTTTGGGTCGATCAGGGCCTAGATTTGATGGCCTGTGACTATATTTAGGCATTTTAGTTAAAAATTACAATTGCATTTTAGGTGGAAAGGGAAGATTTCAAAACAGATCATCACAATTTTATAAAAAAAATTTAATATATTTTTTCTAAAATAGGCAACTTTAAATAGATAACAAAAAATGCTTGGCAGGCAGAGTCGACCATTAAATTTAGCGTATAACCGTCCTTTTTAATCTGGTCAATTTCTATCAGCCCATTAATCCAATTTATGGGTCTATTTATTTTAAAAGATAAAATTAATTTTGTCGATGGTCTGGTCTTTGACAGCCAAATTCTCCAAGTTGTCTGGATTATACTCCATGAGGATAGTTTCACCGTGTTCATATTCTGAATCATATTTGTTATGTCTGTATCCAGGATGCAGAGCATCCAGTGTCTTATCTAGTGACTTTTTTGAGCTGACGAGGATCAAGGCTCAAGCCCTAGGGCAGGCTTTACTCAAACCCTAAGGTAGGCTTCACTCAAACCCTAGGTTAAACTTAGGCTTATGAAGAACAAGTTAGAAATCATCTGCTGGAAAAATTTCCAGTAGGACAGCACACAGCCTATCCCAAACACCCAGAGATTATACCCAATAGCAGGAGAAATCAGCCCGTCCCTGGCATAGTAAAAGCTGAATAGTGTCACCTCTACATAATGATTCATGAGTAATTTAGCTTATACCCCAATGGACATCTGTTCCAAGTTGAAATTTTAACTTGATCACATGTCCTATCTCCAAAGTTAAAACTCCACTCTCCTGCATAACTAGCATTGATTTTCACAATGCCCAATTGAGTCTGTTGCAATAGGTCTATTTTTATTGACAATGTTCGCTAGATATCATATGCAGGCTTCTGCATAGCTTGTATTGTATTAATAATGCCCATTTCAATATTTTTCTATGGACCTGTTTTCTATAGATAATGTTTGCTAGATATCTTATGTAAATGAGGATAGATTTATGCCAAATATTTGACGCCTTCCTGAACCACACCATCTGCTATATTATGCATCTCTTCCAGATCCCAAATTTATGTTTTAACATGATCATTATACTATTCCATCTTGACATGTCCTTTCAATTTCATTCTATTTTTTAGCACTTACCGTCTGTCCAATGAACTCTATTTGGAATCTGCATGTTAAGAAACCTCCATCGTCACTGTCTACAATGCTTGTACTACTACTCCAGTGACATCTAATTACTGAAAGGATTTTTTGAGAAAGGCTCTGGGGAATGAGTTGAAATGCGCCTCCATACCAATAAAAAGAAAGCTAAATGGAACAAGAAAACCGTCCTGACAGTGACCATGGAATTTTGCCATTGGATGGTTATAAAATTGTGGGGTGTTTGCAGGATGGACAACTGATGTTAGATTTTCTATCAAACCTTTTTTCCTCAAATTCCACTATTTTATTTTTACACATTATACATGTAATATCTATATATGTACTTAATACTACCTGCATTACAATCTAGCACTACTTAGTACTTGTGAATTTCGGGTGCAGCGTTTCCTCCCTTCAGAATTTGGTGTGGATCCAGATAGATTGGTGGATTCTATAGAGCCGGAAAATCCAGTTATGATTGATAAGAGGAAGGTAAGGCGTGCCATAGAGGCAGCCAAAGTTCCCTACACCTACATCTTGGCCAACTGCTTTGCTGGAATCTTTTTAGGAGGCATGGGACAGTTTGGACAAGGATTTATTCCTTCAACAGAAAAAGTAACCTTATATGGAGATGCAAAAACAAAAGGTATTTGTGAAAGCTACAACATTCATAAATTATATTATAGCCCATTATTGTTTGGCCATCATGTGAAATCCATTATTGCTTAGGCCATCATATTAGATTATGTGAAGCAGCTGATATTTGGACAATCACAAACTGCAGTAATATGGGTGGACGAGGATGACATTGCAACCTATACAATCAGAGCAATAGATGACCCTCGGACTGAGAATAGAAAAATTCATATTAGACCACCTGCAAATATTCTGTCACAGGGGGAGGTTGTAGAAATATGGGAAAAAATTATAGGCCACCCTTTGGAGAAAACTCAAATATCAGGAGAGGATTGGCTGAAGACTATGGAAGGTTTGTATATACAGAGGTTGATTATTTTACTGTTGTATTGTTATATGAATGTTAACTTCTTTCCTATTATTGTTTTAAAATGGCAGGTAAACCTCTTGAAATACAGACTATAATTTCACATGCCTATGAAATATTCTATGAAGGCTGTACAACTAATTTTGAGATTGGGGCTGATGAAGAAGAAGCTTCTCAACTATATGACGATGTGAGCTATACTAGCGTGGAATCCTACTTGAAGCTATATGTGTAAGTCTAATGGAAGTTTCTCACTTGACTTCCCATACTATATGTCTAAGTCTAATGGAAGTCTCTCAATTGACTTCCCATGCTATATGTATAAGTCTAATGAGCGGTATGCTCATTTGCAACAATAAATTGTATTGTAATGTAATAAAAAATATCAAATCAAAATTTAATGGTAGGAGGCCTTCTTTATATTTTAGCCTCATCTCACATGCTAATATTAAATGTGACAAGAGAAGCCATTGCCTCAAAAGAAGGCTACTTTTTCTTCTTGTTTAGATGGTCGTTTCCAAGGATTTTTGGGAAAACAAAAATTCTAACTTTTGTTTTATCATCATGAGATAAAAATTATCAACCATCATTTGTTACAAATAATAAAATTTGAAAAGAAAGCATCTTGTTATTGTCATTTTTTGAGGGGGTATTACATTGAATTAGGTAAATTAGGGCAAAATTGACAATGTACAACAAAATCAGATAGTTTTCAGAATAGACTTCCAGAACAAAACTCAGATATGAATAGAGACTAGAGATAGGGATTTGCACATAAATTTTTAGCACAAATTGGGTGGACAAGAGCGCTATGCACTCTAGATCAGATAGGTATTTTTAGAAAAAATATAATTTGGAAGCCATCAACAATGTTTAAAGGTCTTGGGTTGCAGAGGTTTAGGTTTGGAAATAAACAGAGTTTTGGAAATGCACGAAACCTAATTTTACTATATGAATCACATACATGCATGTAATTTTTAATTTTTTTTAGGGAAATTTAATATGTTCAAATGATCATTTTCAGAAATTGAAATATTGTAATTGATTGTTTTTTCCAAAAATTAAGAAAAGCAATGTTTTTCGATCTTTTGAAATGAAAACATTATACAATTCCTTCACTTTTTCATGTTTTTCACTAAAATATGAATGCATAAATGACAAAATAGTATTGTAGCTAAATTTATTAATGAAAATAACTCAGATCTAAGCCCTAAACAAGGAAAAATCAGATTTGAAATTATGCAATTTAATTCAAATTATTTGCAATGTATAATGATGAAAGCATGCAAATAACAACAAGATCTTGAAAGCACCTAGGTTTTGAATTAATTGTCAAAATTTATGCTAATGAAAATAAAGAATTACAATTGTAGGATATGTCAGGTTCACCAAAATGTAGAGTAGGAAAAGTGATCGTAGATCCAGTTAGGTTAACTAGGATTATCTCCTTTTCACTTTGACTCCACATTCTAAACCAACGAAGGTTTTATGATTAGCTTGCTGCCACAAGGGAGAGCCAACCTCTTAGGGTTTATGTTTTCTTAAGTTGCAAGGATGATAAATTTGATGTTTATTTTAACAAGCCTATTTGACATATAACCCTAGATCTAAAAATGTAATTTATCACACAAATGGAAACAAAAAGTAGTAGAACTGGCTTGGATTTGAGAAATGACAATAATGAGGAACTTGTACTACAAATTTGAAACTAAAATGGCTGGTCTAGGGCATGGTGCACCCTAGACTAGGCTCCTTTTTTTTTCAGATATAAAAGTTTTGATATGTATGTTATAGTCTACACTCTGTTTTCTAAAACTATCACTTGCTGAAACTCCCAGATTTGATATGCACACATGAAAAGAGTGGAAAAGGTTTTTCTATATAGGGGCTTTCCTAAGTCAAACCTCGTTTTGATATTTCTACCTCCACATGCAATGATTGATGATGATCAAGAGAGCATGCCCTAGGCTGGACAGAGGCCAAAACAACAATAATTGACCAAAATTGATAAATGATAAACAATAATGTTGTCTTGATGTGAAAACCCTTGAAGAAGAGATGCCACACTACAAGTTGGTTGATGAAAGCCTTGATTGCTTGATAGACTTGCAAAATGTAAGCTCCCAAAATAGAATAGATTACTACAGCTAGCATGTAGAGGATAACTCAATACATCTTCATAAATTGGCATGATTGATCATAATAGCTCCTTGCACATAAATTGCTTTATTCTTCTTGATGTATTGCAAGCTTGATCTTGATTGATGAAATTGTTGTAATTGTTCCCCAATTTTCATCTATGGGCTAAATTAGTTGGGCAATCTATGTTTTAGAGGTTCATTAAGGCCAAATGGAGGCATTTACATCAAGGGTTAGGTCCTTATCTGGTGCTACCTCACAGGGAAGTCTATTGGAAGCCTCGCCTCAATCAGATTTGGCATAAAATCCATCAAAGAAGAAAGTCGGCAAGACCCTCCTGTTGTCTTGCCGACTGGCAGTGCCCTCTATTTGTTTGGATACACCGGTCGCTAGGACATTTGGGTCGCCAAGAGTTTTTATGTATCTCTCCGCTAGAAATAGGTCACACCGACAATTATTCACCAGGCCGGCTTTGGGGAGAGTGGTTTGTGTTCGGCTTGAGGTCCCGCGAGCAAGTAGAGTCTCTCCGAAGAGGGTTTCGCCGTCGGCATAAGGTTTTGCCTTCGGCATGAAGTCTCGACGACTAACAAGGGGTCTCACCAATAGTGAGCTCGCCAAAGGATTTTGCCTTCGGCATAAGGTCTCACCGAAATGAAACAAGTTCGGTGAAAGGATTCAGTTCGCCATAATGTCTGGGAAAAGGGTGGATGTCTTGGCGAAGGGAGGCATCATCAATGAAAGGTCACACCGACAGGGAAAGGTCTCACCAAAACGAAATGCACTCGGTGTGATGTCTCGACGAACGAAGGAAGTCTCCCAGAAATGTTTCGAGCTCGCCAGAAGATAAAGGAGCTCGGCGAGAGGTCTCACCGACTTGATATGTCTCGCCGACCGTTGTGAACAGGAGGGCAGGCTCCCGCTGAAACAAGATGAATTCTACATAAGGTCTTCCCGACTGAAGGTAGTCTGGCCGAAACCGAAGAGGGATGTCATCGGGTGAGGTTTCGCTAAAGCTAGGTGGCTTCGAAGTGACGTCCTGCTGACCAAGCAGAGTCTCACCGAAGCAAATGGAGGTCTAGCTGAAGGGTGGTATTCAACATGATGTCCTGTCGAAAGAATTGTGTCTTGCCAATAAGCGATCAACTTGCCCATGGAAAAGGGGATATCGGTATGACTAATGGAGCCCGTTGTGACCTCTTGCCAACAAGCGATTGTCTTGCTGATGGGTATGTATGTTTCGATAGGACTCCTGGCGACAGCCAACATTGGGGAAGGTGGTTTGTGTTCGCTATGTTGTCTTGCCAATAGCGATGGTCTTGGCGACATCTGGTGCAGTGGTAACTCACGAAGATCGGCATGATTCTTGAGGGC
This sequence comes from Sequoia sempervirens, assembly GCA_007258455.2. Lineage (NCBI taxonomy): Eukaryota > Viridiplantae > Streptophyta > Pinopsida > Cupressales > Cupressaceae > Sequoia > Sequoia sempervirens. Next base: position 35,216,725 of record VDFB02379711.1, on the reverse strand, counting down.
TTGCCATGAGGTTTTCCCGAAAGTGATATGTCTTGCCGATGTTCTGGGCGATGACAAAGGCGATGTCGATATAACTTTTGTGGCTCGATGAGGCTCTCAGCGACGATTGTATTCTATGCCGATGCTATTATAAGGGCATAATCGCATCGGGGAGACAGGTCTAGTGTCTCATTGACATGCGATTCAGTCTGATGACCCTTGACCGTCTAGAATCTATATGGCATGAATGCATCTAATTGGAGGAAGCTACAGGAGAGCTGTGGCAGTTTGACCAGTTAGAGGAAGATCAACAGAATGTAAACCAACATGGATCTGCTCTGAAGTCAGAAGCATTCAAGGCAGCTCGGCCGAGGAGGTTCGAGAGGGACACGGGGACCAGAAGTTAATGCTGCAAAAGATCTGGAGGCTTCCCCCGAGGGTGATCTGTCACCAAGATGGACACAGGGATACACTTAAATGTAGCATTAACTTCGTTTTAAAAGATCTAAGGGCAGATCTTTCTGAAGACGGATATTTTTGTAAGCCTAGAGGGGCTGACATCTTTTTGTATATATGGCATTTTTGCCTTCTTGTAAAGGAGTTCTCCTTATGCTTTTCTGAAGTCTGTGACTTTTTGCAGTCCTCTCTCAGATTAGCAAACTTCTGTAACTCATCCAGAGCATAATATACAGAGTTTACCTTCATCATTGTGGATGATTCAAATTACCATCTTGTTCTTGCAAAGTGTTGTGCATTTCAGGTTCATGATCAAGTTAATTTTGTGAATTTCTTTCATTCCTTTATAACTTTATCTTGTGTTTCATGCCTTCCTTTGCAAAAAGCATCATTGTATGAATCACAAATTGTTTTCACATAATCCCACATAGATTCTAGTCTGTGAAAGTCTTTTCCTTTCTTAAAAATGTGTGAGTCAAACCTGTTTGTGAGGTATTAATGACAAGCTTACAGAATTTGATGTGTAATCTTATGGCCATTGTCAATTTTCAAGTGTAACCTAAGTATCCCTTTGCTCTTACCAATTCGGTGTATCACCATAGGGTTTAGTTTTATTTTTATGTATTCTCCTTATCCCTTTTCCTTACAAAATCAGTAGTTTAGGTGATTACCCAACAAGGAAGCCGACCTTCTCCGGAGGTTGACCTCTGCTTACAAGAAACCCACATCTTTAGAGGTCTTCCCATGTTACACTGAGGTATTGAACATCGGGTTCAACAAGGGTGCAATTTCAGGAGATAATAGTAATAATGCAACTAATTCTGCCCTTGACTAATTTTAGGATCCTAAATTTTCTCAATAGATTTTCTAGTGTTCGTTAGGATTTCAAATGATGAAAAAGATTAGTATTTATATGCAATTATTCTAATTTCCTGAAAATCAAATACCAATGGCCAACAAATGAAATTGAAAATTCAAATAATAAAATACCAACACTGACATATTCAAATTGGAGCAAAAAATAGGTGGTCTAGGGCATGGGGTGCCCTAGACCAGACCCATTCATTTCGGGGCCCAAAGTGTTGGGGGAAAATATTAAATGATTTCTTTCATTTCCCTTATTTGATTTCTTGAGGATATTCATAAAATGGGCAATTAAATGTATATTAGGTCCAAGCACATAGAGGGGAGAAAAACCTAATGTGAAATTGTTAAGGGTGACAATTTTCGATGCTACAATAAGGTAGTTGACTACTCTACTTTGTTTTTTACTTTACCTAGGATGTCGTCCATGTAGTCTTTGACAATGCCATGCAACATATTATGGAAAATAAAATTCATGGCACATTGATAGGTGGTACTAGCATTCTTAAGGCCAAAGGGAATAAATCTATAGATTTTTTTTTCCCGTGAGGTGATGAAGGCCATTTTGTGTTGATACTCTTGTGTGATTTATATCTGATTATACCTAGAACCCACTCAAGATAATCAATGAGAAAATGAAACTGACATCTAAGAGATTTTGAATTTCTTCCTTCACTAAAAGGGAAGCTGTGGGGTGCATTTTGCATAGCTTTTGGTAGACTGGTTTAGCATCAAGTCATACCATAAGATGATGTACCACCAATGTGGGTCCAAGCAAGGAATATTAGCATAAGACCACAAAAAATGTCAAGAAAATATAGAAGCTCTTTATTGATGATTTCTTTTAGTTTAGGGTATAAGGCTGCAATAATTTGGGTGAGCTTAGGATTCTCTTTTGTCCCCAAGTTAATGTCCATATCTTCCTCAATAAGGAGGGGTGATCCATCTTGAAGAGATGTAGGTGCTAATGAAAGACGTAATTCATCATTAAAAAGTGTATCCATGTTAGGTGCTAGCTCAAGTGGTTCCCTAAGATCAAAAGACCCTTCTTTCTCCTTGAAATATGTGGATTTATGTAGTAGGATCTTGAAACCTTTCTTGTGGTCTCTAGGGCATATATGGTTGTAGGTTTGCATGAGTTCAAGGGGGGCTTCATCGTTTTGGAAGGTATTGAATGAAGGGTATTTTTCATCCCAATCAATAAGTTTGGGATATTAGAGGTTAAGATGGATGGTGAGGAAAGAAAGATCAAGAAAAAAGATCATGGTGACAAGCTCTTCAAAATTACTAGAAGTGACATCTTCTTCAATGTCATTAATATCAAAAGGGGTGTGCCCAATAATGTTAGGAATGTCAACGAGGGCATTGTACTAGTCATCGCAAGCACCATATCATAACCCATGAGTGCCATCATTTTTTGATGGATACACATGATTGAGAGGGAATTTCTTGTGGAGGCCAAGATATTTTACTTTATTGTCCATATGAAGATAAATGCACATTGGAATGAGATACTTATTTTCCTTGGAGTAGCATAGTCTTCATCTTTGTAAAGTCAAATAAGATCAAAACCATCTATATCTTTGTCTTTAAGGTAACTATTATGGATGAAGGTAGTGGGCCTGCATTGCATCATGGGGAAAATATCTTGTGCTTTAGGACAAGGTCAACCAAAGGATTTATGGGAGTTGGGTTGTTTTTCTATAGGAAGGGATTCATAGATTTGGTACTCTCCCAATCCCTTATTGAGGATCTTGAGTGTGGATTTGTGGTATTTTTTCTTTTGAGTGGGATCAAAGGAGGTGGAAAGAATATTTTTAGGAATGATGTAGGATAATTTGCATGTAGTGGAAGTGGTTTTAGGAATTGCTTCAAAAGTCAAGCAATGGTGGAATATATCATATGTTCTTCCAATGTCTTACAATATTGAAAGTGATGTGGGTGATCATCCGGTATAGTAACCTCCACACCACTGTATGAGAACTTGAAACATTGGTGGTAAGTGGGTGGTATGAATCCATGGTCAACCTAGGAGGATATTATAAGGAAGGTCTAGGCAACACATGACATAAAGTCTACTACAATATAGGTCCTACGTCAATAGGAAGATGGATGATCCCAATTGATTCTCTTTCTGAATTATCATATGACTTGACGGTAATAGTGTGTGGACTCAAATATTCTATTGTATAAATTTCTATTCTAGTTGAAGTGTACAAATGTTTATGCTAGACCCATTATTAATGAAAACTCATTTGATTTTATGTTTGTATATGATAGCCTCAAGGTGGAGTGGGCGATTTTGTAGGGGATCAATGGAGGGGATATGCTAGGAATGAAGGTGAGGTGGTGGTCTATGGAGAGATGGCCAACAAAGGCTTAGAAATGTGAAGGATCAATGTCATTAAACACTTGGGCATCTTAGAGGATTTAGTTCAATATGTTTGGATGAGCAAGATATGAGTGAATGAGTTAAAGGATAGAGATTTGGGTGGGTGTCCACTCAAAGTGATTAATGAGGTTATATTTCTTTTTTGGATTGGTTGAAGGAGGACCTTCGATAGTGACTCTATTACGGTAGGTAGTTATGACATAGTTAGATGATTTGATCTTGATGGTGTAAACTCACTCATCAGATTGCTCAATATGAACAATGGCCAAATCATAGTTGTGAGGGGTTTTGTGATAGTGGATATTGTATGTATGGGAGTCCTATCCTTGATTTTTACTATTGGAGGTGCATTATTAATTATAATTAGGAAAGGGATTTTGGTATATCCCCATGTCTTGGTTAGGTAATGAGCTGAATTTTCCTTCAATTTTGATTTCACCTCTATCAATGAGGTCGTGTATGTAATGTTTCAATTTCATATATTTACTTGTGACATGGCCTTTAATCCCATGGTAGTCATAGTACTCATCCTCCTTGTACCCAAAGGGCTTGGGTTAATTTTCATCAAAGGCTTTGTGAGGTGGAAAGTGACCATGTTAGCCTTGAAAAGCTTGTGGAAGACTACCTCAATAGGTTCCCCTAGTGGTGTGAGTTGTATCCTCTTCTCAGGTTTAGGTGGTGTGGATAGGAAAGTGACAAGAGATGGATGTTGAAGGTTTTATACGTATTTAGAATTGGTGACCCCATCATAGACTACATGTTGCACAGGAAGTTGCCGTAGCACCAAAAGATCGACCTGTTAATGCCCAATACAACCACTAGATTTATACAAGATCCAAGATCCACAAGAGGTGATTAAGCCATGTCACAAATCCAAGCGCCACAATACACAATACACAATACAAGGAGACCAAGGGAAAAAATCTTGCAACAATTCCCCCCAACGCAAGTGAGGGGTTCAAACTTGTGACCTTGGCTTTGATACCAATTGTTGTATAGGCAACTGTCATTGCACCAAAAGATCAACTTGTTAATGCTCTATACAACTGCCAGATTTATACAAGATCCAAGATCCACAGAAGCAGTTAAGCCATGTCATGAACCCAAGTGTCACGCTACACAACACAAGGAAACCAAGGGCGAAACTCTTGCAACACTACATTCTTATGTTTGTGTCTTGTGTTATTCACAATTCTAGCATGGTACAACTCTTTGTTGCCAATTTTTTATTTCTTGACAACTACTAAACTTTCTAACAACCAACTACGCTTTCCCGACTGTCAAATTTTTTTGACAGTGACAAGAGAATCTATGATGAGTCTCATAGGGAATATTCTAGTGACTTGTCATGTTGATGTCAATAGTATAGATAGCTATCAAGGTCCCTCTAAGCCCCCTTTGGCCTTAAATTTTTTTTTTTTTTAATTTTGGCCATAACTTGGGCATATTATATTGAAATTGGGCAAATGAGATATCATAAAAAAGTTGATTTCATGTACTTTCTAATGGCATGGGTCTCATCACCATTTTTTGTTGGTGCACGAACTATAGCATGTCAAAGTCAGATGTGCTATATTCACTCCCAAGGTCACAAATTTTGACCAGTTTCTCTATTTTTCACTATTCCAACAAGTTGGAAAGGTCTTGCAAAACTATTCACGACTATCCATATAATTTTTCTAGATTTTTCCGCAAGTTTATTTTATTCAATTTTTTATGTTTTCACATTTTGGTGAATTACTTGGACATTTTAGCTTCTGGAAACTTTCTATTTGTGTGGGATGATTTATTTTAGGTTGTTCTACATGTATTTCTAATATTTTGTCCTATTTGGGCATTATAGACATCTTTTGCATGCAATTTATGTTTTATAGACACACTAAGATAAAGTGCATTGTTGTACTTACTTTTGGGTATTTTTGCACATCCTATTGTGCCTTTTTTACTCACACTATGATATAAAGTGCCATTAGTGGACTGTGAGTGCCTTTGTTTTTCCATCACACCTTTGTCAATTGAGTGTTCCTTCCATAACAAAAACAAATCCCAATGATTCTTGCCTCATGGGTGTGTGCCTTATTTGCACACCCTTTTTATTTGTAGGTGCTTTCATGTGCACATTCATCTGCTCTTTGTTTAGTAGAATTGTCTTGGCTCTCCCTTTTTCGTACTATGGGGGGTTTCTACTATTGGTGCTAATACTTCATTGGTTCGTTTTTGGAGTGATCTATGTATCTAGTTCTTGTTCCTATGTATTAGGCAGATGCAACCATTGGTTATCGATGCATTTCAATATGATGGAACATTTACCATATGGACACTCTTGGATTCCTGTTTCTGGACCTTCCATTTTCGCTTGATCCGTGTTCTTTAAACTATTGGTATTTGTGGCATTTGTATCTTCAATTTCAAGATGTTTGCCTTTGTTTTCCATTTTATTTGAGTAGTGTCGTTGGGAGCACTCATGCAAATTCTTATCTTCTTGATTCTGATCATCGTCTATTTCAAAGGAGGTTCTTCATTTTGAAACTATAGAAATCATCATTCAATAATTATCTACAACTTATTTGTACTCCAACAATGTTCTTCATGTTCCTATTCTTTTTGGGACATTATTTTGGAGGCTTCTTAGTCCTTCATTCACCTATCTCTCTTTTGGAGAGGAGTTTTTCCTAGGATTTTTTCTCCTTTTCTCCAGTTGTGAGAGATTAGATTGTTTGTACATGGGTACCTCGTTAGGCCTTGTTTGCTGAGATCCATCATGCATTCTTTGCTTTTTATGCATTTCCTTTTTAGGGTTTTTAATTACTCCCTTAGTTTTCACTAAAGGAGAGGTGTTACAGTAAATGCATTAACTAATTATTAATTAAACTTTAGTTGATTATTAGGCTAATTCATTCCCTGCACTTAAGATAAACTTAGGAGTGCTTTTTTTTTTTTCTTTTTCTGTTAACTAGAGTGAGCTTTTATCAGATCATTTTGTCTCATCACAAAGGATGATGACATTTTTCATGATCTAATAAATTTACCATTTAGGGTTTCTCTTGTAAAGCACTCTCCCTCATTGTATTATCAGACATGAAGACTTTGGAAGACTCTTGAGGTTTATTCTATAAGTTTTTCTAGTTGATGATATATCATATTATTGTTTGTATCTCTGTTGCATGGAAGGTGTTTTTGTTCGTTGTTTGATCTTGCATCTTGTAAGGAAAGCCTATGGATGCGGAACAAACTTTCCTAATGTCGAAACTCAGAGAAGTAGGCAGACATGTCTTTAAACTTTACAATTACAGTTCATTAAGATGCACATGAAGGAAATAATAGAATAGAGAAATAAAATTCAAACACAATTGACCCCAGATTTACATGGGAAAACCCTTATGGGAGAAAAACCCACCACACCAAAGAAAATCACTTGTATTACAATAATTGAATTACATACAAGCTACAAACTCTCCTTTTAGATGTCAATATTACAACAACTATATTTCCCTGATCAACCTTGTCTAGAACATCATTGTTACAATGCTTTCAAAACAACATACAATGAAATTCACTAACAGATCATTTGATCATCCAACCATTGAACCATCAAACTCTCAAACCTTCTCACAGTTACAATATGTTGCAATGTATAGCAACAACCATGATCGATTCATTCTCTGTACAATCGATTCAGTTCAACTTCCTCCTGAAGAACAACTGTTGAACTTTCTAGGCATCCAAATGACCACCTTCCAAGTCAACAACATCCTCCATTTAACGGCTTACATCTCAGCTATCCACCAAGTCCGTGCTCTTCACTTTACACCGCGCTATTGCTGCACAGTCAAGAGGCTCTTGCCGGGTGGCGATTTACCATGCTACCTCCAGACAAGTTGAAAACTCCCGAGGTATGGCGGTAACCACTCTACCACTAGACTGTTTACAAACCTCCGCGGTATGGCGGTTTACACCGCACTACCATTGCACATCCGACGAACACCTGTGGTATGGTGGTAACCGCGCTACCGCTCAGTGTAAAGACACCTGCGGTATGGCGATATCCACCATACTACCACTCGACAGCTGAGAGGCTCCCATGGTATAGCGGTAACTGCTCTACCATTCCTCTCTCTCAATCACCTGGCAATATAGAGGTAAAAGCATAAACAAAACACTTAAGAAACTTTGTTGCTTGGTGATAGTATCAGGGTTTCTACTAGTGAGTTTGAGTCACATATTCTCAACAATCTCCCACTTGACGAAGAACTCACTGAACCCTTATCAATACTTGAAGTCATTGAATATTCTAGACCACAAGGCCCATTGAATTTGTGCACCATCTGAACTTATTCGTGCTCACTAGCTTTGTCAAAGCATCAGCAAAATTCTTCAGAGTATCCACCTTTTCCAAACAGACCTTTCCATCCTCCACCATATCTCATACAAAATGGTACTACACCAATATATTTCGTCCTGGCATGGAAAGTAGGATTTTTCGCTAGACAAATGAAACTCTGACTGTCACAACAAAAAATAATCTACCTTGCATGAAAACCAATATTAGAACATAATCTCCTAAGCCAAATGGCTTTCTTGCAGGCATGAGTTGCTGCCATAAACTCAGCCTCTGTAGTGGATAAAGCGACTGCAGCTTGCCGCTTGCTCATCCAACTAACTGCACCACCATTCATCATGAAACAATATCCACTGGTGGATCTTTTGCTGTCAATGTCCACTACCCAATCAAAATCCACATACCCACGAATGCTAAGAGTCCTTTGTGATTCAACCAAATTACCATGGTAACACAAAGCATATTGGAAGTGCCCTTCAAATATCTAAACACTCTTTTCATAGCATCCTAATGTGTCCTTGTTGGATTAGCCATAAACCGACTAAGTACTCCCATTGCTTGGGCAATGTCTGGCCTTGTGTAGACCATTGCATACATTAAACTACCAACTGCACTAGCATAAGGCACTCTGGTCATGTCCTCCATCTCAGTAGGAGATTTTGGACAATCTTCAACAGATAGCTTTGTTCCCTGCAAAACTGGAACAACTAGCTATTTGCAATCTGTCATACAAAATTTCTCCAGAATGGTGTTAATATACTTACTCTGGTTGAGCCAAAGTTTTCTATTCTTCCTGTCCCTGGTTATTTCCATTCCCAGAATATGCCTACCTGCACCAAGATCCTTCATTTCGAACTTTGCAGACAACTGAGATTTTAGATCAAAAATCATAAACTTACTATTGCCTATGAACAACATATCATCAACATAGAGTGCAATAATAAGAACCCGGTCATTTTTAGTCTTGAAGTACACATAATGATTTGATTTTGATCTTACAAAACCTAGTGACAAAACAAACATGTCAAATTTCTAGTACCACATTCTAGGCGACTGTTTTAAACCATACAAAGATTTCTTTAACTTGCAAACCAGATTTTCTTTACCTTTTACTACAAAGTGCTCAGGTTGGGACATACAAATTTCTTCTTCAAGATCACCATGAAGAAATGTTGTCTTCACATCCGTCTACTCAATCTCCAAGTCATAAGCTACTGCAAGTGACAAAATAAATTTGATAGATGTCAACTTTGCTACTGGAGAAAAGATTTCTCCATAATCAATCCCCTCTACCTAGGAATAACCCTTTGCAACCAACCTCGCTTTGTACTTTTCAATACTGCCATCCAGACCAATTTTCTTTTTAAAAACCCATTTGCAACCCACAGGCTTTCTACCTTCAGGCAATGAAACTATATCCCAAGTATCATTCTTCTTTAACGATGCCATTTCTTCATTCATGGCTTCCAACCAGGAATCTGAATCAAACATTTCAACTGCATCTTTTACAGTCCTAGGCTCATTAGTATTAGTAATCAAAGCATAGGCACAACTTGAATCCAACATAGAGAATCCATACCTATTAGGTTAATTCCTTTCATGTGTAGACCTCCTCACAGGTTGAGGCTGAGGTTGTGATTCTTCTTTAGAACTCTCAGAGCTACTCGAACTCTCCTTAGTTTCAGGTACACTATCAATGTGTTGTTCCTCTTTTTCAGGGGTTAGAGGTATTTCAACATCATTTTCCTCTTTATTTTCTTTCATCTCTAACTGCAGTTCCACTCAAGAAGGTTTCAGCTCTCGAAAGATTATGCTCCTGCTATATACAACTTTTTCAATCATAGGATTCCAAAGCTTGTATCCTTTCACACAAATGTCATAGCCAATGAAGATACACTTAACAACTTTGTTCTCCAATTTAGATCTCTTCACATCTGGCACATAAACATATGCCTCATAGCCAAATATATGAACATGTCTCAGAGAGGGCTTCTTACCAAACCAAGCTTCCATAGGTGTTTTATCAACAAGTGCCGAAGAAGGAGATCAATTTACCAAGTAACATGTTGTAGCCATAGCCTCAGCCCAAAACTTTTGCTCCAGACCAACATTGCTTAACATACTTCTTTCCTTCTCCATCAACGTCCTGTTCAACCTTTCAGCAACTCCATTTTTCTACGGAGTGTAAGGTGTTGTTTTATGCCTCTTAATTCCATGGTCTTTGCAATACCTTTCAAATTCTATAGAATAAAATTCACCATCGTTATCTATCCTCAAGCATTTGATTTGCATACTAGTCTAATTTTCAACCAAGTTCTTGAACTCCTTAAATTGACTGAACACTTATGATTTACTTTTTAGAAAATATACAAATTCCCTTCTCGAATAATCATCAATGAACGATACATAATATTTTGAATTCGACAATGAAGGAACATTCACTAGACCAAAAACATCAAAGTGAATATAATCCAGAACACCAAAAGATTTGAGGACTGGAGTGAAAAGAAACACGATGATGTTTTCCATATATACAATGTTCAAAAAATTCAAATTCCAGATTACAATCATCAAGCCCCTCAACCAAGTTTTTATTTTTCAAGGCTTTTAAGCATTTCTCACCAATATGACCTAGCCTTTGATGCCAGAGCATAGTCTTCTCTGTAGGAAGTTTAACTTCCAAAGAATTAGCCCCTACAGGGACTTTAGTCTCCTTTGCACGAACAACCTTTTGTGACTTTACAGAGACACTATTACATTGAATAGCAAGTGTGTCCAACTTGTATAGAGTACCTATATGGGCACCCCTAGCCAACTCCATCGAGCCTCTAGTCATTTTACAACCATTGCTAGAGAATGAGACTTGCACTCCAACATCATTTAGCTTACTTATAGAAAGTAAATTCCAAGCCAGACCTGGTATATGCATTACACCATCAATTCCCTTAATTCTTCCATCAAGAAACTAAATTCTGACTCTTCCACGACCAACAATTTTCAGAGATGAATCGCTTGCCAAGTACACCTTTCCACCATCGTATTTTTCATACTTAGTAAACCAGTCTATATGAGATGTCACATGGAAATATGCTCCAGAATCAATCAGCCAGACATCATCTAATGCCCAAGTTGCCAAGGCTGCAATGAAAACATCTACATTGCTCTAAGAAGAATCATTGTTGGAAGAGTTCTTCTTCTTCTTCTTCTTCTTCTTCTTCTTCTTCTTCTTCTTCTTCTTTTTCTCCTCTTTGCAATCCTTTCGGACATGAATAGGTTGCCCACAATTCTAGCACTTCACCTTGGACTTCTTACCAAGAGACTTTGATGTCCCTTCTTATTTTGATTTGGACTTCTTGTCCTTCTTCTTGCCTTTTTTCTTTTGATCTGCCTCGAACAACAAGAGCCTTCTTCGTAATATTAGAAGGTTTCCTTATCATTTCTTTAGACAACAAAGAAGCAACCACATCTTCCATCTTGAAAGTGGTTGTTGTGCTCCCAATCACCATCACTAAATGATCCCAAGAATCGGGCAAAGAACACAACAAAAGCATACATCGATCTTCATCATCAATTTTCACGCCCACATATGTCAACTGAGCAATCAACATGTTAAAAGTATTCAGATGATTAGCCATAGACACCCCTTCCTCCATTTTCAAAGAGTATAACTTCTTCCTTAAGAACAACTTATTCACCAAGGACTTACCCTGATAAATATCTCCAAGCTTCTTCCATAAAGAAGATGTAGTCTTCTCTTCATGAATGTTCAGGAGAACAAAGTCTTCCAAATAGAGTCTTATCAACCCTTTTTCTTTTTTATTTGTGAGGTCCCAATCTTCTTGCTTCATGCCAGAAGGTTTTGTTCCAGATTCAACAAGCCAAAGATCTCGATCCACCAACAGGTCTTCCATTTTAAGTTTCCACAACTCAAAATTGTTGCCATTGAATTTCAATATTTCAATATTTCTTGATGTGCTTGCCATCTTAATTTGCAATTTAAATTACAAGACTTCTACAAGACTCCCACTAAATAGAATTGACACAAAAAACCCAACTTGCCCACAAGGATAACACAACTGGCCAGACTCTGATACCACTTGTAAGGAAGGCCTATGGATGCAGAACAAACTTTCCTAATGTCAAAACTTAGAGAAGTAAGCAAATATGTCTTTAAATTTTACAATTATAGTTCATTAAGATGCACATGAAGGAAATAACAGAATAGAGAAATAAACTTCAAACACAATTGACACCAGATTTACGTGGGAAAACCCTTATGGGAGAAAAACCCACCACACCAAAGAAAATCACTTGTATTACAGTAATTGAATTACATACAAGCTACAGACTCTCCTTTCAGATGTCAATATTACAACAACTATATTTCCTTGATCAACCTCGTACAAAACATCACTATTACAATGCTTTCAAAACAACATACAATGAAATTCACTAATAGATCATTCAATCATCCAACCTTTGAACCATCAAACTCTCAAACCTTCTCATAGTTACAATACATTGCAATGTATAGCAACAACCATGATCGATTCATTCTCTGTACAATCAATTCAGTTCAACTTCCTCCCGAAGAACAACCGTCGAACTTTCTAGGCATCCAAATGGCCACCTTCCAAGTCAACAACATCCTCCATTTAATGACTTACATCTCAGCTATCCACCAAGTCCATGCTCTTCACTTTACACCACTCTACTGCTGCACAGTCAACAGGCTCCCACGGGGTGGCGTTTTACCATGCTACCTCCAGATAAGTCGAAAACTCCCTAGGTATAGTGGTAACCGCTCTATCGCTAGACTGTTTACAAGCCTCCACAGTATGGCGGTTTACATCACACTATTGCTGCACATCTGATGAACTCCTACAGTATGGTGGTAACCGTGCTACCACTCCTTAGTGTAAAGACACCCGCACTATGGTGGTATCCACTGTACTACTGCTCGACAGCTGAGAGGCTCCCGTAGTATGATGGTAACCACTCTACCGCTCCTCTCTCTCAATCACCTAGCGGTATAGAGGTAAAAGCATAAACAAAACACTTAAGAAACTTTGTTGCTTGGTGACAGTATCAGGGTTTCTACTAGTGAGTTTGAGTCACATATTCTCAACACATCTTGTGTTATTCACAATTCTAACATCAAGAGCATCCCATAAAATTTAGGAATTTCTACCACTTGAATGTCTATATACATTGTTGTATTCTAGGATCATATGTGAGTGGTATATGTATGTATTTTGATTCCCAAAAACCTTAACTTCAATTTTTTCCATTTGCATCACCTTTTTATGTATTTAAATCAGTGAGAGTCCTAATTTCTTGTAGATTAAGGCATGACATCGCCTAAATATCCCAAGTCTACTAGATATTTGTTGTAAGGCCCCGCCTTGTGTGCAACTAATAAAAATTTAATTTCTAAGGTGTAGCATATTAATTGATGACTAGATAAAATAAAATAAATAAATGAAGTAACTATGATTGGCATGAAAAGATATCATGGGCTATATGGGTAAACCCTACAAAAATGATCTCTTTATGTAAACATCAAGACATGGATATGTTCTAGTAGCAAAAGAGTTTAATATTATATCAAGGATTATCATAAGTAGGAGATTGGTAAATCTTATATCATATTGCACGTTTATAATCCAATAGGGTCACCTAGCTTAAAGGCTAGTGTGATGAATCCCTAAAACACCCTAGGGTATCTTGTAAACCTAAGATAAACTAGTATGAAGTTTTGGAAGGTGAAGTAGAAAATAACTAGCTTAACTAAAGTGCACACACATTAAGATGAATTGGATTGTGAATCTTAAAACACGTATGAAGACCCTATTGGTTGGACCTAACATTAACTTTAGTCAAATTCAATTGATTCGACACTTTATCATTTTTCACATAATTAATATAATTGATATGTTTGAGTAGTGAAATGCATTGATCATGATTGTATGATAGGAGTAAATAAATTGAATATGTTCTTACACTCTTATGTGTTCCTAAGGTAGAATGCATAAATTAATATTAGATGAATTTACAATGAAAGGATAACCTAGAATATTTAGATGGTTAATTGATGTTGCTCTACTTTATGAGGATTAAAGGAAATGTATGTCATGATGTTTTGCTTAATTATGAAGGTTGATATTATATGACCAAGAATTAGGTTAGATGCAAGAATCATCAACATCAACCACATAATTGTTAAATTCAAGCCAAAGATCCTAATCTAACAATGAAGCACAAAAATGACATAAGATACTAGAAGAAATTAAAATGATCAAAGCAATACCTTCTTACGTCAATATTGAATCACCTTCATTGATCTTCTTAATTTTTCTTTGTAAGCCTTTGTTGCACTCATATTTTACGTGTGCGCAATTCAATAAGCTCGAATGAATGAATATGATAGCAAAATATTGAAGATTGTGTTTATCTTTCAAATGAGGTTGAAGATTGATTTTATAGAAGATGTAGGTTTGATAAACGACCAAGATTTGAAGAAGAACTAAAGAGATCGGTGTTAGAGAATGGATGAGAAGAATTGATTGATCTATTAAATAGCTGCATGATTTAGTGAACTGAGTGAATGAATTAGTCAACTGATTGCATGATTTAGTTAAGTGAATTGATTGAGATGATAACTCAAATTGAGTGTTAGTGGATTAGATTGATGAATGAGTGGACTGAGATTGATTAATCAATGGATTGAAAGTAAGTCTCAGTCAGAAGATGAGTTGGAAATGCATGAGATTTAATAATTAATTATTAATAAATGTATGTTCGAATAGATTAAATAAATAAAATAAATAATTTATTTTATTTTTAGAGAATGGATAATGTTGAGGTATTAATGGATAATTAAATAATTAAAATAATTATTTAGTTTTAGAAAAGGGATGATGAACAATTAAATAAATAATAATAATTTATTTAATTAATTTAGAGGAATAAAGATAATTAGCGACGTAATTAAATAAATGTATTTAATTAATCAAGAAGGAATAATAATAAAGTGAATTAATTAAATAATATAAAATTATTTAATCAATAGTAGAATATGAAATGAGTAATAATTAAATAATTAAAAAATATTTAATTATATATGAGTAAGACGGGAATTAGTGTAAAAATGTTGCTTGCAAGCTAGGACAATTTTGCGTGTCTACAAATATATATGGATTATTAGTAGATTATAATTTGGGTTATATAGCATGATAGTTATATATGCTTTGTCATTTTATGCTTGAACAATTTTATATGCAAAAAGGTAAAATGAGAATTTGCAATGTTAGATAAAGTGCAATGAAATGATAATCTAGAATGATTATATAATTACTTAGAATTAAATAATGTTATTTCTATTCATCTTATATGAATTACATCAAATATGCCTTGTGAAATTGAGAAGCTATGAATCTTGAAAATTAGGTTTAATTATAAATAAGATAGATCGATACATGGTAATATTGTGAATAGTTGATTATGAGAATTGAGTTGTAAATATATGCACCTGTGATTGTTTAATTACATTGCTTTGACGATGATGATTATTGAACATATTAACATGTGGCATTAACTGCACATGTGTAATTCCATGGCCTATGGAATCAGAGATCTCCTGGGAACCCATTGTCATTAAATGATGAAACCAAGACCATAGTCCATATTGAAGGACTATATTCTCATTTGTGATGTCATTAATTTTGTAATGTTAATTATGAATGTGTGTATATTATTTTTATTTAATTTCATGTGATCCTAGGATGTGAGTTGGCATCCTAGGTGGAAAATTCGGATGGTTTATTTTATGGGGATTTTGAGGGTCTTCAAAATCTTAGTTTAATGTGTTTTCATGGGTTTTGGTGCCCTAGGGTAAGTAACTATGGGTATGGGGTTCATTTACATCCTAGAATTGGTCAAGGGCCTTGATTTGACCCCTCCGTTTTGGCTCCAACACCACATTCTTGTTGCAACATAATTGCTATTGGAGGATCATCAAGCTTCTTCCTTCTGTTATTGGCCTTGAGTGCTCATAGTTGAGAGGGTGATATTGTTCCTTGTTGCTTTTTTTTGCGTCATCTTGTTTATTGAGTAGTATTCTAGTTGTTTGTGCTCTCTACTTAGCAATACTAAATTTAATTTCTACTTTCTCTATCTCTTTCTACACTTTGTGGCTATTTGGTTATTCGTGGAGGTGAGAACACCAAAACGAGGGTCTGACTGAGGCAGACCTCGAACACATCCCAATATTTTTCTCGTTTCCATGTGTGTAGGTGTTTTCGAGTGGAGCTACTTGAAGAATCAACTTGTGGATAAAAAGGTATATTTTCCCATTCTCTTTTTCATTTCTAGAATAGCTCATTTCTAGCATTCCTTTTGTTGTACTTGCAATTTTTCTACTTTTCCCGCATTCTATTAAATCATAAAACATTAAACAGTCGGATAGTTAAGTAGACTTCTTGTGTTTTTGTTTGTTCTCTGGACCTTTGTCCGTATAGGACTCTAGCATCCGAGATTCACATTGTTGTCCTCATACAATGAGCTATCTGGGAAGCAGACCGAACCTTTGAAGTCAACTCTTCTGACCCTGTGAACATCTAGTTTTAGCAGAAGGAAAGCGACAAGTTGTTTGCTCTTCCTTTTCAGCCTCAATATCTTATCCTTTTCAATTTGTCTAGCAAACCCGAGGTAGTTTAGGGAAGCCCGTTCCTTGGGGCTCTCCTATGACCTAGAGTCTTGGGGGTGATGGGTCCCTCTTCTCTACACATTCTACATGAAAATGGATTGCGTCAACATGTATAGAATCATAGTAAATAAATGGAAACATACATGTTACCCATTCACACTTTCTTTGAAACTAACTATTAAAAACCCTAACAACTTCCAAGAAAATCCACTCCACAAGCATAGTTTAATGTTTTTTCTGAGATCCAACCTTGGTACAAACAATAAATAACTTCATATAGACCCCTCTCAACTACCCATGTAAATTAGAAACCCAAAAGACATATATCTAAATTGTTCCAAATTAAAAATATATATAAATTCTACTCTATATCCACATTAGAATGAGCTCAATAATTTACTAGTACATTGTTTGTTGTTTTTTATGAATTTCCACATGTTCACTAGGGTTAACACCACATTCACTACATATAAGTGTTGAACTCACAATTTTCACTTTTTTAGATACTTCCAATATTATAAAACTACATCAAAACCTTCAATAATGTTTCAAACCACCCATTTCACCTTCTAACACACTTTACCAATTGTTATGCATCATGTATCATTACATTTGGAAATAAATTATCCTCCCAAGATAAGTCCTAATTAGTAGCCTTCGTCATGACCCTAAAGGTCCAACATGATTCAATATTATTTTTATATTATATACCCCACAACTAAAAGGCTTTTGGTCCCCAAAATTTCAAACATTGATTAAGTATGGGAACTTCTTACCCATTTCACCTCTAGACATCCACTTGGCCTTACTTGTCAATTACCCTTTCTATATCAACCATACTTCATATTCACCTCATCAATTATATTTTATCTTCTTGTTGATAATAAAATCATTTTCCAGTTTATTTTGTTCCTTAGGTTTAAAATATTTAGTACTTGGCATAACAACATCCTATTGAACAATGAAGATTCAAATAATCTCAAATTGTCAATATTCACTCCAAATAACATCTTTATATACTAACGTAAATCCAATATAGGATCAATATTCCCACCTAATAGATGATATAAAATGAGCCATCTCTTAGTGTTTTCAGTATTTGCAATGTGCCTTGTAGTTTCTCTTTGTCAACAAGTGACCAACCTTGTCGCCCACTTAAAATTGATAATCAAATCTATGTTGATCATGTTGGAGCTTGTATCTTCTTTGAGACATTGATTATTTCTTAAAATCTAAGATGGGATTCTCTTAAATTGTATATAATTTCTTCTACCCAATATATCTCTACATCCCTTTTTCTCACCCTTCCTTTAAATATACAAGGAAAACATCAAATGAGATAAGTGTTAAATATAACTAAAACAAGGCTTGAAAGGTGATGAATTTGAATATAGGCCACTATTTAAGGATGCAAACCACTTTTATGTCCATCCTACTCAATAATGTGCACCAAAATTTTCTATATAATCTCATTTATGATCTAATATAATAAATTTTGGAAATCCAAAGTGAATCCAAATATTTTTTAAAACAACTCCACTATATCACTTCTAATTAATGTCTTATTACAAACCACTAGGATGTTGGCAATACAAGGGTAGACAACTAAGAGGGGGGGTGAATCAGTTGTCACAGAAATTCAAAGCTTATCCAATTTATTAACCTTATTCTTAGATTTGATTATTAACCATGAAAACATAAATAATCAATACATCATAAACACACATAACACCAAGATTTTTTACGTGGAAACCCTGTTAGGGGAAAAACCACGGTGGAGGTCAGTCCACAAGATTATAGCCTATTAAAAGTATAATGAAAATGAAATATGGGGAATGCACATGCATTCAGGAACACTTCCTAGAGCTCATTTCTCAAATACAAAGGAATAAACACTATCTTACAAGGAGATTCAAATTAAATCCATCTAGATTTTGAATTGAGAAAATAGCATCTGCTAATGCCTGATTACAGTTCCAATTAAGTACATGAACACTTCTCCACTCTTCTTCACACTTCTTCACACTCTACTTTGCCTTCGAATGATTTAGAACATTATTCATGCACACACATATTCAACATTCCTTTTCCACTCTTAAATTCAAATAAACAATCACTCTTTTATATCCACAACAAGAAATTTCATTGCTACAAGTCGACCACAAAGAAATAATAAAATGAATATAAACTGTTGGCCCAAAACATTAAAGATTAACAATGTGAATCAACCAAAGTCGGCCACAACTTAGTGAGGACCCAAATAAACATCTCCAACACAAAAATACTTCAATTAATTTCTCCTAGAAGATACACAACACGCTACAAACACTATGTCAGCTAAGAACAAGAAAAACATGAACACGCAAGAGAAAATCGCCAACCATGATCACAATGATCAATGCGGACGTGCAAAAAAGATAGAGCATGATTTAGAAACATCCACAAGCATCATGAATCACAAGAGAAGCATCCGCAACAACTAAACTAACTGAAATAACATCATCTTCAATCAAGAACACCAACTGAAGAAACAGAAAAATTGTCAGAATGAAAATATTCATAACTTGATCAAATCATCACACAGATCTCTGAAAATTGACATGGATAAAATAGATACACTCAACAACAAACCCTTTAGTCCATAACCTCTAATCAACAATGTATAGAAATAACCACCATACTGAACTTCACTTCACCGCTGACAACTTGCAACTCATTTATTTACAATTTTCTCAATATCCTCGACATATACAACTTCAAATGAATTAATGCTAATAGTGTTGACATCAATAATAACCACATATCAACAACACAACCACAACATCCAACAATCTCCCCCTTTGGCATTGATGACAACACATGATGTGAAAAACACCATCAACGCAACTAACTCCTGACACTTACTCCCCCTTAGGTTCTGACTCATTTTCTCCTCAACTCTTTCACATAATATTTCTCCCCATAAGGCTCTTCTCCTTAGATAATCACCAAATTTTCACATGACTCTTCTCCCCCTTTGACATCAATGAAAAAGTACTCTAAGCTCTAAACCACATATCTGAATTTTTGAACATCTGACTACTCCCCCTGAGTAGCAGCCACCACAACATCAATCCGAAGCAAGATATTATTGTGAAATGCACAGACTAATGCAATGCAATGCATCCTTAGTTTTGATTAGGAGGGGTAATCACCCCTAAGTTCCCTCTGAGATACTCAAAAGTATCCTTAGGCAATGACTTGGTAAAGATGTCTACAATCTACTCCTTAGTAGGCACATACTCCAATTTGACTTCCTTTTCACTTACCTTCTCCCTCAAAAAGTGAAACTTGATAGATATATGCTTTGTTTTTTAATGTAGCACCAGATTCTTGGAAATGTTAATAACACTTGAATTATCACATAATATAGCAATAGGCTCGTCATATACAACTTTGATATCCTTCATCATTTGTTTCATCCATAGGACTTGAGTACAATTGTTAGCAGCAACAATGTATTCAGCCTCTGCAATAGACAAAGAAATGGCATTCTTCTTCTTGCTTAACCATGAAATTAGCTTCTTACCCAAGAAAAATGCTCCACCACTAGTACTTTTTATGTCATTCACATCTCCTGCCTAGTCAACATCAGTAAAGGCACTCAAGGTAAGATCATCATCTTTAGGATACCATAGGCCAAGATGAGTAGTTCCCTTCAAGTATCTAAAAATTCTCTTCACAATAGTCACATGAGATTCCTTTGTATTAGCTTGAAATCTTGCAACAATGCATACAACATTCATGATATTGGGCCTAGTTTGAGTTAAATACAACAATCCACCAATCATTGATCTGTATCTTGTCTGATTTTCCTTCGGAGAATTATCTTCTGTTGTCAACTTGCATCCGGTCACCATGGGTGTACCAACTAGCTTTGAATCTTCCATACCGAAATTCTTCAACAATTCCTTCACATACTTGGACTGAGATATAAAAATCCCTTTATCTAACTGAGTAATTTGCAATCCCAAAAATAATTTCATCTCACTAATCATAGACATCTCAAATTCATTCTGCATCTCATTAGCAAACTTCATGCACAAACCATCATCTCCTCCAAAAATGATATCGTCAACAAAGACTTCAACAATCAAATATTTATCATCATTCTTAAAATACAAATTACTGTTAGCAATACCTTTGTTGAATCCAAGCTTCAACAAATACTCGTCCAATCTTGCATACCATGCTCTAGTGACTTGCTTGAGCCCATATAGTGCTTTCTTTTACCGACACACCATATCTTCCTTATCAATCAACTAGAATCCATTAGGTTGCTCAACATACACTTCTTCCAATTCACCATTTAGAAAATCTGATTTTACATCCATCTGATAAACTTTGTAGTTCTTGTGAGCAACATAGGCAAGAAATAATCTTATAGATTCAATTCTAGCAATAGGGGCAAAGGACCAAGGTCTCTTCAAAATCAATTCCTTCCATCTGTGAATATCCTTTACATACCAGTCTTGCTTTGTTTCTAACCACTTCACCTTGCTCATTCAGTTTGTTTCTAAAGACCCATTTGGTTCCAATTACATTCTTATCCTTAGGTCTAGGAACAAGAATCCATGTATCATTCTTTTCAATCTGTTTTAACTCTTCTTTCATTGCTTCAACCCAATGCTCATCTTTACATGCTTCATTCACACTAGTAGGCTTAGTCTTTGAAATCAAGAAAGACTATTTTACAATCTTTCTCCTAGTCTGGACACCTTTGTTCTTATTACCTATAATCTAATCTTCTGAACGATTCAATCTTACATACCTCAGAGTCTTCTTAGGATGTTCTTCAAATTCAGAATCTTCTGATCTCTCTTCTGCTCTTTCACCAATTTCTCCTTCTTCTTCATTTTCTTGATTTACCGAATTGATTTGCACTTGATTTGTAGTCTAAACTTGCTTTCCTTTGTTTGTACTATCATCCTGATCATCAAAGTCATATCCATAGGTTTTGGATAGTGTACCTAAGTCTTCATCAACCTTGACATTTTCATTTTCAACCATTTCCTTCAATATTTTATTGTAACACCGGTAGGCCTTACTTTTAGTAGCATAACCCAGAAAGATACCTTCATCACTCCTATCATCAAACTTTCCTATGTCTTCATCTCTCTTAATATAACATCTGCTTCCAAATATCTTGAAGTATTTAACAGTAGGCTTTTGACCAGTCCATAGCTCAAAAGGGGTCTTACCAGTATCACCTTTGATTTGTACCCGGTTGAGTGTGTACACAATAGTACTCACAACTTTTCTCCAATAGATATGAGGGGCATTTCCTTCTAGCATCATAGTTCTAGCAACATCTTCAATTATTTTGTTCTTCCTTTCCACAAATCCATTTTGCTGAGGGGTCCACGATGCAAATAATTGTCTCTTTATTCCATGTTCTTTACAAAAAGTATTAAATTCATTGGAAGTGAATTCACCACCTCTATTTGATCTCAGATATTTAATATTCAAATCTGTCTCTTTCTCAACCATAGCTTTAAAGATCTTGAAATTTTTCAGTGCTTCAGATTTCTCCCTTAAGGAAGTAACCCATACCATTCTAGAATAATCATCAATGAGCAACATGAAATACATGTAACCTTGTAAACTTCTGACCTTAGAGGGACCAAATAGATCAGTATGCACAAGCTCCAACAATTCATTTGAACAATTTTTCTTACTCCGAAATGAAATCCTAGTTTTCTTTCCCAATTGACATTCCTTGCATATTGCATTAGTAGGTTTCACCAACTTAGGTAGATCTCTCACAGCCTTAGTGGAACTTATCTTGACAATATTATCAAAGTTAACTTGACACAACCTCCTATGTCATAACCAACTTTCATCAACTTGAGCAATCAAACAACTTTTACTAGCAACACTCAAGTGAAAGATATTACCTTTTGTTTTTTTACCTGATGCAATTTCATTTTCGAAACTCAATATTTTGCACTTTCCATCCTTGAACTAAAGATTGTATCCCTTATCAACCATTTGACCAACACTCAAAAGATTATGCTTCAAGCCTTCCACATACAAAACATCATCAGTATTATGTTTACCATCAAGAGAAATGCAACCTCTTCCACATATCACACTAGTTGTATTATCACCAAATCTCACAACACCACCATCATACTTTTCCAAGCTTACAAACTTACTTTTGTCTCCTGTCATATGATGTGAACATACACTATCAATTACCCATTCATCTTTTTGTTCAACTCGAGCAACTAGGGCTTTCTCCACATTTGTACAACCAACAAATTTAGTAGATACAAGATTATTTTCCTTGATAGCAATAAATACCCATTCATCATCACTTCTATTTCCTTTATCAAATTCATCATCTGTCACACCTTCATCAACAACATAGTAACACTTCTTCTGAAATCTAGGCTTGTTATGTCTTGGTTTAGCAGCTCTTTCTGAACACCTTGATGCAAAATGACCTATCTTATTGTAGGATAAACATTTAAGAGACAATTTTCCTTCATACTTACCTTTTCCTCTCGGTACTCTTTTGACAATAAGTGCTTCCAACTCTTCTAGATCTCTTTCTTCTTCTTCAATTTGTTTGATTTCATCCTCATACTTAAATGTCTTTCTAGATGAACTTTCACCCGAATCATATCTCTATCTATCTCTTTTGGAAGTAGTAGCCTTAAATGCAGATTCAACCTTAGGAAGGGCATCGCCAAATTTGCTCAACTCAAAAGCAGTCAACTTACCAACCAATGTATCTCTGGTTATGTTTGTTATAGTCTGGAGCTCTTCAATAGCACTAGCTTTGACTTTGTAAGAATCAAACAAGGATCTAAGCACTTTAGCAACAATCTCAGATTCATCTATCTTTCCACCAACACATCTAATACCACACACAAGTTCATTCACTCTTTGCATGAAAGTATTAATGTTCTCATCATCACCCATTCTCAACCTTTCATAGTTCCCTTTCAAACTATGCAACTTAGCAATCTTCACATTAGCATCACCTTCATACAAGGTTTCCAACTTTTTCTAGATCTCATAAGCAGTCTTTAGATCCATAATATTTTTCATCTCAAAATTAGTCAAAGCACTCAACAAAGCTTCCTTAGCCCAGATATTATACTCAGCATATGTACTATTTAGTGGAATAACATACCTATTACTTGTAATGCTCCAGTAGGGTTCACCAATGCATCTTAGATGGCACTCCATTCGAGTATTCCACAAAGAATAATTTGTTCCATCAAATCTCAAACTATCCTTCTTGTAACTTGCCATCCCGGATCACCTTAAGCTGTTAAACTTCTTCCAAGGAACCTGCTCTGATACCAATTGTTGGCAATACAAGGGCAGACAATTGAGAGGGGGGGGGTGAATTAGTTGTCACAGAAATTCAAAGCTTATCCAATTTATTAACCTTATTCTCGGATCTGATTATTAACCATGAAAACATAAATCATCAATACATCATAAACACACATAACACCAAGATTTTTTACGTGGAAACCCTTTTAGGGGAAAAACCACGGTGGAGGTCAATCCACAAGATTATACCCTGTTAAAAGTATAATGAAAATGAAATATGGGGAATGCACATGCATTTAGGCACACTGCTTAGAGCTCACTGCTCAAATATAAAGGAAGACACACTGTCTTACAAAGAGATTCAGATTAAAGCTATCTGAATTTTGAACTGAGAAAATAACATCTGCTAATGCCTGATTACAGTTCCAATTAAGCACATGAACACTTCTCCACTCTTCTTCACTCTTCTTCACACTTCTTCACACTCTGCTATGCCTTCAAATGAATTAGAACATTATTCATGCACACACATATTCGACATTATTTTTCCACTCTGAAATTCAAATAAACAATCGCTCTTTTATATACGCAACAAGAAATTTCATCGCTACAAGTCGGCCACAAAGAAATAATAAAATGAATATAAATTTTAGGCCCAAAACATTAAATATTAACAATGCGAATCAACCAAAGTCAACCACAACTTAGTGAGGACCCAAATAAACATCTCCAACATGAAAATACTTCAATTAATTTCTCCTTAAAGATCCACAACACACTACAAACACTATGTCGACCAAGAACAAGAAAAACATGAACACACAAGAGAAAATTGCCAACCACGATCACAATGATCAATGCGGATGTACAACAAAGATAGAGCACAATCTAGAAACATCCACAAGCATCACAAATCATAAGAGAAGCATATGCAACAACTGGACTAACTGAAATAGCATAATCTTCAACCAGGAACACCAACTGAAGAAACAAAAAAACTGTCAGAATGAATATCTTCATAACTCGATCAAATCATCATGCGGATCTCTGAAACTCAATGTGGATAAACTAGATACACTCAGAAACAAACCCTTTAGTCCACAACCTCTGATCAACAATTTACAAAAATAACCACCATACTAAACTTCATTTCACCATTGACAACATGCAACTCATTTATTTACAACTTTCTCAATATCCTCGACATATACAACTTCAAATGAATTAATGCTAATATTGTTGACATCAATGACAACCACATAGTAGAAACACAACCACAACATCCAACATAGGATACACATCTTAGAAAAATGGTCTACAATGACAAAAATTAATGATTGCTAGGATTTTTCTTTATAAAATCACCTATAAAGTCCATGGATATGATCATCCTTGATCTTTGAGACATCACCAATGGTTGAAACAACCTCATTTTTCTATTATTGGTCTTATAAATGTTGTTTATGGAGCCTGATCTTATTGGTTTTGGAACCCTTTCCATCATGGGGGTACTCCCCTTGTGAGGTCCAAAGGGACCATCCCCTTGGCAGGGCTTGTTAAGAATTGAGGGAAAGAAATAGAGAGGCGAGGCAACAAGATTTTTAATGTGGTTCACCTAATTCTTGGGCTATGTCCACACAAAACACTCCATTTATTGAACAACTTCTAGAAAATACATATTACAATCAACCTGCAACAAATGGTTGCAACGTGCAACAAATAACCAACAAATTCACTACTTTATATTTCCATACACAGTGCTACATGCGCCCAACGTAATATTAGTGTAATCACTATCTATCACTACCCACAACTTGTAACTTCTTTCCACACACTTCACACAACTTGTAGCAATCAAAACCCAACATCAAGTGGTTTTTTGAATTCCCACACGTGTTGTGCTATAATTGTTCAACCTGTGACTATTGGTTTCCAACGTGCAACAATAAACTATTCAAATTCGGGCAATTTCATAACCATTTATAACAAACTTTTAATAGGAAATAGATAAAATAATTCCCTTAATAAAATTACTCATTTTTTGCTTTGAGGGTGCTACCTATGAGCCCCTAGCAAAAATACCCCTCAGAACCTACAAGAGGGGCTCCACCCCCCTTGCATTCCCCGTTGATTAATTTGGGTGGAAAACGCATTGGGTAAAGAGGGGAAAATTTAAACACCAAGTCTGATTAGGCTCCATATATGAAAAATCTCCCACTTGGAGATTGATCAGACTCAACACCATATCTTCTCCCACTTGGAGATTGATCATAACAATGTTTCCCCTATAGCTCCCATTGGAAATAGCACCCATAGATCCCGTTGTTCTGATTTTATTGTTTTCAACCTTGAACACCAATTGAAGTTGAAGAGGAGCTCATATTTTCCTGTGTCACTACCTTCGTAAACATATCTGCTAGATTGTCATCTATATGAATCTTTTCCATCTTTAACTTTCCATCCTCCAAAACCATCTGGATGAAGTGATATCCCAGCTATATGTGCTTAGTCTTCGAATACAAGGCATAATAATTTACAATATGTATGGAACTTTGGTTGTCCGTAAACAAATAACTTTATCCTATTGCTTTCCCAATTCTTCTAAGAAAATTTGCAGCCATATCATCTCCTTGCTTGCCTTTGTTGTAGCTACATAATTTGCATTCATGGTTGATAAAGCAACAACCTTTTGCAGCATTGAGATCCAACTCACTATTATTCCACCTATAGTAAACACATAACCTGTAGTGCTCCTCTTAGTATCAATATCGCCTGCCAAATCTGAGTCAACATAGCCTTTTAAATCAATATTAGAGCCCCCAAAACAAAAATGTTTATTGGATGTACCTCTCAAATGCCTAAAAATCCATTTTATTGCATTCTAATGCTCTAATATGGGATTACTCATATACCTTCCTACCACTCCTATGACATGTGCAATATCTGGCCTCGTGCATATTGTAACATACATTAAACTTTCCACAGCTGAAGAGTATGGTACCTTGGAAATTTTTTCTTCCTCTTCTTGTGTCTTTGGACACATCTCCTTAGTTAATTTGAAATGACTAGGCAAAGGTGTGTTGACAACTTTTTCATTCTCCATATGAAATCTTTGCAACACCTTTTCGACATAATTAGATTGAGATAGAGTTAGATTTTTGTTTTTCCCATCTCTAGAAATTCTCACACCAAGGATTTGTTTTGCTACCCCCGAATCTTTCATAGAAAAATGTTTTTCTAACTGTTGTTTTAACTCTCTAATGGGATCCATGGTAGACCCTGCTACAAGCATACCATCAACATATAAACATAAAATAATGTAGCTATCATTATACAACCTCTTAAAATAAACACAATAGTTAGAATAACACCAACTGTAGCCTTGCTCATCCATAAAACTATCAAATTTCAAATACCATTGTTGAGGTGCCTATATCAAGCCATACAAACTCTTTTTCAATCTACACACCAATTTCTTCTTACCTCTGACCTCAAATCCTTGTGGTTGCTACACATATTTATCTCTTCTTCCAAATTCCCATGGAGAAAAGTGGTTTTCACATCTAGTTGGTCCAAATACAAATCTTTAGCAGCCACAATACCTAAAAAATCACAAATGGAAGTCATTTTAATAAATGGAGAAAATATCTCATTAAAATCAATTCCCTTTTTCTGTGCAAATCCTTTAACTACAAGTATGGATTTAAATATTTTCTTACCTCCATCTTCCTCTTTTAGCCTGTAAACCCATTTGTTTGGTAAAGCCTTTTTACTTGCAGACAACTTGCATAATTCCCAAGTCTGATTTTTCATCAAGGAATCCATTTCTTCTTCCATTCCTCGCTCCCACTGATCCTTTGTATCCACCTGCATAGCTTCATCATAGCATTTTGGTTCACAGACATAAGTCAACAAAATAGAGTGCAAAGAGGGTGAAAATATTTTAGGAGGTCTACTTATCCTTGTTGATCATCTAACATTCACTAGAGGTTGTGGTATTTCTTGTTGTTGTTGTGGAGCACGAGGAACCACTGGAACATCATTGTCTAGAGTATCATCCAACACCACATAATCCTTTTCTTTCTTCTCATGTTGCTACAACTGATATTTGTACAACACCCTCTCATTAAATACAACATCCCTGCTTCTCACAATTTTTAGATTTTCAAAATCCCAAATCCTATAACCAAATTCATCAATGCCATATCCAACGAAGATATACCTTTTCAATTTAGCTTCCAGCTTGGTTCTATTTTCACAATCTACATGTGCAAATGATTCGCAACCAAAGGTCTTGAGAAAAGAATAACTCACCTTATTACCTGTCTATTCTTCCTCTGGAATACCACAACCCAAAAGAACTGAGGGACCTCTGTTAATTAAATAAAAAATAGTATTGATAGCCTTTACCCACAAACTTAAAGACAACCCAACATGCAATCTCATACTTTGTGCACGCTCCATTATTTTCCTATTCATATGCTCAACCACTCCATTTTCTTATGGAGTCCCTAGAACAAGTTTTTGCCTACGAATTCCATTAAATGAATAATAATCCTCAAATTATTTGCTACAATACTCACCACCATTATTAGATCTAAGACATTTTAATCTTTAACTCATCTCATTCTCAACTAAGCTTCTCCATTTCTTAAATGTTACAAGTTCATCAGATTTTTTCTTAAGAAAATTTATCTAGGTCTCCCTAGTTGCATCATCTATAAAAGTAACATAATATGAAGAGCCACCGAGAGAAGATACCTGAGCTGGTCCCCATACATCCATATGCACAAGCTCCAACTTCTCATCTTTCTTTTGCTTCCCATCCTTGAGAAATATAACTCTCTTTTGTTTTTCAAACACACAACTTTCACATAAATCTATATTAATACACTTCAAACATGGTAATAACTTCCTAGAATGAAGTAACTTCATAAAATTTTCACTCATATACCCAAGAATATTATGCCACAATGTTGTTTCAGAACCCGTAGCAACTGTTTCAGTTTCTTCCTATGAACCTGCAACAACTATTCTTGAGTTTGTTATAGAACCCGCAACAACTACTGTCAAACCTACAACAATTGTTGTAGTTGTTTTTTCCAACAAGTTTCCTATTTGATTTTTCTTTGCAAAAACTAAAGTAGAATGAACGATATGGCCTATACAAATATATAAGGTTCCTAATTTCACATCTTTTTCTACTACTAAGACACCTTTGGTAACCTTCAAAAATTTATCATTAAAAGTAACAGTGCAACCTTCATCACCTAGCTGCCCTATTGAAATTAAATTCTTGATCAACCTTGGAACGTGTCTTACCTCTTGTAGTATCCAATGGTTCCCATTTTTCAACTTAATCTTGATTCTACCCTTTCCAACAATTTGACAAGGTTCATTATCTCCTAAATAAACCAACCCAAAATCCCCTTTGACATAATCAAGAAAATTTACTTCTATGGGGCGTAACATGAAATAAAGCCCATGAATCATTAGCATTATCTAGGGAAAGAATAAAAGCATCATCCTCATATTTTCTTACCACATTCACTTCCTTATTGCCTTCTTGTTTGTCTCCTTCCCTATTCTTCCAA
Organism: Sequoia sempervirens; assembly: GCA_007258455.2. Lineage (NCBI taxonomy): Eukaryota > Viridiplantae > Streptophyta > Pinopsida > Cupressales > Cupressaceae > Sequoia > Sequoia sempervirens. Next base: position 35,187,062 of record VDFB02379711.1, on the reverse strand, counting down.
GATCAACAATCTATCTTCAAATGACTCAGTTTCCCACAGTACCAACAATCCTTCTTTCCTCTTAGAGATTGTGACCTTTTGTCCTTTGACTTTCCTTGTGACTTCCCATGGCCTCCAAAACCTTTCCCTCTCTCCTTTGATCTACCCTTGTTTTTTACATTCAAAACATTGCCTGGTGTGGAAGTTCCACTTGTGCTTTTCCTATGAATTTCATCGCTTAGAATCACACCAACAATAGCATCAAATTTCAATGTATTTGAACCAAAATTAGAATTACTAACTATCATTACCAAGCTATTCCAACTTTCAGGTAAAGAACATAATATCAAGAGAGCTCTAACTTCTTCATCAAAATTAACATTTATAGAAGTCAATTGACTAGTAGCTATATTAAACTCATTTAATTGATTAGCAATTGATCCACCTTCTACCATTTTCATATTAAACAAATGGTTCATTAATAATACCTTATTCAAAGATAAAGGCTTTTCATATAACTTCGCTAATGTCTGCATCAACTCTTTCATTGTCTTCACATGTGAAATATTGAACACCATTGATGGTTCCATGCATAACTATATACTTCCTAGTGTCTTTATATCCAAATTTTCCCATTCATCAGACAATGATGTTAGTTTATTTGCTTTTCCTTGCAATGATTACCATAGATCTTTATGATAGAGATAGTCCTCCATCTGTATCTTCCATAATTGATAATTTTTTCCATTGAATTTATCAACCTTCAATTTTCCCTCGTCTACTATTACTCCCACTCAACCATGATACCTTCCTACCAAAACTATCGAGCACCATTGCTTTGATACCACTTGTTAGGAATTTTAGGTAGTAAATAGAGGGATTAAATTGTTATTTATATGCAAATTTAATTAAACAAAGAACAAAAATAATAGGAGAATAAAAAATTCACATAAATGGAGAGGTGAGACAACAAGAGTTTTAACATGGTTCACCCAATTCTTGAGCTACATCCACAAACAACAATCCATTTATTAAAAAACTTCCCATAAATACATATTACAATCAAATTGCAAAAAGTGGATGCAACATGCAACAAATAACCCATGAATTCACTACTTTTTATTTTTGCGCATAGTGCTACGTGCACCCAATGCAATACCTATGCAATCACTATCTATCACTACCCGCGACTTGAAACTTCTTTCCACACACTTCACACACCCTACAATAATCAAACCCAATATCACGTGGCTCTTTGAATTCCCGCATGCGTTGTGCTGCAATTATTCAACCAATGGTTGTTGGTTTGCAACGTGCAATAATAAACTATTCAAATTCAGACAATTTCATAACTTTTTGTAATAGAATTTCAATAGGCAATGATTAATAAAATTCATTTAGTAAAATTACTCCATTTTTGCTTTAGGGGTGTTTCCCCCAGTAGTAATACCCCTTAGACCTTGCAAGAGGGGCTCTATCCCCCTTGCATTCCCCTGTTGATTAATTTGGGGGGAAATGTGTTTGGGTAAAAAGGGGGAAATTTAAAAACCAAGTCTGATCGAGCTCCATATATCAACCGAGCACCTCATTGGGGGTAGCACCCTTGAAAGCCATATTTTATATATAATTTTTCATTGTAAATTTGGATTTTTCATCATTAGGTTGCAGAGCTTATGATAGAGATAATGTTGGCCTTTCTTTCCCTAGAAGTCAACTCCCTTTTGTGAGGGATTTTATATTACAACTGTGTATTGTATTGTGAGAGGAGACTATGATATAGAGAAGAGGAAGTTACAATAGATGTATTTTAGGTTGTATCCCTTCATTTTGTTGGATAAATAAAATGAAGGATTGGTTGTTTCTTCGTGGACATAGCCCATATTGGGTGAACCACGTATATCTGTGTCTCTATGTTTTATATTACATTTTTGCATTCATTTTATTGTATATTTATTTACAATCCTATTCCTAACAACAAAATATACATAGTTAACAACCTCATATAAACCTTGAGAAACCCACTTGAAATTATTGGAAATAGAAAATCATTGAAGGCTTTCTATTATCTTTGGCATCCAAAAATGACTAGCTACTCATGAGGTATATGCCTCTCTTATGAGAAACGCTCTTATATCTTTCATCACATAAGTTACCTGATTTGTACAAAATACCTCTTTCCATATGGTTCCAACATATCCAATGTTCCAAACATGAAGAGAAGTGGTAGTATAGAATCCATATCCATCAACCTATTCATTACCCTACACTTATACTTAATCACATGAGATGCAATTGTTAAAAAAATTTCATCCATTTGTAGAGAAGCATGGTTATTGTAACTTGGCTTGAGCTAATCACATATTGGAATAGTCGATGATCGATTTGTAAAAAAAAACAATTTTCCATTAGGTAATGTTGTCATCTCTTTGACATTGAAATTAACATATATAGTTCTAAGTATCATACATGTTATAGTTAATTATAACCCCTTTAAAAATCTCAAAATGATACCATAATGACTTGTACTTTTTTGGAGCAATTGATATGGCATACAAGGTGTATTCACTAGCATCTATCTCTACTTTGGACTATTGTTGTAGGTTTAACAATGTTAAGATCAAAGTCATTTGTATTCTTTGTTTGTTTCAATTCATCAAGATCTCATTATCGCTTATTACCCCAATGATATTTATTTCCATTACCCATGATGGAATGTAATTGGGTAGCCACATAGGAAAAATGCTTTATGATTTTTTAGAGGTATTATCCTAATCTAGTAAAACTCCTTGTTTCAACACTTGAGTTGGGTTTTGGTCACTTCATTATTGGCTAATCTTTGGAAAGATCAATCCTTACCTCACCAAATTTTGAACCATGTGAGCCAAATACACCAATGAATTTTTAGAAAACTGGCAATAATTTGATTCAAAAAATAATTCTCTTTCAAAGTTTCAATCACCCTTTTTAGATTTGAAAGATACTCTTCATATGTCCTACTAAACACCAAAATATCATCAAGATAGACAATAATATGATAATCCATAAAGGGTCTCAATACCTCATTCATTAAAGTGGTTGGAGCATCACATAGATTAATTGGAAACACTAATCACCCAAATAGCACTTAATTTTAAATTCTCTCTTCTTTTATCCACACTTTATGATGCTTGAATTTCAAGTCAAGCTTGGTAAGAATTTTACATGTTATAGATGATCTAAAAATCCATCTATATGGGGTGACATGTGTCTCTTTTCTTATGTAGTTATATTTAGGACCATATAATCCACACACATGTGCCAAGTTCCATCCTTATTTGGTATTATCACATTGGAGAACCACAAGGGGATGTACTTGATCTTATAACCTATTTTAGAAGTTTCTTTAGTGGATCCTTGACCACTTTGCTTCAATATACTTTGATGGTATAGTCATATGTTAGGAAGAGGATAATCTAAATGGTTTCATCTCATTCTCTCTAATTTATTTTAGGAGCGACCCTTTAGGTTTCACAAGAAACTCAAAAAACTACCTTACCAAATCATTAACTCCATGGTAATCATGACAAGTGTACAACTCATGCAACCATTGCACATTTACCCCTAGCTATTCATATTTAGCTCTAATAATCAAAAGTGTAAACTTTCCACTTGCATTAATAACCCTCTTGACTTGAGTAGTGCTAACCATGGATTTTTTTTTTCACCCTAGCATTCAAATGTTATGACTCACCATCAAGCACAAGTCTATATCAGTTACACCTACAAAAATAAATTATATCCCTTATGTACAAATACATGTTGCAAAAGTTGAAACCACACACATCCAAGGGAATAAAATTAGCTAAATTTTTATCCTTAAACTCAATCGCACTATTAAAAGCTAACTTCCATTATTTGTTGATGTTGATATCCCTATCTTGCCTTAGTCATCCAAGTTATTAGGGTTGTAGATGGACCATAGTCTTCAAATGTAGCTCTTCAACCAAATTTTGTGAGATGAGGTTATTTTGTGAGCATGTGTCAAATAATTAATCATATTTCTTATCTACGTTAATTTAAATTTATATAGAATAACTTCATGATCTCTTCCTCCTTATTGGCATTATAATTCTCACCAACACTACATGAATCCTTATGCACCAAACACGTGATATTCTTGATCATCAAATTTAGAATCACCACTAATTTCCTTAACTTTGTTCTGAAAGGTTGAATTGGTGTCCTTTCTTCATGAAGATGCAAGATCTAGGTGAATTTTCCAACACTTCTCTTCCAAGTGATTATCTTTATCATAATGTGAACAATGGAACTTGCTTTTATTTCTTCTCTTATTTTTCTTTCAAACCAAAATATCAGTTTTCTTCTTGGACTCCCCATGGGCTTTATATTTGGCTTTTCTTCCACCAAGTGTTAGTGTCCCTATTTTTACTTTCCATTTTGTTTGAATTAACGAGCTTCTTTTCTTTAAGCTCAAGATAGTGTGCTTGAGCATATGCTTCATCCCTAGGGGTTTTCCATTGAGACAAGTCTCTTGAGTTTCCAAAACAAGCATCCAATGTACTTCATCAACACTTCCTATCTATTATGTATCCTTCCTCAATTGCACAAACTACTTCCACAATTTGGGTGTACTCTTATTATTTATCCTTTCCTTTGCCATATATAGTACCACTACTTCAGACGCCCATAATTTTTTTTGGGTATAGTTGCTTCTTAAGCAATGATTTTAAGTCTTCCTATTTGAAAATAGGTACAACCATATGACATTACAATGATAATACATAGCTTTCATACCATAGTAATGAATGACCACCAAGTTTGGATCTTGCAAATGATATTTTTTTATGTGGGATGAGTTTTTGAAGACTAAAATAGACTTCTATCTATGATATCCATCAATCTACCTTCTCAAAACTGATTTCCCCATCATGTGGTTGAATATCTATCCTTACTTCAACCTTAAATAAGTTGCCCTTAGATGTTTCTCATTGTTTTGGTTTAGACCATTTTGTCCTTCTTTTCTATTTACTATTTTTCCCCATACCCAACCTCATAATTAGATCAAATAATATAGATTTAAGCCTACCATTTCAAATAATATAGATTTAAGCCTACCATTTTTTCTCACCATCTCTACCATATAGAAATTATTCCATTACAACAAAGAAAAAGAAAAGAAAGATACTACTTTCACAAATGATGACCACATAATCTCATGGTCTTTCACTACCATGGTATTTTCCACTGGTGATGATGATCACTAATGAATGCAGTACAATATAGAGAATGAAGAGTTTCCCATAGTAATAAAGCATTTGAACGTAGAAATCAACACTTGACATTCATTTGCCGCGATCAATGGGAAGATTGTCGCCTGTAAATATGGTGAATTCGACAAATCATAGTCAACCCGTGAGTTCTGAAAATGACTTAAAAACTTATAGTTTCCAGAATTTGAGTCCTTAGATTAATATTTATTAAAAATTCAAATATGCGAAAACATGATTTTCTAAGTGTTTTTTTTGGTCCAAAAAACAATATAAATTAATAGTAGGAATGATTTTCATGATATTTAGATAAAAAAAATTTTGGATTCAACTGTGTTTGTTTACTTGTATCAACGTTTCGAACCACACTCAGTGACATCATCAGGAAGAGGAAAAAAATAAAATATTAAAAAATTTCTGGATTCAACTGTGTCTGTTTACTTGTATCCATGTTTCGAACCACACTCAATGATTCATCTATTAAAAAAAATTCTGGATTCAATAATTTTATTTTTTTCCTCTTCCTCATGATGAATCACTAAGTGTGGTTCAAAAATTCGATACAAGTAAACATACACAATTGAATCCAGAATTTTTTTATCCAAATATAAAGTTTAATTTATATTTGGATAAAAAAAATTGGGTTCAACTGTGTCTGTTTATTTGTATCGACACTTCAAACCACACTCAATTATTCATCATCAGGATGAGGCTTCCAACCACATTCAGTGATTCATCATCAGGAAGAGGAAATAATAATAATAATATTTTTTTTTTCCTCTTTTTGATGATGAATCACTGAATGTGATTCAAAATGTTGATACAAATAAATAGATACAGTTGAATCCAGAATTTTTTAATCTAAATATCATGAACTGTGGAAAAATCATTCCTACTATTAATTTATATTGTTTTTAGAAAAAAAAACACTTAAAAATCATGTTTTTGGCATATTTGAATTTTTAATAAATACTAATCTAAAGACTCAAATTCTGGAAACGATAAGTTTTTAAGTCATTTTCAGAACTCACGGGTTGACTATGATTTGTCGAATTCATCATATTTACAGGCGACAATCTTTCCATTGATCGCGGCAAATGAATGTTGTGTTGATTCCTACGTTCAAATGCTTTATTATTACGATGGGAAACTCTTCATTCTCTATATTGTACTGCATTCATTAAGTGATCATCATCACCAGTGGAAAATACCAATGGTAGTGAAAGACCATGAGATTATGTGGTCATCATTTGCATTGTGTTCCAGGGCTCTGGGAAAGATTCTTTCTCTTTTCATTTCAAATGTTTGTTTTATTGCATTCATATACCAAAACAAAAGCCTTCCTATTCTTGAGACATTTCTTGGGCAACAAACCTCCTATATATCCCTTTCCTTTAAAAAATCATAATCTTGTATGCTTTTTAACAGAGCATTATCTTCAGGAAAGGTTCTTTAACAAATTCATTTGCAATATACTCCACTAAATCATACGATTGCAGTAAATCCAAAGAATTGGAAATGAATATTGACAGTACTTGTGAAGGTAAAATTATCCTTGGAGCCTACAGATTGATGATTTCTTCCCCAATGATGGTCTGAGTATATTTTGTTACGCTCAGGCAGTCAACGTTGAAAACTTGTTCTAGCTGTGTGTGGCCTAAGCTAGCTAAAATTGGGAGTTCCCAATTGCGAACCAAAAAACTAGCTCTGTAGTTACATGGGCGGTAGTCCATGCTCATTCTTTGCATCCACCGAACCCTCTAGATGCACTGAGCAATATTGAGATGGATGACAAAATACAAAAATAAGAAGCCTTTTCAAAACTGATTGCCATGCGCGATGCCAAATGGGAAGATGAGGGTGTTGCGTATTGATTTCTTTGGTCATATCAAAGCATATGAATCAGATTTGGCATGAGTTTACAGATATAAGTTGTTGGATGAGTCGTTCCTGTAGCAAGTGTAATTTAATACATGTAATATCTTCGGTGGTACCTGCAAATATAATTTCAACTTCTTTTTCTTTCTTTTTTTAATGACAGGGGTATCTCTCCTACTTAGTTCAGCAGTCTGTATCTTGGGTGTTTGGGGCGAGTGAGGGCGAAACTAGTCTCCTGGGGACCCAACAACTGGCAAGCCAGTCCCAACCAGAATTTAAATGAGCCTTAGGCTAACATTTTGTCCTTCGAATGATTTTATCCCCAACCTTTTGGTAGAACTTAATTGAATCCTTCAATGTGACCTTGATAGAGAATAATATCTGCTGCTTTTTGCAAAGTTTAAATTGAGGATTGATCATGCAAGATTTCTTCTTCGATTTGATCACAACCTTTGTTGGCTAAACAATTTGTTAATTGATTCCCTTCCCTGTACATGGCCGAGCTGATATGATTTGAATTGGATCCATTAAAAATCATACTTGTTGCATAATATATTGTATTCTCCAATTTTAAGCACGTATTTGCGTACAAGCATTGACTATTACTGAAGAGTCCCCTTCTATCTAAATGTAGGGTAACATTAAGGTTCTAGCAAGAATTAAACCATGAAGGAGTGCTTGGGCTTACATTATAATGGCTTTATAAATCATTTCTTCCTTCTAACTATCCAAACCACTAACTACCCAAACCACTAACTACCAGCTAACACACAACTAATAACTAACTAAAAACTAGCATCTAATAAATTAACATTAACATATCAATTTACCATTTAGTACATTATTCTATATCGTGCACTAATAATTTCTAACAAAATCATTTCAATGAATTTGTAGCTAGAGCACAATACTATAAAACACACTATACACATGTTCATACACACTTGCTAATTTAGGTACCCTCAAAACTTTGAACATCAACACATGTGAAAACATTATATTGATAATCCCTATTACAATCATAATCATAAAGTAAACTCATAATGTTAATTTTAACATTGAATCTTGTATAATTTTACTATTCATGTTTAAACCAATTTTAATATTTAAAGTAACATTAATTACATATCAATTTAGCATCTAATCACATTTACCATTCCTAACTCATTTAGCTCAATTTTTTAAGGCATAAGTGAAATTATCATATAATGGTTATCATGTAAATTGGAGTTAGAATCAATCTATAATGAAAACTATTTTAAATTAAATAAATTAACTATGTGGAAGTGTAGAAAAAACTATCTTGGATAAGCATTAAATGTAATATAATAAAATGTCATTAAGCATCATATATAAAATCAATAGTCACCTATCAAGGTCATATGTGAATCAAGTGAATCAATGCAGTATCTAAGTGTGAAAATGGGTATAATGCATGTGGCACAAATCAAAAAAATAAATGGGCCTTACATCACCCTCTTAAATAAAATTTCTTCCTAGAGACCCTCAAAGAGGTCAGAAAAAAGGTTCCTACAACTAAGTTACATCCTCCTATGTAGCCACAAACTCATCATGTTGATCTCTTTAGACTTTAATTATCCCAACTTATATCCCTAATGGCCCAATTTTTTATGTGCCAAAATGTGAACAAGCTCTAAATCTAGTTATTTAGTTGAATGTACATGTAATGCATCCTAATACAAGATGTGATAACTAGTGTGAATATATAGATACTAAAGGCTAAAATGTGAAAAATATTATGGAGAGGAAACATGCTAGCAATAAGCTATTAAACCTATCTACTCTAAAATCTTGAAAGGCCCCACAAAATAAGGTACAAGATTTTATCCTTTTTCATAATAGATCATAATATCACCAACAAGGAAGTATCAATCCAATATTTTGGTGTTTGCATAGTTCTTTTAGCAATCTTGTGTATTCTAAAGGTATTGTTGTATCAAGATAATGTGTTGCTCTATATCCTAGAATATCATAGGGATGATGGTATTGATGTTCACATCCTCAATCTAGCCCCAAATCAAAGATATCCTACATGGTTGGTCATATAAATCCTTAAAAAGTGTCATCCCTAAGGAGATATTGTGATTTTTGTTGTACATAAACTCTACAAGATGAGATAATTCTCCCACATAGACTAATAGTCCATCATGTGCATATGCAACATTTCCTCCAAGTCATGTTTATACTCTATATGATCTCAAGATGATATATTAAATTAAAATTGATCTTAATAAACAACACATGTTATAAAGTAGTCCAAAAAGTAGAATTGAAAATAAGATCTCAATCTTGTCATAACCCAATTTTGAGTTATTGAATAATGCAATGATAAATTCTACTCAGTGCATTATATATATATAAAGGTTTTTATTTGGAGAAGCACATCATACAATTTGAGATCTATAATGTGTCTTTTAAAAATTTTAGTATTATAATTATAATAAAAAAATTTATTATTCGTAGATTTCATATTTTTTGTAAGTTTAGATGCTACTAGTATTTATTTGATGGTTTATTGTAGGTTTGCATTCTCTACACTTTTTGATTATGTGGAACCACATCATGACTGGATTTGACATGACAATTATAATTGAAAAAGGGATAAAATAGTCTAAGAAAGAATATGGACACACGAGTATGTAATTGTTATTATTTTTGTATTCATTTATACTTATCAATTTTGTTTCCTTTTGTGATGGTCATTCCCTTGTTTAGGAAAGTAAAGGGGGTCGCTTTTATTCATATTTTCTTGTGTGTCTAGTGTCTTATCATATTGTTAGAATTATTAGGGTTGTAATTGATTCTTGACCTCTTCTTGTTGTTATTCAATTAAAGTGGGTTTTGACACACCAATGTGCCTAGAAGTTGTGACACCTACAAGGTAGAATGAAAGATGTTCCCCTGCTTGAAAGGTGGCTAGCCTCCAGATTATTTCATCAAATCATAATGATTTTTACCAAAATCCTCAACCAAATAGCACTTTGGCTTATCTATTCACAAGGGGTTCCATAAAGTGATTAAGAGTTGGTAATTTGAAACAAGGGTTCACTTAGTGAATTGAATCACTAATTACTCAAGAGAAAAACCTATTCCATTCAAGGTCATTTCAACCTTAATTACTTTGACTTCCTACAATTATTTTTTGAAATTTTTCTTTGGATTGATTAAGAACAAAATTTTACTTATTAAAATCAAAATTCAATTAAGTGAAATTGACAAGTTTATTCATGAAAATTTATTTGTTGTTAAAATACTTAAATCCTTATTTATGGAACAATGGTAGAATAATTTAAAAATTATTAAAATTTGTGTTGCAAATTTTAAAAATGCATTCAAATTTTATTAATTATATTTTAAAATCTTAAAATTATAATTTGTTGAATAAATTTAGATTAATTTATCATTAAATTTGTTCATTTTTAATATAATTTAATTGATTTTTATAACAGTGATTTGCAACTGGGGTTGCAAGCTAAGTGGGCTTAACCTTGGGGAAATTTCCATGGTTAAGTGCACTTGAGTTGGAGTAGTACTGGGATGGGTGACCTCTCGAGAAGGCCTAGTGCTTGAGCTCTGTGAGCGTCACCTAGATGCAATGAGTGCTAAGTGGACCATTCGTTATCATGAGAGATGTGTTCTTGTGAACCACTACTCATGAAACATGGGTCAATGAGTTTGACTCATAAAACTACATGGTTGGATCCTGATAGCAATATCACAAGTGATAAACATATTGAAATTTATAATAATTTTATTTTCTAGAAGTTAAAAGTAAATTAATTCTCTACCCTGCATGATTAAATTGACCATTCAAATTGAATTAAACTAGACTAACAATCAAGTGTAAAAAAAAAAGTAAAAGAGGAAAGGGAGAGGGAAGGGGAAAAGGAAAAAATGAAAAAAAATACAAATATGATTTCTCTCCTTATACACCATTTAGCAAATGGACAAGATTGACAAATACCAATCTCTTTTAGATATGTTTCCATAATCTCAACTGAAAATGGTGCAATATTCAAATGGAAGTGTGTGTAAATTAGATTAGATTTAGCACAAACATGTTCAAATGGCCACACAAAATGCTCTACCATTATCCAAGTATAGGCGGTTTAAACACATAATCAAAGCTATATCAACATTCATTGGATTAAATGTGTAGGTTAATTTGAAAATAAATTAGTTTAGGATCTTGGAAAACACCATTGAATGGAACAAAACTAAAAAATGGACCAAAAATGATTAATTCCATTCAAAATTAGGTATTTATATAATTCCAAAAGCTACACAGTTAGGAAATTAGCCAAGTAATTTTTTTTTTGAAAGAACAACATAATAATTTCTAACAAAAAAGTTATAACATTAACATGTCACATTGCATGCTAATATGCACAAAGGTGTCATGTCAAGCATAATGACATGTACAAGACACAACAAGTATGTTGTAGTGATGTTTCACATCATGCACCAACATAAGACATCAACAACACTTTAAAAAATATATTATTACCCCAATAAAAGTGGAACAAGAGAAAGACTTATAAATTATGTGATGATGTGCCATGATGAACCTATGAGAGAATGGAACTACACCATGATGATGATTGAGCCCTAGTCGTAATCACATTCTCTCATGAACACAACAAAGGGGTAGAATAAAGGAATTGTATACCTTGAATCCACTCCTAAACACACTCACAAAACCAAGGGAAACTTATGCATGAGGTGGCACAACTAGAAGATATAATTATCATACCATGAATAGTCAAAATGACCATAATTTCCTTGAATGTATGGCATGATTACCAATAAAAAGGAAAATATCCTAATCAAGGACACCAAAACACAATGCAAAAACCATCACAAGGGGTTTCTCCACTAGGAGGTGCAATGCCTCCACGAACTAGAATGACAATGGGTTGTTTTAATGCAAATACATGCTTCCTAATGTTAATATAGCATAAATTCTATATTACCAAACATGTAGACAAATAGAATACATGGAGAGAATCCCAAGACCAAGGGGGGAAACTTTCATATATAATTTTCCCCTAAAAAATAATTAGAAATGTCTAATGACAAAGGATCTAAAGGACTATAGTGTGTCAAAGGACTGCAATACCTAGAAAGGACACTAGCATCTAGACAAGACAATATCACCTCAAGAAGGACACAAACACCCAACCACTTCACCACCTTCAACAAGCTGGTGAGCCAAAGCATGACATCGTCTCCTATATTCTTTTGTATTTAAATTTTTTGTGTATGAGTTTGAGCTTATGGTAGGGGAACTTTGGTGTCTTCCAACATTGGTTCATTTTCTTCCTTTGTAGGAGGAATAAAAGGAACTATTGAAGGTTGGGAAGCAACAAAAGGGGATGGTTTTCTCATAGCAGATTTCTTTCCTCTAGAATTTGAGTACATAGGAGGAACAAAAGCAATCCCCAAAGTTTGAGAAAGTATAGCTTGTTTCGATAATTCACCTCATGGTCCTTGATAGGATGGAGAAGGTGGAACCACTATATTTCATATTCTTGGGGTTGGGGAAGGATACTTGGTCTAGGATGTAGTTCATTCACTACTTGTGGAATAGGAAAAACAACCATCGTAACCATAGGAGATTAAGGAGCCCCAAGGGTAACAGTCAAAATAGTGGATGAGGTGTTGGCAATAGACAGTTGGGCACTGTGACTAGCTTTGAATTTTTGAAATGATAGAAAGATAAAATCATCACTGGGTCAAGTGGGTTGGGTTGGTTGTGGCCAGAAGCAGTTAAGGGAAAAGTTCCCACAAAGAGACAAGGGCTTAAACCCATTATGATATATAGTATGTACTTATCCTTCAAATGGAAACTTGAGGTATTTATGGATAATGGAGGGAACCACATTCATGGAAGCAAGCTAGGGATGACCTAACTTCACATGGAATTAATATGAGGTAGGGTTTATGGAAAAGGAAACATTCAATTGTTTAAGCCCAAATTGAATAGGAAGGGTCAAGGCATCAATGGTAGGATAGGTGGAACCATCATGTTCTCTTATTGAGATGTTTGATTGCTCATATTTGTCTTGGTATAAATCATGCACATAAAGGAACTCTTTATGATCTCATTGACTAGGTATATCAAATCAATGAGTAATCCCCATGTGGGCTTTTCATTAATTCTAACGATAGTATAGAGAGGACCATCAGGTGCATGCATAGATGCATTGATATGGGTGGAGATATTGGGAAGGAGTTTAGGTTGTTCTTGGTGAGGGTGAACATAAATCATATTAATCATATTATCCATTGATTTATCTTTATGATCATAGGTGATAGATGTGGGTAATGTATTGGTGGATCGATTAACAAGGTTAGATACATGGGTAGGAAATGGATTGGTATAGATTTGTAAGTTTTGATTAGGAGGTGCAATGGATTTATTCCCTTTATCATTCACAACAACTACCTAGATTATATTAGAGTCAATGAGGTCTTGCACTTGGTCCTTAAGACACATGCATTGCTCAGTATCATGTCTGGGTATTTGATGATATTGATAGTTCAAGATTTTGGGTTAAAAGGAGGTAAAGGTTTGGTTGTGTCCATAGGATGAATAGGAGGGAGTTGAATCAATTTTTTGTTAAATAATTATAGCATAATAGAATGAAAAGGATCAAAAATTTGTGAAAATTATCGATCCCTTAGTCTAAATTGAAAGGGGGTTGAAAGTGAGGGTGTTGCAGTTGTAACCTATCTTGGATGTTATTGGAAGAAGGATAATTAATCAAGTGATCAATTTTTTGTTCTTCTTTTTATATGATTGATAATTAGAAGAATTATTAGTCTGAAATTGACCCATAAGAGCTGATGAGGACACACCCTCATATTGGCTAACCAATAATTGGTAATCACGAAGAGCCATGTAGAAATGTGTAAATGAAGGATGTCACATTAATATATTCTTATCCCAAATTTTGACTATAAGTTTCTAACAAAAACTCACTGCACATTAGCATTGAGAAGAGAATATGAGATTTGAGAGTAAAGAGCTTGATATTTCCCAATGAAATTAGTTACTTTTTTCTTGGATCCTTTCTTACAATGAAATAATTTAGTTAAAACGTGATTTGGGGTCCAATTTTAGCCTAGAAATGTTGAAGAAATCGATTGAAAAGTTGTGAGAAAGAGTGCATTAAATTTTTTGGCAATGATCAAACCAATCCAAGGTCATGTCTTTTAATGGTTGAGGAAACAGTTTGGATAAGAGAGCATCTTCAAAGATGAAATCACTACATAATGTGATAAATTTTGATACATGATTGTTAGGATCCCCCTTTCCATTATACTTTTCAAAAAATGGTATTTCAGTGTTTTGTGGGAGTGTATAGGATTGCAAATGACAATGGGATATGAGTGAGATATGTTGAAAGATTTTAGTGGGGTTGATTTTAATTCATGTTGTATATTTTTTTTTGTAAAAAATACATTTTTTAAGAGTTGGCATATGACAAGATCGGTTAGTGACATATTTTGAGAGTTTGTAGAATGTGAAGGACTATTATTAATGATAGGTGGATTGGTATTTTGATAATTGAATTGTGTAACATGTTGGGGAATGGTTGGGTTGATGCTTGGAGAAGAAAATTGGGTTCTTGAGGAAGGTGGAACAAAGTTATGTTGATTACCACATGAAAGCCCCAAACTAGTGTTAATATTATCAGATTGTGTAGCAGGGGTTATGACTAAAGAAGTGAAAGTAGGAATAAAAGTTGCGATCATGGGATTTGACACTTATGTTCCAATTTTATTTTGAGGATATACATTGTTGATGATTTTTGCACAACTAACTGATGTCATAATGTTTGAATCCACCATGTGGGCTAAGCTACATGGGATTTATATACCTTGTGAATTATTGATCAATTTCCTAGTATAGAAGCAAAGGTGACATAATAGAGTCGAGGTGAAATAACAAATCCAAGTTGGCACACTAGGTAGTAGAGGTGTTAATTTGTGTTTGAGATTAGAAAACAAAATGAAACCAATAT
Source organism: Sequoia sempervirens (assembly GCA_007258455.2). NCBI lineage: Eukaryota > Viridiplantae > Streptophyta > Pinopsida > Cupressales > Cupressaceae > Sequoia > Sequoia sempervirens. The sequence continues at coordinate 35,171,887 of VDFB02379711.1, read as the reverse complement.
ATAAGCAAAGGTGACATAATAGAATGGAGGCAATGCAATAGAAGGGATGTGTTTATTCATGTTTTAGGTTAAAAAAATAAAATGAAACCTATAAAATAATGGTCATAGGGGTGTAGAATCAAAGGCAATGCAACCAAATTAAGGTGTTGTAGTGTAAAGGAGGTGAATCTTTATGAAAAAATGCATTAGTTCATGTGTGAGGCCAAAATATAAAATGAAACCTACAAAATAGAGGCTATAATTACAAGAAAATGATTATGGGAACATGAAAAATATATTAGGAAAGAAAATCCTTACAAAATGAGTCCAAAAAATTATTAAATTCATAAGAAATGAGGGGAAAATGATGTTATGGATATTAAATGGAAGTTTTCCCAATCTAGAAGCAAAAATGATATAACAAATTAGAGGCAAAAAATTATGAAGTAGAGGCAACACACACAAGGTGGAGGTGTCAAACCAGAAGTTGTAAGCTAAAACTCACAAAGAAAATTTAAAATAAACTAAGTTTTGGATGTGGGGTCCCATCAAGTGGGCCTCTACATATACCTTTATCTCATAGAGGAAGAAGTTTCCAATGTTGAGAAACCTTACAATGGATTACTCAATGCCTCTTGATGTGCTCTTGATGTTTGTTGATGTATAAATTTCCCTTCAATTGAGTAGCATGACTTTGCATTGGAAATACTTGTTGTAAATGGATTAGGAGAGGGTTAATTTATATATTATTTATATGGTTGATAAATAGTTGAGATTAAACCATGAGATCAATGGTTGAGGATCTCTGAGAAGTTAGGATGAATGAGACATTGTCAAGTGGCACCTTGTGATTAGTGTGCTTGGGGAGGAGGAATATCAAAGAGATTTGGAATTTTGAGATTGATTTTATTTGAATGGATGGTTGAAATTAAGAATACACTCGCATATGTGATATATCACATGTGGATAAGATACATGAGCTACATCCTCTCACACATGTGTGAAGAGCACATAAGGAAGGGAGATGGGACATGTGAGAGATCACATGAAGGAGATTGCTTTGTCATGGTGGGTCTGCAATATGACACGCCATCTTCTCCATCAATGAAGTGAAGGTAATAATAATTTCCACTATAGTGATAAAGGCACATTGGAGTTGCGGTGAATCAGATTTCTTCCTCGGCTGACACACTAATAATGTGGCATGCTTACAAAGCAATAAGAAATCAACAAAGTAAATCTGCAAATGTTTTAGATGTCTACTTTCAACAGTGGATTACAGTATGGACACCTACTAATGCATAACAGGTGATTTTTTTGACTGAATGTTTCCAAAAACATAATAACTAATTGTAAAATACTTCAACTGCAGAATTTTTCCAAGACCACCAGTAAAAGAACTGAATGATTAACAGCCATTGCATCAATATGAAGTTGTTTGTATTGCAATAAGCATTGCACAGTGAAGCATTTCTAAATTGGTAGAAGTAATTACTTGGAATAAGAAAGAAACTACTACCAGCAAATCAAAAAATGCTAATTTTTTGGACACATTGACACCACGAATGCAATTATATCTTGCAAACTGGCTGCCTGAAATTATGCCCAAATATGAAACTAAAAATGATATCAGATAAATGTATT
>VDFB02379711.1:34991491-35170164 GCA_007258455.2 Sequoia sempervirens | reverse complement strand
AAAATAGTAAATATATTACTATTATACTATTAACTATTAGTATTAACTATTATACTATTAAGAATAAAAAAAGGTTGAGATTAATATATTACAATTAAATTAGTCTAAAATATAGTTATTAAATTAAATTTATAGAATTTGTTTTAATATTGATAACAATAAACGATTGATTTTTATAAAATTATAATAATTAAATATGTTCATTTTTTAACAGACAATAAGATTATCATAGTTAATAGTGAACTAGCATAGATATCTTAAATACATCTATCTAAAAGACACTGAGAAATACCAGTCTTGAGGTGCCTATATTGAATTTAGAATATACGTTAAATACACTAAATTCAATATAGGTTAGATAGGCAACCTTGAAACTGATATTTCTCAGCATCTTTTTAAACAAACGTATTTAAGGTATTTTTTGCTAGTTCATCTACAATTTTAATAATTTATTAACTCAATATCTAAAGTATATACATATTTGAATAGTGCTAAAACTTAAATGAGAACAAATTATTTCAACAGTTTTATATGTGACTTTATTCACTAAAAAAATAGTTTTTCAATTATTTTATTTACGTGTTAAATTATTACTCCAACTTTCAATTGAAGAACCATTTTATTCTCTATATGAATATTAAATTTTATTATATATTTACATTTAGAGACATTAGATTTCCACAGTCCACATTCAATGAATGTTTTTTCTGGATTCACTGTGTAGCTTATTTGCATCAACATTTCGGATCACCATCCGAAGTGTCATCCGAAAGGTTGATGCAAATAAGCTACACACAGTGAAATCCAGAAAAAAAACACTCATTATATATTTACAGTTAAGCTACTACAGACACACATCTGGACACATAAATAGATAAACAAATTGATGAAAAAAGACAAAAAACTGTTTCATATAATTAAAGAGTTATTTTATTTTACTTCAGAACAATTTTATTTACTACACACACATGGACACATAAATTTTAACTTATATTTGAGAACTATTTTTTGATAGCACATGTTTTTTGCTTTTGTTTTGAAAGGGATAATAAATATTTTATATTTATATGTAACTTTTGGTTCTATTTGTAGAAAAGCCACCATTCAATATTTTGTCAATCCTTTTGTTTTGTTTTTCCTTTGAAAAGTGTAGTAAACATTATATACTTATATGTAAATTTTTAATGGTTTCATTTGAGGACATTAATATTTATTTTAAAATTTTGATGGCTTTATAATTATGATAAATTATAGCAAATTTTATGAAATGAAAATTATAAAAAGGAATATGTAACTTATAATTATAATTATAATAATCTATGTCTCCGGGTTCTCCGCCTGCAAGGCTGGATCCGGGTTCGGGTTCAGGTTCGGTTCCTCTGTGGGTTTGTACAGAACAGTTTTTTTATTTAAGGGTTTTTAAATTTGATAATGACATTCATAAATATAAAGAGTATTTTTGTCAATTAGGTTTCAACTACAATTTGTTTCTTTTTATTTAAAACCATTTTTTGTCAATTAGGTTTCGACTACTATTTGTTTCTTTTTATTTAAAACCATGACCATGCTCTTTGAATTAAGATTCATTTCATGTTGCCTCTTCATTTGCTTGCTGCCTCTGCCAGGTTGTACTAAAGAAGTCTCTGATTTTTGTGCAGTTTGATTACTATTTTAAAGGGTGATTGCATGAGTTTCAAAGATTTTAGCAAAGACTTATGCTGTTGATTTTATGGTGGTTTTATTGTTTATATGATGTTATGTGATATTCTAATCCAATAGCTAGCCAGCATAAGCACAATATTAGTGCTGATGATAGTGCTACTGGCACTGCTTGTGATTCATCTAGTCTTCCTACATCATCTAATGTCAATGTTGACAATGATATTGATGATTTAGATAATCATTTGATGATTAAAAGTGTTGAACTTGATATTATTGTTTTAATATTGAACTTGAAGTTTGAACAATGAATATTTATCATGCATGTTTTAAATGACATTCAAGTTTGTGGTGGTTTTGTTGTTTATATGATGTTGTGTGATATTCTAATTCTAATTTAGGCTTCTAGGCTGCATATATATATTATTTTACATGTTTTTTGTACTAATGAACCCAAACCCCAAAAAAAATTTAGCTGAACCGACAAACTGAACCACTGAACCCGAACCCAAACCAGTACCAGAACCGGCAACTTAGATTAATAATAATGGCAGATATAGACTTATAATGGTTATAAAAAGTAAATTATACTTTATACTTTATAATTAAGCAAATTGAAATAATTAGGATAATTTGCAGTAATTAGGGTGAATAAGGGATAACACCAAAAAAATGCAGAAAATATAAAAAGAAAACAAAAAGAGTGAACCATATTACAATGCTAGAAATAAATACAAAAAGAAATTGGAAATATTAAAAGATAGTGGAAACAAAATACAAATTGGAGCTACACTTCTAATAAAATTGAATTCAACAATTGTTAAAATTTAAAGATAACATAGATTACCAAAATATAATAGATCATACTAAAAATATTGAATCAGTGTTCACTGCATTAAAAAAAAATAATACCTTCTCAAATATCAGAATCAAATTATCCCTTGCTGTAGAAAATGGTGCCTCAACTGCCAAGCTTCGAAAATAGCGATAGACTGCCACCAATTCATTCCCCATGTATGTTGCCAAAATAGCAAGCTAAAAGCCAAAACAATCACAATAAAAGATTTCAGTTTAAGAACTTTATTGGTTATTTTGAACTAACCCTTCATGAAACTGAATTTAGATAAAAAGTTCATTAAAAAAAGTTACAAAAATATAGTTCAGAAACAAGAACGCATTGGTTAGCTCACATAGCAACAAACCAACATATTTTATAGCATCAATCCCCTATCACATCAACACGAAAGAGAGTTCGTTAAGAAATATGTATCAAACCTGATGGTGTGGATTCCCACTTGCTGGCCAGAGTGAAGCAGCCTGTATATAATAGCTTTCTGCAACTTTGAAATCCCGCCCTGAAGGATCTCCCTCACCATGTAATTCCTTATATCGAGCAAGATCTCCTAAGTATATCAGACAGCGATGACAAGATACCTGAGCTTTCCTCAAATCAGCAGACTTAGTTTTATCGTTGGGAGAACCCAAATAATCTTCCCTTTGCTGAGAAAAGGGATCAACTGGGAATCCATATTTCGCTTTGATCTTTAGATTTAATTCATGGTAGAATCCAGTTGCCTCGGAAAGAAAACTCTTGAAAACAGATCGGATTTTATTAACTTGTTCTCTCCTAACAACACTTCTACCTCCCTGAGTTGTATTGTTACCACCAGCTGCCACAACAGCACTCCGCATTCGAGCTCTAAACTCCTCAATACGCTTATAATGCAAGTGCCAAAGTGCATGTTCAATTTCCTTTGCTTCAGCAAAATCATGATCTTCAAGTATTATAGCTTCATAGTTCTCCCGCATCTGGCTCCAAATATTAGGATCAGAAGGAGTCTTTGCCTGAATTGAATCCCTCAACTTTTTTTCCAAGTCCATAACCTGCAAAAAATACAAAAAAGATACTTCAATACAGTTGAGAAAATAGGAAAAATGCAAAAATCACCCCACCAATCTAAAAAGGACTAAAATTTTAGAAAATAAATCAAACAGTAAACATATATAAAAGTCAGAAAACGGAAGCACAATCCCAAAAAGAATTCAAATTTCTTAGTAACCAAATACAAAAGATTCAGGAACAAGATTCGGGAACAAAGTTGTACTAATCCAACATGTTCATTTGACATCAAGACATTCAAAATAATATTTTAGAAAACAGAATTATAAAGAACAATGCTGAATATACATAACACTATACACACCCGAGCTAAAAAATTGGATTAGACTTATCTACGCATCGCATGATTAAAATTAGTCTGAGTATGACTAGACAAGTATGGAATATTTCAGTCACCTTTAGAAAGCAATAGAATATATGCACTTAATATCAAAACAGACGGAATAATAATTTTTAAAATTCAGATTAGGCTTCTCTGAAATTAAAAATCAGTTTCAGTCATCTTTCTTGAAAATCTATAAATCAAATAATATAAATAGTTTATATCTCCATCTCACCATTCTCAATTTGTTTTTAATCACACAAACAATTGAACAAAATATGAAGCAAATGGCAACAAAGGAATAATTATGAATTGCATATGCTTCAGAAAGTAAATTAGAGATATGAACAAAAAAGACTGGCAATTATTGCTTACTAGGAAACAATTTTTCTTTAAGCCAACACAACAACCGACAGTTTGAGCGATGAGAGAAGATGCTCGTATTGTACTAAGACTGGGCCATGAAGGTCTTTTTCACTTAATAAAGCTACATATGATGTACCAAAACAGGCAGATACTCTGGAATGAAGATGGTTTTCCCTTCCAGCTGGACTAAGACCGGGGCATGCTGTTCTTGCTCACTTAAAGCCACACACAATGTCCTAAATCAGGCAGATACTTTAAAATGAAGATGACTTTTCATTCCAGTTGGACTATTTGGCAATGATCCGTCCTTCGTTTCTAATTGCATCCTTTCAATTTCCCCTCTAGTCATCCTGTTTGCTTTTGCAAACACTTAGCTTTCATGCAAGTGTTCAAAGCATAACAGTACTAAGAAATTATTATCTAAATACCATGCTTAAGTAAATACTTTAAAGTTTAAAGGACTTGAGTAGAAACATAAAAACACTCAAACCTTGGCATGCTAAGCACTATTTTCACTGATACTAATATATAACCCTTTGCACAGAATAAGTCAGCAGATTCATACAATAAATTTGCATAACAAGCAACCTTTACAATCCAGCATATTGTAATCTACAGCCAAATCAGCAAAATGAATTGATGAGACAATATTCAATACATGTTACACAAAAGAAAGAAAATATCCAATATATGTTACAGTTACTCAAACAAATCTTAATAGACATATGATGGGATTGAGCAGAAAGCACTAGCAAAAGCTTTTATTAAGAGCAGAAAGCACTAGCAAAAGCTTTTATTAACTCTGCTTACCCCCAACAAAAAAATATCAAGAATTTCAAGACTAGGCAAGGTGCTATCTATCAAAATACATAATGCACAACTGTAGAAAATACCGGAAGTTGAAAAGCGTACCCGTTTGTATCGGCGTTGAACCATATCTTGTGTTGATTGAGAAGACGAATTCTCCGTAGGGATAGCCATTTTCCATCAAAATCAAGCATACCAAAGACACTCTCAAAGAATTTTATTGTTCTACACAAACTGTGACAAAATGTTTAGCGGTCAAAAAACTTTGAATCATCATACTGCAAAGACGAACAAGTGAATGTAAGCCAGAAGTAGCCCATCTAAACAAAAGAACAAATGTTAGCTAGCAGTAATAATCCACAACACCACATACAGTAATAAGATTAATACATAGGATCTCAAATTTTTTTGACTGCCCCAAAAAATAGGAAAACCAAAAGGCAACCATCCATTATCAAGTGCCAGCTAAGTTCAATTCCTAGACATTTTAATGAATGTAGAAGAATCACATATTTTGTTAAATGCTCCCAAAAATGCAAACAGCAGCTAGAAAATTCTCCAAATCCAGTCAAATAAAAGGAATCACCAAGATTAAAAAAATCGGTTACTAGAACTTTAATAAGCATGCTGTTTATGTATTAGCACACACAAAGGGATTTTCATTTTTTTTTAAACTCAAGTCATTAGACTGAGGAAAAAACACGGTAATTTCCTATATACGTAGAAAAAAAACACAAAATGTAAAACTTCAGGAAATGCTAGGAGTTGGTATGGTATACGTGTTTGGCAGAACTGAAAGTTTCAGTCCTTAAGGAGCATGCTAAGTTTGCAGGCAAAACTCAGTATTGTCCAATGGACCAATAATACAAAATAGGATCTTACATTAGAAGCAAAAATTAAATGTGCAAAGTCCAATGGGTCATGGTTAGGTGCAAAGAGAGTCGTTGAAATTTAATGACCTGGGTGCATGTCTACTATTCGTGCTAGATTCCTTATAAAACATAGAAAGGGCAAGACAGGCCCATATCTGATGACAAGTTATAGGATCATGCAAATTCCAGCAAGCCATAGTACAGTGCAAGGGAGATCAATTGAGTTCAAACCAACTGTGCATGTTACAGACATCATAGAGCCCAGAAGCCAAGAACAGTCTTGGCTAAAAGAAAAAATCCAAGCAATACATTCTCTGGTGCTAAGGAAGATCAATTGAATTATCTTGGCTGGAATTCAAACCTGTTATGTGTGCTACGGTAGTGCTAAATCGTAGGGGCAAAGATCAGTCTTGCTTGATGACAGAACGATAAGATCATACAATAAAAACAAAAAGATATATTTAAGTACCAAGTCCAACAAACCAGAGTCTAGAGGTAAGCTAGAGACAATTCCAAAAAGCCACTGTCTAGTGATATGGGAGAGCAATTAATTCAAGGCGACATGGGTGAAAGCCAACTGGGCATGCTTCCTACATTTGATCAGTTGTGATAAAGCAGGCTACACCTCGACAAGGCTGACTGTATATCCCACAAAAGTTGGCAGACCTATCACTAGCTATAAAATGGGTTCTAAGCCAAAGAGTATTCAAAATACTGGGATAAATGGTTATTTCCTGTCTTTAATTAAATGCACAGTGGATGACTAGTGAAAAAAGCAAAAGTGCCAAAATAAAAATACTAGGTTATGGTAAAGAGTTTAACATTTAACCTGTACAATATCTAAATTCCCAGTAAGAGAGCTATAACTAAGATGTATTTATTCCTAATTTATGTCACAAAATTCTATTTACAGCAAGGGAGCTAAAAATCACACAGATAAAATCCACGAGCTCTGGTGAAAGCCTAAAATCCATTATCAAATGATAAAGAGTGGGACTATCAAAACATAAATCAACCAAACAAAAAAGAACTGGCATGATCAACCACTTGAAAGCCTTAATTATCCAAGCCAAAAAGAGTTCAGAGTGCTGAGCTTTACAATTAAATCATGTTTCAAATTAACAAAAAAACAGATGACTGATAAAATTACGGCACAGAGTGGCTAATAAGAATAATAGCACAGTGGATGGCAGATAAAATAAATAAATCAATATTGCAAAAATAGTTAAAACTAAGTTTTAAAAAAATTCAACATTTGCCCGGGAAGTGAATAAGCATATATACATTTTTTTGAATGCAGGTGGAGGGAAGCTAAAACTAAGATCTGTTGAAGCACGAGAACCAGAAAATTATAAAATTGCAAAACCAAATTCCAGAAAATCCTTCTCGAATAAAAACCCCTTTTCAAGGGTTGGACCAAACCAATTCAGTAAAAAAGTTAACATCAAACCAACCAGCCAATCAAAACCCTCAATTGTCCGAAAAAACACGAATTGAGGGCAGGAAAAGAAAGACAGTAACAAAGAAAACAGATCATGCAATATAAAATACCACAAACTTATCAATTATCAAACAAATGGCGGCCAAAAACCCAAAACCCTCATAAAAATATGGCGCAAAAAAAATCGAAATTACGATTTTTAATCCAAATAGCCACAAAATACAAAACCCTTATAAGCAAAAGAAAAAAATCGGCATAAGGCAGGAAAAAGGAAGTGAATAAACATAAACAAACCCTGCGAAACAAATCTTGACACAATTACGAATCACAACTCAAAGAGCCACCAAAATCCAAAACCCTCGTCGAACACCCCCGTCAAAAACAAAATAACAAGATTGATTGCAGATTATAAAATAAAAATCCAAAACCTCCATTAATCGTTTTTTTTGTTAAAAATCACAAAGGGTTTTCAGCACATACCTTTCACAGCATTCGAATCGCCCTAGCTGATAAATTCCTACGCCAAATTAGCCCAAACCAAACCCCGTCAGAACGATTGAAACGAATTTATTCACAGATAATTATGAAAACAAGAGGCGGAAAAATCTTGAAGATAAATATAGCAGTAATGATATGCTTGCTCTGCAAGTCATTTGGGGTTTGTTTTAGCAGCCCCTGGGCGCACACGCCTCATAAATTTAACTAAATTTATTTTTCCTTACAATGAGAAGATCCGGTCAAACGGCAGATTGCCCGTTAAATACTTCTCCGGCCAAATTGCATGCCGTGTTTTCTTGTTTATCGCTGTGATTTGAAGGCGGTTAAATATTGTTTTTTATTATTTATTTTAATTTTCTTTCCATATTTACGGGCATGCTTTACTGGCATTTAGGTAATGTGTGATCGTTGTTAAAGACAAGGAAAGAGAGGAATTGCATGACGCATATTTGCTCCTTCGATTTTCTAATTTTTTTGTTTTTTAATTTATTTATTAAATGTTATACTTTCTTTCTTATATTTATAATTAAATTCTAAATTTAAACTTTTGTTTTCTAGTTGTAATGGTGAATTTTATATATCTGTCATTTTTTATTTAACATTTTGTTAATTTTGAGGAGAGATTTTTAATATATTGACGTATGATAAATGTTGTATTCTTGTTTAAAATCAGATCTTCAGTCATATATCACCCACTTAGCTCATCTATATGTTCACTCATCTCAATATATTCATCCTACCCGTGCGTTTTATCGCATCCATTACATGCAAATACTTTCATATACCCATTATACATATTGATTTAACATTTTTTATATCTTGAATCGTTTCCAGGGTCAACCCCATAATCATAGACTTGACCCTTTTAAATTTTAAATTTTGAATCAAAGTTAGGTTGATTCCTATAAATACTTTTCCCTCCAAGGATCGGCTAAACACAAGTTTGTGTAATTTATTGTTTTGTCCTTGTTTTTAAGGTCACTCAATACACTCATTTTAAGACATCCAAAATTAGAAATCCCTCTCTCATTCTAAACAGTTGAACATTTGGATTCGGTGTATAAAAGGGTCTAGATTTGCATGAGCATTTTCGAAGCATATGCATCTCTAAAGATTCTTATTTTTGTTATTTTTATTTTATTTTATACACATAATTCTTTGTGTTGACCTAGAAGAGCATGTACCTTAGCAATACAATGACAACCCTCCCAAGGAAATTTTAAATACCAATAATTTTCAAATACTAATAAACACAAAAGAGATAAAGGAAAATGAAACAAAGAAAAATGTAGAATTCTACAAATAGACAAATCAAACATGCAAGTACATGACATTTTTTCAACCATAGATGTAACCTTGATCCTTAGATTTAACCTCAATCCCTGGAATTGACCCTAAACAGATCAAAAAGAATATTTATTAATCCAAAGGTGAATAATAAATTAGCATATCCTCTTTTTTATTTTAAGACTTGTAAATTCCAAAACCTTCATTTCCGGAACATTCATTCTTCATAAAAAACTTGCAATTATATAAATTTATTTATCTTAGCTCATCATTAGCCTAGGTTTATTTGGGCTTAATTGATTATATTTACATAATTAGTTTGGGTTAAACCTTATAAATAAAAGTTCATTTTGTCCTTTACATTTTGTGAACCCATCGAGTCTCACATGAGCTAGTTTTTTATATGGGGTTTATCATCTCATTGAGTTTTTATAGCTACATTTTTTATTTTACATATTATCTTTGGATCTTTTCATTTTGCACCCTTGTACTTTATTGATCTATATTTCTTTTAGAGTTGATGTGCTTATTCATATATCTTATCTTTCACCCCCTACTCCCCTTGTATTTGTGTTAGGGTTTATACTCTAGTATTCTTTATGTTAGACTGAATTAAAGTCTTGTACCTAGTTAATTCATTCACTAGGTAATTAGAAGAATTTTTCACATGATTAAGTTTACTTATGATATAAAATTATTTCTAGAAGTCTTAGTTGGATTTTCTAGAACTTATCTTATCTAGCTATTTTGCATGATTCCTAGGTAGTTAGTTTGTTAGTTGTCTCGTGTCATAGGATTATAACGCATGTCAACATCATGTTCATTACTACATTTCAACCTTGCCCATACAAGGAAGTTGTTTGTACTCATATGTAATATGCTTCATACCTCATCATTTTGATAGGTCTTAATATCAAGCAAGCTCATATTCTTCCATACTCTCTTGTAGAAGGTTTTCTTTGTTTTTGCAAGTGATCTTGGGTATTGAGCTAATCTTCAACTCTTACACTTTCAAATTAGATTTAGGAGTGATATGTTGATCGGCAACAAATTATACCCTATTTCTATATTGTTTGATTACATTTGTTTGAGTTTTATATTTTATCATATACTCTTTTGAATTATGCATTTTTTATGCTTAGATAGGTCATTTGTTTCACATACAAATTATCATAGTCCTCTATCATTAACATCAATTTATGTTTCCCTTACTAATTTTGACATGTTTGCATGCTTTAGGACATGATTCGTTTGTTCTTGTAGTGTTGAAAAATGTACTACTTTACATTCTCACACTATGTTTGCATCCCCTTAATTAATTGGACTTAATTAAGCTTCTACTGACCTAGATTATGTATTCCTAAGCCTTTTATTCTCATTTTCCAAAAGGGAAACCAACATTAAACAAATGCTAACATTAATTAAAACACCTTGGAAATTGTGCGTCTTGGATTTAGGTCTCATGACCTATATCGCCCAAGGGTGAATGGGTCCTCCTTAAGTGCCAAAACCCAATTTTTAATATGTTTTTTGTGGCATTTTTATCATTTGAATTCAAGTTTCAAAATTCGGCTTGTGGAATCTAATTTTTGAGAAATTAGATAAACACCTATAAATTCATAGTTATTTGATCAATTCAAACTTAAGACACGCTATCAAGAGATCATATAAGCAAAAATTATTATCAAGAGCATCGAAGAGCAGATTTATCAAGCATCTATAGCAACAACCAAGATCATATCATCATGTCAAGATTCATGTGTGTTCATAGTATGTTTTGGAGCTAACATTGTAATGTAGGTTTAAAGCATTCAAGCATCAAATCAAGCAATCATTCAAGTCAATTCAAGCAAGATCAAGCTCCTTAGAGAGATGTGTTAGATTTCAGTCCTCTAAGGGCAGTCATTAAGGGTTTGGTGAATTGTGACATAGCATTGTTCATTCATCAAATTCTTTCCATTTTGTCATTATTTTATCATCAAGGTTTAATTACCAAATCAAGGTTTGACTAAGGCAAACCCTTATTCACCAAAAATAAACATTTTTTCTCCTCTCTTTGTATGTACAAATTTGTAGGTGAAGAAGGACTAAAATTTGATCAAAAGAGAAATTTTGCAAAGTTTTCAAAGTTGTCAAGCCACAAAAACTCATCTATAGAATTTATTTCTAAATTTCCACCAGTGGAATTTGGAGAAATCGGGAGCTAAGATCTAGGATCAAGGAACTATGAAATCAGATTTTGGACCCCTATATAGAGACCCATTTTCCCTAGGGTGAATTTTTCCTTGTAGGACACTCATAACCCATTTTTAGAGCTTGGTACATATCATTATGCCCTTCTCAGATCTACCTGAAAGTTACTATTTTTGTTTGTGTTATCCTTAAATTCTGCATTTCAAGTTTTACATCATACAATTGAGTTCATTAGGCATTTTATTTTTATCTCCCCAAAGTGCATTTCAGCCATTTTTTTCATTAGGAAATAGTAGATTCCCATCCCCATAGAGTTGACTCACCTCAAGGTTGAAAGTCAATTCTATCCTTGGGAGATTTTTTTTCAATGAGACTAGGAAAAGTAAGGGAAACCTAGGTCATCATTTCATTCTAGTGAACCCCTTTTATCCAACACACCCCCTATATATATTTTTTATGTTTCATATTGGTGAGCATCACATTGTTACACTATAAGCTCTTTGATTTGGTAGTCTTTCAAAACCCCGAATCTAGGATTTGCATTAGTTTGCATTGCATCTCATTTAGGGTTTTTTTAATTGTATTAGCTTGCATTTCATTTAGGGTTTTAAAAGTGCATTTTACATCCTTTAAAATCTCAAAAATCCAAAATTTGCATACATATTGCATTCATTTTACATACTAGTCTGCATATTAGTGTTTTTCAATCATTTACATCAAAAAATTCAAATAAAATTGCATCTAGAAAGTTGTCATTTTGCTTGTTTGTCATCAAATCGCATTTGCATCTAAACATAAAAATCTAGAAATTTATAACTGAAAGAATCTATTTGCAACCTGAAATAACAACCTTAAACATTAAATCAGAAACTCAAAACTTAATTTTTCAAACCCCTGTGCAAGGACCCATTCGCCCTAGGGAGAATATATCCTTATACAGGTCATTTTCCAAATTTTTGGGGATAAAACTATCTCTATTTTCTTTATTTTTGGTTGTTGGTAGATCTCAGTTTCAGTTTTTAAAATTGTAGTTTTTTGAAAATGTTCGCATTCAAGTTAATTGGTCAAAACAAGTGCCTTGTTCAAACATAAAATTTGCATTCAAAAGACATCATTTTTCAGGTTCTTGTATTTTAAAATCAATCAATTATCATTTCAAATCTAAAAATTTGCGTCAAACTTCATTATGGATATGTGTTTTGGTAGTTGACCTTAAGATTCTTGGTTGATGTTTCAAGTTGTATCTTTGGAGATGATCCTAATGCAATTGATAACACTCATGAACCTTCACCTTTTAATGAATATCCCCATGAGGTGGACATCTTAGGCCAAAATGAAGATAGCATGCAACAATTCATACAATACTTCATATGCAACATTAAGAATAATGCATCATTTTATGCATCCATGCAAAAACCAACACCTCCTATCATCCCATCACTTGATATGTTTAACCTTTTGCATCCTGAATTTGAAACAAAAAATAATCCTCAACCATTAATCATGAAAGAACTTGTTAACAAAGACAATAGTGATGCTCTTCTATCCTATGCTCATTGAGTTATTGATACACCCATCAATCTAGAAGAGAGTTATGGTCAAGGATTCAAAATATTAAGCAAACAAGGATGTGACATAGCTAATGAACATGGAATCCATCAATGGCTAGAACAAAAACCATTAGAAGATACCAAGGGACTTGGATATCAAGGATCTCCTCCTCTCACTACCTCTCCTAATGGGAAAGGTATTCTCTTTCACAAGATTGTTTCAAAACACCAATTAATGCCTCATGAGCATGATCAAGTAACCTTAGATCCTCCACCTCCACCTCAAAAAGTTTCCCAACCAAGTAAGGAACCTAGGCTCTATAAACTAAAGAAGTTACCATTCTTACACATTATAACATAGACTGAATGAAAATTGGATTAACTTCTCAGTACAAGATTGATTACACTACCACCTATCAAAGAGGTTAAAAATGGAAAAAGTACAAGCATGTCTTACTGTGCATATCATAGAACTCTTGGGTATCTTACTGAAGAGTGTTGCATTCTACAAAAGTTGCTACATGAATATAAAACTATTGACTAGAATGCACACACTTTGCTCCTTGCCATATGATAGTTGTAGAATTATAACATACTCACTATTACTTATATTACATTTAATGCAAATCATTTCTATATTGCAAGGAGCACATTCTCGTCACCTATCTCGGCTCATCCTTGTCCTATATTTTGGGGGCAAGTGGTTTGATAGCCTTGTCCTAGTACGACACTCGTTTTTCCCCCTTTGGCTAGTCATTTGCCTTCTATATATGATGAAAAAGATTGGGATGCAGACAACTTGCTTAGGTCGGCTCGCATGTGTCATACTAGCTTTATGTTCTTTCTATGTTCTTTGTGTTATTGCATGTGCATAATGTGATCCCTCATACTATGTTTCTTGGTGTGTCTTTATGTTTGTGAGCCTACTTTGGATGACCCTTGTCACTCCATTGGTGCAAGGATACAAAGGAAGTGAATATGTTGTGACATTATTATATTTGTATCTTCATTCTTCTATATGTCGTAACCATTGTATTTTTCATTTTTCTTGTGTTTCCTTTTGGGGATGATGCAAAGCATTGAGACATTGGAATGATGACGATTTTGAGGTCAATTATATCATTGTAGCAAAGACATACGCTGACCCCAAATCTTTGGATCCCTTATGTGTTATCGTAGAATTGCATATGGGGGAAAACCTCCTTTTTATGATGTAGCTTCATTTGGAAACATATCATTGGCATAGGGCTTTCCAAATAAGCTCCCATGTCTCTTTTATCAAATGGTATTTATCATTTTATACTTTAAAGTAATTTCTCACAACATGTTGTTTAGAAATTTCTTTAAAGTGGGGGGCATTATGCCTTCCTCTTGTTGCTTTTTTGATGACATGACCTTGTTCAAAGTGTGGTCTTCTTATTTCACGTGATGTTTCTTCTTGGTGGTGACATTAGGTTTGATGTCCTTCAAGAGCATGACCTTTCAAGTGGCATACGACATTCCTCTTAGTGGTAGTGTTATGGCTTGCATTCCCTAAGGTGTGAATCTTTTATCTCTCAACTAGTCCTCTCTTGATGGTGATATTGAGCGTGATGTTCCCTAAAGTGAGACCTTTTGTGAACTAAGCAAAACCCCTTTGACTATCTTAAAACAAAAATCTTGGCCACCAAGCATAACACAACTTGCTTTGTTGCGCTTTTTATTTTATGAGTGTCTAGCATAATGCAACTTGCTAGCCTTATGATTGTCATGTGTGTTTGATGGACGTGGCATAATGCAACTTGCTAGTCCATCTCTTTTGTATTAATTTTGACATTGTATGATGTTATATCGTGTGTCGTTGCTATATTTTTATGTCTCTTTGTGCCTTTATTGGTTTGCCATGGGATCTTTAATCCTGGGGGCTTGATCACCCTCCTTGATCCTTGTCGTCTCATCTTTATAACAATTGTACAATTAGACCTCTCTTGACTTATTTGTCTACTTTAGTGTGAGTTTGAGCATGGGCTCATACTCTCACTAAATCGGGGGTGAAATGTAGTGTTGAAAAATGTAATCCTTTACATTTCCACACTATGTTTGCATCCCCTTAATTAATTGGACTTAATTAAGCTTCTAATGACCTAAATTATGCATCCCTAAGCCTTATTATTCCCATTTTTCGAAAGGGAAATGAACATTAAACAAATTCTAACATTAATTAAAACACCTTGGAAATTGTGTGTCCTAGATTTAGGTCTCGGGACCTATTCACCCTAAGGGCGAATGGGTCCTCCTTAAGGGCTAAGACCCAAATTTTAATATGTTTTTGGTGGCATTTTAATAATTCAAATTCAAGTTTCAAATGTCAGCTTGTGGAATCTAATTTTTAGGAAATTAGATATTACACCTATAAATACATAGTTATTTTATCAATTCAAACTTAAGACACACTATCAAAAGATCATATGAGCAAACACTATTGTCAAGAGCATTGAAGAGCAGATTTATCAAGCATCTATAACAGTAATCAAGATCATATCATCATGTGAAGATTCATGTGTGTTCATATTATGTTTTGGAGCTAACATGATGTAGGTTTCAAGCATTCACGCATCAAATCAAGCAATCATTCAAGCCAATTCAAGCAAGACCAAGATCCTTAGAGAGATGTGTTAGACTTTAGTCCACTAAGGGCAGCCATTAAGGGTTTGGTGAGTTGTGACATAACATTGTTCATTCATCAAATTCTTTCCATTTTGTCATTATTTTATCATCAAAGTTTAATTACCAAATCAAGGTTTTCCTTGCAAACTGCTATTCACCAAAAACAAACATTTTTTTCCTCTCTCCAAGTATGTACAAATTTGTAGATGAAGGACTAAAATTGGATCAAAAGAGAAATTTTGCAAAGTTGTCAAGCCATGGAAACTCATCTACAAAATTTAATTCTAAATTTTTGATAGTGGAATCTAGATAAATCAAGAGCTAATATTCGAGATCAAAGGACTATGAAATCAAAATTTGGACCCTTGTACAAAGACACATTCACCCTAGGGCGAATTTGTCCTCGTAGAACACTCGAAACCAATTTTTGGAGCTTGGTACATATCATTCTACCCTTATCAAATCTGTCTGAAAGTTATTGTTTCTATTTGTGCTATCCTTAAATTTTGCATTTCAAGTTTTACATCATAAAATTGAATTAATTAGGTATTTTATTTTTATCTCCCCAAAGTGCATTTTAGTCGTTTATGTCATTAGGAAACAACATATCCCCATCCCCATAGAGTTGACTCACCTCAAGGTTGAAAGTCAATTTTATCCTTGGGAGATCTCTTTTCTAATTCAAAACTAGGAAAAGTGAGGGTGTCCTAGGTCATCATTTCATTCTAGTGAACCCATTTTATCTATCCACCATCATATTTTTTGATGTTTCAATCCTTGATTCACTTATAATATTTTATCACACAAATGAATCACTTTATCTATGGACATGCAAAAGTTTTCAGTGTTTTATATCCTTGAAAATACTAGATTTTTTTCTTTTGAAATATCCTTTGTGACTTTTGAGGATCATTACAATAAGGCACATTTTCAAAGAGATACTAGCATCTTTCAAATAAATAAAAAATTCCTATCACCTCATGTTTGTGCTTTTAAAGCTATCAATAATTTGTATCGTACATCTAAAATCTAATATTTAATTAGATCAAAGAGGAGGTTGAAGCTCATTCCCATCTCGAGTTTGCTTTTCACTCAAAGATCCAGTACACTACTTGAGAGGCACAAAATCTCTTTTTTTTTCCTTTGGAGCAAAGAGGAGTTTGAGGACATGTTTTCTAGTTTTGTACCTATGAATGTAAAGTATGTCTTAATTTATAAGTGGAGTGTTGTTGTTGATTAAAGTGTGTGTTGATTTACAAGTAGAGTAACAGATTGTGGATAGTGAGTGTGTCTCAATTCACAAAAGGGTGTTTAAATTGTTGGTGTAAATAGGTAATTTACTTAACTAGTTAATTAGTGGGGTCATATTTATATGTTAAGTCTAGTTAGGTCCTAGACATATTTCTAGAAGTCTTAGTTGTTTATATAAGATATTATCCTATCCTATCTTTTTAACTTTTATTTAATTATAGTGTCCTAGATCATTTAATAATGACACAAATCATTTCGTGTTTTACATTAGGTAGTTCATCACACCTTGGCTATATAAACAAGGTCATTGCATACTTTTGTAATATACCTCGTCATCATATTTGATAGATCTTAATATCAAGCAAGTTCATTTCTTGCATACTCTCTTGTGGAAGGTTTTCATTGCTATTGCAAGTGACCTTAGGTATAGATCTCATCTTCAACTCCTATATTAATAATCATGGACAGTGTGTTTGTACATATTCACAAATAGGGTTAGGTGCTCATGAGTGTTATACATGTCCCTATTCACATTTATTGCAAGTTTAGGGTGATTGCACAATAGTGGTTTAACTTTCTGGAACATCCTGATTTTTGCTGAAATCACATTTTTTAGAAAATATAATGATTTAAGCATTGAAAGGTTTTATTTAAAGGATTCTAATTGAAGAGGGTTTGATCAAACCCCTTTGGATAGAACCCTTCTAATTTTAAACCATGCCTATAATGGAGTATCCTCTACACCTACCAAAATGTTGATAAAAAACCACTTTTGATTTACCTTTTGGGGAATCAAATGAATTCATATAAAATTTATATTTTTTAAGTATGTAGTCCTTATTACAAGTTTCCAAAAAGGATAACTTCAAACATATTTAATTTGATTATATATATATATATATATATATATGTAGACATCCAAATTTGACCACTTCCATATGGTCAAATTTGTTTCCTTACTCATCCCTTTACTCGTCCATTTCATCCTCTTCGCCAATATTAATTAAATAATTTATTTAATTAATATTTCATCATTTGTATAAGGTTCCTAAAGTATTTAATTCAATAATTAAATACTTTTACCTTTTTACTTCTTTCCTCTCTAAATTAAATAAATACATCACTTTATTTAATTCAGTCATGTGACCTCTTTGAATTTAAGTCAATTTTTAATTCTTTTTTTTCTCTCTCATTGTCACATCCTCCAACTTTTGCAAGTTGGCTTCTAATCTTCATTAGGCCACTAACTGTCTTCTAATTATTGATTAGTTAGTCTAATAAACCCCATTTTAATGAACTCTCCCCGTCTCCCAAGGAATTTTTAATTCATTTTTGCCTTCCCCATATGAATTAAAAATTCACTTTTATTCCTCCATAACCCTCTTCTAATCTGGATTAATTTAATTAATTCTGGATTAGGATGTGCACACATTAATTAAAAAAAATTAATGTCACATCCTCACATCTTCCAATTTCTCCTTAATCTTTCATTAATCCTCCTAATCATGTTTTTGCACAACCTTAATCAAAGTCATTAGCCACATTTAGTATGCCTTTTTAGTCAACCTTTTCATTTACCTTTCTTAGCATTGACCCTCTTTCCCATGTGAATTTAAAATTCACATTTATTCCTCTTAGAATCTCGTTTTCCCATGCATCTTCTAGAATCTTAGACTTGTCACATCAAGTCACATGAGGACAAGTGCTTCCCTTTTTGGAACCTTGTTTTGTCCATGAGATTCTTCCAAGCATGTGAATTTTTAATTCACATTTATTTTCCCAACTACTTTCCTCTTCCCCATGGAGATTTTTGAGGAATACTAAAATTCCTCCCATGCCACCTTCCAACCATTTTGGAACAAGAACTTGCCTTTTAAGGAAATCTTCTCATCTCCCAATGTACTTTCAAGGTACATGTCCTTCTACCACATCACATGTCCTTCTTCCACCTCACCTACACATCATCAAATTTTTGGCCATTTCACCTTCCATATGTTAAGATGTGAGGGCTTGTGAGTCCTCAACTCATAATAGCCCTTCATCTTGGCCTTAGTGGCTTAATCTCAATCATTGAAATTCTTCTATAAATACCCCCTCTTTTCTCTCATTTAGGGACCTTATGCATTTGATACCAAACTCTTGCCATTTTGTCATTTGAAACCATACTTATCCAACTTGCATGTTTAGCCTTCATCATAGCACTTGAATCCACCATTAGCACACTTTTAAGCTCATCTTGCATCCCATCTTTCATTTTCATCTCATTTTCCATCCAAGGAGCAACATCAAAAATCACATCAAGGGCCAACCAAAGGATCGATCCAAGACAAGGTATAACCAACTTATTTGTTATCTTTATTTTGTTTTGGATTCAACTAGGCTAATCATGAGGTAGTCTTGTGTTTATTTTCTTTTGCATTTCTATTTTTTTTACTTTTTTAGGTAGATAACAAACACTTGCACATATTCTGGCATGCCCGGTGGGACCCACAAACGAGTCTCTTGCTCTCAGGTTCTTTGTTGTTTCATTTTTTGCAAGTTCAGGTTGCAGAGAGGCAGACCCACCCTTGCAGAGGGGTGGACCTGCCCACTGATAGGCAGACCTGCCCATAGATAAGGGGACCTATCCTCCACAGAGCCCAAAAACAACAAGTTTTTTTCAACTTTTAGCAGAGGGGCAGACCTGCCCACCAATAGGCAGACCTACTCAAGACAGATAAGCGAACCAACCCAAAACAATATTTTCCAAAAGGTAAAAACTACATTTTAAGCATTCTTTTCTATTATTTTGAGTATTTTTGACCCCCTAACATGTGTTGTTTGTGTCTATGCAAAGATCTAATTAGCGTTTGGTGGAAAATGAAAAAACAAATTACTAACAAATTTCTTGCAGGGCATCCATTTTTTAAAGCGTTTATTAGTTGCTTGTTATCGTTTTTCATTAGTTTAGACACATAGCTTAACTAGGGGAGTCAAATTTACTTTATGTGTCGTGCTTGTGGTAGAATGTTGACGTATCCAATCCCCTTGTGCCATTTGGTGATCCTGGGTGATGAGAAATCGTAGCTTACCAAGTCCTTTGAGTCACTCATTTTTGTTTTTTCTTAGGGGACCTACTTGGGGATTTCATCACCCCAAGGGATGATTCCAACCACGCATACCAACAGGGTATATAAAGGGGGGAGGCCAAAGTTGCACCCCAATCCAGCCATGTCGTTATTTACAAAGCGTCGGGATGATGTGAAGAGTTGGTTTGAGCCTTTAGTATTTCGCTAAGGTTCCTGACTCACGCTTGTGACAGACTAGTGTTCACAGTTTGGGCCTCACGTACCGGGTGTATATCGAGGAATCCTTAGCCGCCTGGTTTATCCTAGATAGAGGACTTTTTTGGCCATACCCATTCTACTAATCTTAGGATCGTGCTGCTTGAACTATTTTCTTTGTCCAAAACCAATGATTTTCTGTTAAGTCAAGACAACCTTATCCTCTGATTATTGTTTGTTGTGCTTTGGGTCCTTTTCCATAGTCATTTTTTTGAAAGTCAAGTTCAAATTTGTGCAGAGGGGCAAAATTTCCCTTGTAGAGGGGCGGACCTGCCCTACCAGGGGTGAACCTGCCCTCTGTCTCAGTCCCTTTTCAGCCTATTTTTGCCAGATTTGTCCAACATTTTGTCAAACAGGCAAACCTGCCCTTGAATAGGTGGACTTGCCCCTCAAAGGGGTGTACCTAACCCCAGTTGGGTGGACCTATCATTGGATGGGTGGACTTTCCCTTAGATAGGCGTACCTGCCCCTTGAATAGGCAGTTTTACCGCCTGTTTCATCATTTTGAGCGCTTGTTTCATCATTTTGATCACTCATTCCCCCATTTCGAGCATTCGTACATTTGTTACAAGAATTCATTCCCTGTCTTGAACATTCATCCCCTCGATCCGAGCATCCATTTCCTCGTTTCGTGCACCCATTTACTTGTTTCAAATAGTTGTTTTTGCCCATTTTCACGTAATAGGCGGACCTACCCTTAGATGGAAGGACCTGTCCTTGGATAGGAAAACTTGCCCCTTTTAGTTGGGTTGACCTGCCCTTGGATGGGCAGACCTACCCTTGAATAGACATACCTACCCTTCAAACAACTGTTTTCATCCTTCATTCGGTCGTTCTGAGTGTTGTTCCTTCATTCTGACTAACCGTTCTCCCGTTTTGAATATTCGTCTCCCCATTCTGAAGGTCAATCTCCCTAATCGAACATCCACTTACTCGTTTTGAGTCATTATTCATCCAATATGAGCATCTATTCTTTCTTTTAGACTGTCATTCACCCATAGTCGTTCTTCTATTCCAATAATCATTCTCCTCGTTCTAATAATTGTTCCTCCGTTCCGAGTTGTCATTTCTCCATTCCGAGTTGTCATCCGTCCATTTTGAGACTCCATTCATCCATCCTGATAGTCGTTCCCTTGTTTCAAGCTCCCGCTTGGTCGTTCCTGAAAGGCTGCTCATTTCGTTCTAGATTGTTGTTTACCCATTTTGGAAATCATTCTCCCATTCTACTAAACTTCGTTTGAAGTAGTTATCTGAGTTGACTTAGGTGTCTGAGCTTGATCATCATCCTTCGAAATCGGTTTAGGATTGTCATCCATCCAAAGTTGGTCATCCTCATCGGCCCTATCAATCCACTTCCATCTCAAGTTGGATTCAGCGCCGTCATCATCCATCCATCCTTTAATCGATCAATCGACACCTTGCATTACCTAGGGTAATTCTTAAACTTGGTTTTGAACCCTTGTCATCATCCAACCCTATCAATCACTTATCGATCTAATCCAATCTCGTCAATCATTTCATCAATCCAATCCAACCATGTCTCATCAGTCGTCTTATCAATCAATTCAATCCAATCCAATTTTTCCAATCAATCCAATTTAATCTCATTGATCATTTATCAAATAATCCACTCTAGTCTAATCAAATCAAATCCTTTATCAATCGTCCAATCCAATCCTATCAAGTCACATCATTGTCGACTAATCCATCATCTAATCAAGTCAATCCTCCAATCATCATCTTGATCATCCTTGCATTCTAGTCTTGCATGCATGTTCGGACCCCATCACAGGCAAGGAAGATGGCCGAAAAACAAAACCTTGGATCCCAACCTAACGCACCGCAGAAAAATCCTCCTATCAATGGGGGGTCATCGTAATCTAACAATGAAGATTAGAACAACTCACCACATGGTGAAGAGAGTATGGTCAACCAGCCCAAAGTCACACTCGAGGAAGATTTTAGTAACCCCAACAATGCGCAAATGATAGATCACCTGCTTGAACAACATGGGTAAGAGATCTTGACCCACCTAATTGAAAAAGGTGTCAAACCCCCATCAAGCGTCGACCTGTCCAAATATGGCAATTCCACACCCAACATACCCCAAGGTTCACAAAATGCACTAGGTGATTCATACATCCCTAATGTTCCTCCAGTGGAGGGTTGGTATCAACCTAAATTCGGCAACATCGTCCTTTACCAAGCCAACAATCCCCTGCACGGCCCAATCTCAGTCACGGGGGCTTCCCAAGTATCCAATCCTAATTGCCCTTTCCCCTACGACATGCCACAAAATGTTTCACAACATCCACCATTAATGCTGACTGCACCACCCCTTTTGAATCAACCTTTGGTAAATGCTGCTGGAAATCCTTTCACTGCCTTGCCTCCACCTCCTGGGGCCATAAATATACCACCACCTCCATTCACATCTCAACAACCTCCTCAATCTAACATACCATCTCAATTACCTCCACAAGGTACATCCCAACCAAATATTCCCCTTGTCACGCAACAACCTCCTTTGCAGAACGCCTCTACGTCATCTTAGCCACCTCATCAGCAACAACCCCCACATAATCCTTTGATTTCATCACAACAACCACCACACCAATCGCAAGGCAATCCATCTCGACCTACCGTCCTGACCATATCCTCGTTGCTTGCATCTATTTTATGTCTGCAAGTTCAACTGCAACACAACATCCCATCTCAGCCCACACAACATCCGATATCACATCAGGAACCTCCCCAGCACCACTTCTATCATAACCAACAACAGTTCCAACAACAACCACTCTATGTGACCTCCCAATAGTCACAATAGTACCCCCAGTACCAACAGACCAATCCGCAACACTCCATTCATGCTCCTCAGCATTATGTCACATATCTTTATCAGAAAAAACCCGTACTATACCTCACAACAGTAGCCCCCATACCAAAAAACACCCTCGGCATACTAGCAAGGGACATGATCATCTCACTATCAAAATCCATATATCAACCTTCAAACAATATCTCAACAGAATCCTTCGTCATCTTACCACCCATATCCATCCAACCCATCTGCCTCGACTCCTACACCACCAGTCAACATGGATCTGTTGGAAATCAAAGTTGCTTTGAAAGATCTCCAAGCCAGGACTAGTAAGCAATCCTTCAAATTCAAAGATATATGTCCCTATCCATTCAACCCCTCCATCTCATTGATCCCCTTCCCAAAACACTTCGAGATACCAAAATTTGGCAGATACAAGGGAAACAAGGATCCTAAAGCCCACCTGCAAGAGTTTTACTCCCAATGTCAAGAGGTTATGCACAACGACAAATACCTCTTGTGTTTGTTCCCGTAGAGCCTGACGGGGAATGCCCTAGAGTGGTTCATGGGTCTAGAGTGGGGGTCCATCAAATCCTTCGTTGATCTCTTAGAGAAATTTGTTTCCTACTTCTCCTTCAATCTAGAGGACACTGATACCTTAAATCTCCTCAAGGAGAAGCAACGTGAAGGCAAAACCTTTGCCAACTACCTCCAAAGATGGTGTGTGTTGGCAAGATGAATGAAAAACCCTCTCAAAGAGAAAGACATGGTCACTCTCTTTGTTGAGAACTCACATCCCGACATGGCCCATAACTTCAGGATGCATTGTGTTACCACCTTTTCCAAGATAGTGGAGAAAGGACCTATCCTTGAATGAGCCCTTATTGCTAAAGGGTATGTCAAGATACACAATCATGACAAAGAATGGTCATTTAGAGATAAGTCACGCTACTGGAACAAGAACAAGAATGTTGTGAATGATGGTGTCACCGACACTAAACATGTTAAGTAGCTAGTACCTCTTAGAGGAAATAGCCTGCCTCTAACTAACCATCTGCCCAAAACATCATATCCATACCATAGGGGGCACCTCGTCCCCCTCAACAGTCAAACTAGAATAGTCAAGGGAACAACAAATTCCAGTTCACTCAATTAGGAGAACCCCTTAGTGTCGTGTTCAACAAGCTCCTGCAAGCCAATTATCCAATAAAATATCATGTAACCAAGCCACCCAATGAATCTAAGCCTAAACCAGCTTGGTTTAAAGAAAACTAATACTGTGAGTTTCACAAGATTAAAGGGAATACCCTAAATAAGTGTCAGAGTCTGAAAACATATATCCAAGATCTTATAGATCGAGGAGATATTCAGGTGGATGCCAATTAGGCTTCATCGTCCAATGCTCAATTATAGATTTACCAAAATGCCTTCCCTAACCATAATCAAGGTGCAAGCACGTCCAATAAAAATCCCCAAAAAAATAGTACAAATAACATAAGTTATAAGAATGTGCCCCTCAATTACGATGGCATTGTCCATTACATTGAGCAGGTAGAACCCCGCGTGTCCATGATACATGTCAAAGCTAAAGATCCCCAATGTGTTATTGCTACTCGAAGAACCCGCATTACTGTCCCTGCAGCCTCTACATCCGCCCAACAAAATTCTGTGAATTCTTAGTATAGCATTCTTGATCACTTAGGAAAGACTCCTACTCATATCTTAATTTTGTATCTGCTTAAATCTCCTCTCGTGCATCAAGATATCTTGAACCGAGATTTACAGCAAACCTGAGTGCCTAACGACATTGATCCCACACAATTCCAAGCTTTAGTAGGACATCTGGCTCTATCCTACCAGTTACACTTCAGCCAAAATAACATGCCTAACATTGATGCCAACCATAACCGTCCCCTACATATTGAAGTCCTAGTTGCCCATCATAAAGTAAAAAGGGTCCTGGTAGATAATGGCTCTACCCTTAATCTATGCACTCTAAATTTCATAAAGCAGTTAGGGTACAATCAAGCGGACCTGAGTAATCAAATCATTACAATCAAGGCTTATGATAACGCAAAAAGAGATTATGAAGGAATTGTCAGTCTTCCCATCCAGGTTGGACCCGTGACTCAGTACACTACATGTCATGTCATTGATTTGGACTTACCATACAACCTCCTCCTTGGCTTCCCATGGCTCCACGCTATGCAAGCCATCCCCTCTACATATCATCAATGCCTAAAATTCCCAATTAAAGGATAGGAGGTCACCATTTACGCTGACCTGCAATCATTTGAGTATTGTCGTGCCTTAGAAGCTTCATTTCCCCATTTGCATTATTGTCCTGGAGTCAAAATGGGGGCACCTTAGTTGTCATCCTCCAATCCATCTTCTGCCACATTAGCCACTCCATCTTCCACCACCGATTCCACCTTCACTAAAGTCTAGATCATCGACAAGGGTTGTGGTGAATATGAAATGCATACAACTCTTAATGTGGCAACCATGCCACTGTCACCACACACATACAGTCAAACTTCGCAGTCTATACCAAAGGAAGAAGACAAGACCATTACCTTCAGTGCCAAAAACATCTCCACTAGCACTTTTTGGTCCCTTGCTTTAAGGACAGATACACCAGAAGATGATATCAGTCAGTGGATATATCATGAATAGCTCCAACTGGATCCTCCCCTTAAGGAATATTTTCAGGAAGTGTACCCTTGGTCTGCTAAGTTCGCAGAGAAGCATAATTATCAAGGTGGGGGTCTAGGTAAAGAAGAACAAGGGCAGCTACAACCTATTGATGTACCGAAACTTCTGCAAAATTCAGGCCTAGGATATGACAAAAAGTAGAAAGGACCTACAACATCATCCAATACTTCCAACGGTGTTAGTGTGGACAATGGCCCCTTAGAATACATACCTGAGGAAGAGTCCATCATACATGCATATGATGATGTGGATCACATGGACCTTTCATCAATGTTTGATTGTCTATTTGTCTTTACCATTAGCCTTTCCTAACGCCATCCCAAACTTATTGATTGGGACTTACGTGGTAGCACACCTGTCAATGTCTCCCTGGATGCATATGTCAACCTTATGGGATTGGGGGAAGATGAACGCTCTAGTTGCAAAAGTAAAAACAAGAAAAATCAGAAATAGTCATTTAGTGAAAACCTCCCCGAGGCACTTCTTAACCTGAAAAAAATAAAAATAAAGGGAACATCCGATAGTGAAAACCTCAATGAGGCATTAGAGGATGGAGACGTTCATCTTCCCCTTGTGGGAACTCAATTATCTACATGATCATCCATCTTGATTGAAGAAACTCAAGAATTCAATTTGGGTACTACATAAACCTCAAAGATCACCTACATAGGAAAATCATTATCAGAACAAGAACATTCTATCATTGTCTAGCTGCTCAAAGATGGAATCATCAATTTTGCTTGGTCATACTCAGACATGCCAAGTCTGGACCCCGCTTTAGTAGTTCTCCATTTGGATGTTCACCCAGATGCCAAACCTGTTAAGTAGAAACTCAGAAAAATGCATCTGTAGGTAGCACTATTAGTCAAGAAAGAATTGGAGAAATTACTGAATGCTAGCTTTATCAGACCCATCGACTATTCTGACTGGATCTCCAACATAGTGCCTATCGCTAAACCTAACAGAGACATTAGGGTTTGCACATACTTCCAGGATCTCAACAAAGCCTATCCGAAAGATGACTTCCCATTGCCCAATATCAACATGTTGGTCGACTTCATTGCAGGACACGAGATGTTGTCCCTCATGGACGACTTCTTTGGCTATAATCAGATTCGAATTGCACCCAAAGACCAACACAAGACCGCTTTTACAACACCTTGGGGTACCTTTTGCTACAATGTTATGCCCTTTGGTCTTAAGAACGCGGGGGCAACATATCAATGAGAACTTACTATTATCTTCCATGACCTCATCCACATTATCATGGAAGATTATGTTGATGACTTGTTGGGAAAGTCCAGAACCAGAGTAGAGCACCCTGCCATCTTGAAAAAGATCTTTGAGCGGTTAGAACAGTACAAGCTAAGACTAAATCTGAAAAAGTGTGTTTGGTGTCACGTCAGGGAAATTATTGGGCTTCATAGTCTCCCGAAGGGGCATCAAGGTTGATCCTGCCAAAGTAAAATCTATCATGGATATGCCTCCACCTCAAAACCTGAAACAGTTAAGTAGTATTCAAGGAAAGCTACAACCTATCCATCAGTTTATAGCCCAACTTGCAGATAAGTGTCAGTCGTTCACCCACCTTCTAAAGAAAGACACCACCTTCAAATGGAATCAACAATGTCAGTTGGGTTTTGATAAGATCAAAGAGTACTTGGTCCACCCGCCAATCCTGATGCCACCTATTCCAGGAAAAACCCTCCTGCTATACATCTCTGCCACTTCAGTCACACTAGGGGCATTATTGGCACAACATGACGAGTCTGCAAAAGAACGAGAAATCTATTACATTAGTCGTACACTGGTTGGTTATGAATTAAATTATTCACCAATGGAGAAAGCCCGCCTCGCAGTGGTCTTTAGTATGCAGAAATTCAGACATTATATGCTCAGCCATCCTGTCAAACTAATAAAGAAAATTGATCCATTGAAATATCTGTTGTCCAGAACCACCTTAACTAGTCGCATGGCTAAGTGGGTCATGCTCCTGAGCGAATTTGACATAGAATATGTGGATCGAAAAGCCATAAAAGGACAATTTATAGCCGATCAGTTGGTTGATGGACCCCTAGTAGATGCTTACCCTTTGGTCATCAAATTTCCAAATCTAAAGAAGTCTTTGCAGTAGCATAAGCACCCACCTATATATTGTACTTCAATGAATCCTACACTCATAATGGATCAGGGGCAGGAATTTTGTTTGTTACCCCTCAAGGCAATTACATCTCGAAGTCATTTAGATTGGCATTCCTGTGCACCAACAATATAGCTGAGTATGAAGCCCTCCTCACAGGTTTCAGAATTGCAAAAAAGTGGCACATAACTCACCTAAGAATCTTCGACGATTCCTTGTTGGTCATTAAGCAGGTTAATGACGAGTTCCTGACAAAGGATGACAAGTTGCTACTGTACAAACACATGGTGGATGACTTCAAGAAGTATTTCACCTCCATATAATTTGATTAGATTCCTAGGGTACAAAACATAGCTGCTGATGCCATGACTACTATTGGCTCCTCGATCGACATGCCCAAGGATCGAACAAAATGCGAGTTCCTCGTTGAAATTTTTTTAATCCCAGCATATGACATCCCTGAGATTGAAATGGTGTGTGACATCGTGGGTCCCGCTTGTTGGAATATGTGCCTCAATCCTTACTGACATGGAGCTCCTGTAGGGAAAATTCGTTGTGACATTGTTCATGTCTGGGCGACTAACTGTTCTAAATCTGCTTGACAGGTTCATGTCGCCAAGACAGAGTTGATGTCTTGCCGAATGAAGTCTATCGCTGTGACTCTCTGTGTTCAACATGACCTTTTGGCGATCAGTAGAACTCTGGGCGACAGTTGATCTTATCGGGCTATCTTTAGGGCTTCGGTGAGATGTCACAGTGAATGGTGTAAGTCTCACTGATAGCTTATGGCTATCGGGCTAACACAAGGATCTCGGGGAGATCTCTCAACGAGAAGGTAAGTCTCGCCGATGGGGGTTTTCTCTTGGTTTGTTCGTGGTGACTTCAAAGACTTCGGCATGAAGTCTTGGCGACAGATGTATGTCTCGCCGACGTCGGGGTAACATAAAGGTTGCGGGGAGATGTCTCAACGATGAAGCTAGGTCACGCCGACAAGAGTATTCTCGTGGTGTCTTCGTGATAACAAAAGACTTTATTGAGAAGTCTTGGCGACTTGGGTAAGTCACGCCGATGGTCTTCGGTAAAACTTGGGGCGCTCGGAGAAAGGTCACGGTGAAAGACATGAGTCTTGTCGACAGTATGTGATATTTGGTGGAAGCTTTGTCTTTCGGTATGAAGTCTCACCGAAACCGTGAGGTCTTGCCGATAGAA
This sequence comes from Sequoia sempervirens, assembly GCA_007258455.2. Lineage (NCBI taxonomy): Eukaryota > Viridiplantae > Streptophyta > Pinopsida > Cupressales > Cupressaceae > Sequoia > Sequoia sempervirens. The sequence goes on along the minus strand of VDFB02379711.1, from coordinate 35,141,161 downwards.
GAAAGGCTTCGGTGTAGCATGCAGTGGTCAATGGGAAGTCTTGGCGAGATCGGTATGTCTTGTTGATAGTATAACTTATCGCTATGACTTCTGACTTCGATATGAGTTTCTCTAAAATGCGATTGTCACGCCGAATGGAAATCACTCGACGACATAACTCGAAGACTTCAATATGAGGTCTTGGCAAGATCGGTATGTCTTGCCGATGGTCTCTCTGAGTTTGATCGGACTTATGGTTTTTGATATGAGTCTTGTCGAATGAGAATCCTCTTGCCGACTGTTGGGGTCTGAAGCCGATATCGATAGTGAATACTTTGTGGCATCGGGGAGACACTGTTAGTGTCTCACCGATATGCCAACAAAGTGTGAACGTGGTTGATCGCGTGATCATCCTGTGTGGCATCCTACTGGACCAATCAGAAGAAGCGGTTTTCAAACTGATGACGGTTGGATTTTTGTAACTGTTGCTACGCTGGAGAAAAAATAGCTTGCAGGGAAAAATCTGAATCGGCATGGAAACTTTCTTCGATGGAGATTTGGCAGATAAGGATGCACATAAGGAAAATCAGAATGTGTTAAATAAAAGCAGAACGTTTCTGATTTGAAAAAAGGATGAGTTTATCGAATTGGTTGAGAGATTTTCTGAGAGAGATTGAACAGTGAATGTTGTAGCTACTGTGAATTACCAGAGAGTTGTATCTCTGATTGTATGTAATTATTGTTACTGTAATACAAAGAGATTTAGCTTGGTGTGGTGGGTTTTTTCCCAAAAGGGTTTCCCACGTAAATCTGGTGTTAGTTGTCTTTGTGTATTTATTCTATTTTTGTAAATCTTTCATGTGTATCTTAATTAGATTGTAATTTGAAAAATTAAAAGCCCTGCATTGCATTCTTCCATGTGGATTTGACATTAGGAAAGTGTTTCTGCACCTCTGCTTTCCTTACAAGTGGTATTAGAGCCTGACCAGTTGTGTTGTCCTTGTGAGTGGGTTGGGTTTTTGGTGTCAATCCTTTTTAGTGGGAGTGTTGTAGAGGTTTGATAATTTAATTACAAATTGAGATGGTGAGCACATCCGGAAGGATGGAAATAGAGAAATTCAATGGTAGCAATTTTGAGTTGTGGAAACTCAAAATGGAAGATATGTTAGTTGATCGTGATCTTTAGAATGTTGTGTCTGGAACATGCCTCAAGGCATGAAGCAAGAGGATTGGGACTTAGCATATAGAAAGTTTAAAGGGCCAATAAGGCTCTGTTTGGCAGACTCTATTCTTCTAAACGTGCATGAAGAAAAGACTGCATCTACCTTGTGGAAAAGATTAACATCCATTTATTAGGGCAAGTCCTTGGTGAACAAGTTGTTCTTGAGGAAGAAGTTGTACTCTTTAAGAATGCAGGAAGGAGGGTCTGTTGCTGATCACCTAAATGCTTTCAACATGCTAATTGCTTAGTTGACATCTGTTGGTGTAAAGATTGAAGATGAAGATCGGTGCATGCTGTTGCTGTGTTCTTTGCCATATTCTTGGGATCATTTGGTGATGGCCATAGGGAGTACAACATCCACATTCAAAATAGAAGATGTTGTTGCTTCTCTGTTATGAGAAGAAATGAGAAGAAAATCTTCTAAGATGGCAAAGGAGGCCCCGACTATCAGAGGTAGACCAAAGGAGAAAGGCAAGAAGAAGGACAAGAAGTCCAGATCAAAATCAGAAGGGAGATCAAAGTCTCCTGGCAAGAAGTCCAAGGTGAAGTGGGGAACCGTAACCCGGTCATGTCCGAAGGACTGCAAGGAGGAGAGAAAAAGAAGAAGAAGAACTCTTCGAAATGATTCTTCTCATAGTGATGCAGATGCCTTCATTACAGCCTTGGCTACACAGGCATCAGATGATGTCTGGCTGATTGATTTGGAGCATCTTTCCACATGACATCTCATAGAGATTGGTTCAAAGTATGAAGAATACAATGGTGGAAAGTGATTCATCTTTTGAAATTGTTGGTTGTGGAAGAGCCTTAATTCACCCTCGATGGAAGAGCAAGTGCGAAGGAATCAATGATGTAATGCATATACCAAAGTTTGGCCTAAAATCTACTTTCTCAGAAGTAAGCCAATGATATCTGTGGAGGTGTCACATTCTTTGAAATACCGCAAGATGACTCAGAAGGTCTATGGTGTCAAGTAGGCGCCTCAAATTGGTAATTCAGATAAGCTGGATGCACTGGCTGTTCAATGCAACAGTGTCTCTACAAAGTCACTTAAGGCTGCTCATGAAGAAAAGAAGGAAAATGTTCGTGATGGTGTAAACTCCATAGAGATTAAACTTCCAATAGAGAAGACTATGCTCTGGCATCATAGGCTAGGCCACATTGGTGAGAAAGGTTTTAAAACCTTGAAAAATAAAAACCTGGTAGAAAGGCTTGAAGATTGTAACCTTGAGTTTGATTTTTGTGAACATTGCATATATGGAAAGCAACACCGTGTTTCATTTTATTCCAGTCCTCACAAAACTTCTAGTTTGCTTGATTATATACATTCTAATGTGTTTGGTCCAATGAATGTTCCTTCTTTGTCTAAATCAAGATAATTATGTGTCTTTATTGATGATTATTCAAGAAGAGCATTTGTATATTTTTGAAAAGTAAATCAAAAAGTGTTCACCATTAAGGAATTTTAAAACCTTGTAGAAAATTAGACTGGTAGAAAAATAAAATGTTTAAGGACTGGCAATGGTGGTGAGTTCTGTTCAGATGAATTTGAAAGATACTATAAAGATCATGGGATCAAAAGACACAAGACTACACCTACACTCCACAACAAAATGGAGTTACCGAAGGTTCAATAGGACACAAATTAAAGAGCACAAAGCATGGGCCGAGCAGCTAGCTTGGAGGAGAAGTTCTGGGCTGAAGCAGTCTCTACAACATGTTACTTGGTAAATCGCTCTCCTAACTCTGCTCTTGTTGATAAGACACCTTTGGAAGCATGGTCTGGAAAAAAGCCCTCTCTAAGACATATTTTTGTCTTTGGCTGTGAGGCATATGCATATGTGCTATTTGAAAAAAGATCCAAGTTGGAAAAAAAAGCTGTAAAGTGTATATTCATAGGCTATAGTGCTGGTATAAAAGGATACAAGCTTTGGAATCCTAAGACTGAGAAGGTTTTGCACAACAGAAGCGTTATCTTTCATGAGCTGAAACCTTCTACATTGGATCTACAGTCAGAGAAGAAATCAGAAAATGAAAAGGATGTAGCAACAATTCTTCAGACACCAGATAACGAGGAATTGAAAAATTAAAATGTACCTGATATTGAGGAGAGCTCGAGTAGTTCTGAAAGTTCTGATGAAGATGAAGAACCACCTCAGCCTCAGCCTGTGAGGAGGTCAACTCGTGAAAGAAAGCAACTTGAAAGGTATGGGTTTTCTTTGATAGAGTCTACTTGTGCCTATGCTTTAATTTCTAGCATTGATGAACCTAGGACTGTGAAAGAGGCATTTAAAATGTCTGATTCAAACTCCTGGTTGGAAGCCATGAATGAAGAAATGGCATCATTAGAAAAGAATGATACCTGGAGTTTGGTTCCATTTCCTAAAGGCAGAAAATCTATAGGCTACAAATGGATTTTCAAAAAGAAAATAGGTCTAGATGGCAGTATAGAAAAATATAAAGCGAGGCTGGTTGCAAAAGGTTATTCCCAGGTAGAGGGAATTGACTATGGAGAAATCTTTTCTCCCCGTGAGCTGCTTCGACATCTATTAGATTTCTTTTGTCACTCTGCATCAGCCAGGCATCTCTAGGGAGATTGAGCGATGGATGTGAAGACAACATTTCTTCATGGTGACCTTGAAGAAGAAATTTATATGTCCCACCCTGAGCACTTTGTGGAAAAAGGTAAGGAAAATCTGGTTTGCAAGTTGAAAAAATCTCTGTATGGATTAAAAAAATATTCTAGAATGTGGTAACATAAGCTTGACACTTTTGTTTTGTCATTGGGATTTGTAAGATCGAAATGTGATCACTGTGTGTATTACAAAGCTTAAAGTGATCAAGTCCTTATTATTGCTCTCTATGTTGATGATATGTTGTTCATAGGCAATAGTAAGTTAATGATTTTTGATCTTAAGTCTCAGCTGTCAGCAAAGTTCGAAATGAAAGATCTTGGTGCAGTAAGGAATATTCTGGGAATGGAAATAACCAGGACATGAAGAATAGAAAAATTTGGCTCAAATGTGAGTAAGTATATCATGAATCGGTTTCTAGAGAGATTTTGTATGATTGAGTGCAAGTAGCTAGTTGTTCCAGTTACACAGGGAACGAAGCTATCTGTTGAGGATTGTCCAAAATCTCCTACTGAGATGGAGGACATGACTAGTGTGCCTTATGCAAGTGCAGTTGGCAGCCTTATGTATGTAAATGTCCGCATAAGGCCGCATACTGCCCAAGCAAAGGAGTTCTTAGTCGCCTTTATGGCTAATCCTAGAAAGACACATTGGGATACCGCGGAAGAGTATTTAGGATATCCTAAGGGAACTTCTACTATACTTTGTGTTACCATGGTAACTTGGGTTGAACTGCCATAGAACTCTCAAGATTCAAGGTTATGTGGACTCTGACAAGCAGGGACATTGATTAAAGAAAAGATTCACCGCGGATATATATTTTCATGATGAATGGTGGTGCAAGAAGTTGATGAGGTTTACAGTCATAGCTTTGTCCACTACGGTGAGGCGTAATGCATATGGCAGCTACACATGCCTGTGAAGAAGCTAACTGCTAAAACATTTTGTTTTAACATTGGTTTTGATGCAGAAAAGATCACTTCATCTATCAGATAAATCCAGAGTGCTATATGTTTGGCAAAGAATCCTACTTTCCATGCCAGGACAAAACATATAGATGTACAGTATCACTTTGTACGAGATATGGTGGAGGATGGGAAGGTCTCTTTGGAGAAAGTGGATACTTTGGAGAATGTTGTAGATGCATTGACGAAGCCTGTGTGCACAAACAATTTTAGGTGGTGTGCCAGTTCAATGGGTCTCTTGGCCCATGAATTTTAGTAGTTTTTTTTTTATGCTGTGGAGGTGTCAGTAAGATCTTCGTCAAGTGGGAGCTTGTTTGAATATGTGCCTCAATCCTTACTGACATGGAACTCCTGTAGGGAAAAGTCGCTGTGACATTTTTCATGTTTGGGCAACTAACTGTTCTAAATCTGCTTGACAGGTTCATGTCGCCAAGACAGAGTTGATGTCTTGCTGAATGAAGTCTATCGCTATGACTCTCTGTGTTCGGCATGACCTTTTGGTGATCGGTAGAACTCTGGGTGATAGTTGATCTTATCGGGCTATCTCTAGGGCTTCGGTGAGATGTCTCAGCGAATGGTGTAAGTCTCACCGATAGCTTATGGCTATCGGGCTAACACAAGGATCTCGGGGAGATCTCTCAACGAGAAGGTAAGTCTCACCAATGGGGGTTTTCTCTTGGTTCATTCGTGGTGACTTCAAAGACTTCGACATGAAGTCTTGGCAACTGTTGTATGTCTCGCCGACGTCGGGGTAACATAAAGGTTGCAGGGAGATGTCTCAACGATGAAGCTAGGTCATGCCGACATGAGTATTCTCGTGGTGTCTTCGCGGTAACAAAAGACTTCATTGAGAAGTCTTGGCGACTTGGGTAAGTCACGCTGATGGTCTTCGGTAAAACTTGGGGCGCTCGGAGAAAGGTCACGGCAAAAGACATGAGTCTTGTCGATAATATGTGACATTCGGTGGAAGCTTTGTCTTTCGGTATGAAGTCTCATCGAAATCGTGAGGTCTTGCCGATAGAAGAAAGGCTTCGGTGTAGCATGCAGTGGTCGATGGGAAGTCTTGGTGAGATCAGTATGTCTAGCTGATAGTATAACTTATCACTGTGACTTCTAACTTCGATATGAGTCTCTCTGAAATGTGATTGTCATGCCGAATGGAGATCACTCGACGACATAACTCGAAGACTTCGATATGAGGTCTTAGCGAGATCGATATGTCTTGCCGATGGTCTCTCTAAGTTCAATATGACTTATGGTTTTCGATATGAGTCTTGTCGAATGAGAATCCTCTTGCCGACTGTTGGGGTCTGAAGCCGATATCGATAGCGAATACTTTGTGGCATCGGGGAGACACTGTTAGTGTCTCACTGATATGCCAACAAAGTGTGAACACCGTTGACCGCGTGATCATCTTGTGTGGCATCCTGCTGGACCAATCAGAAGAAGCGGTTTTCAAACTGATGACGGTTGGATTCTTGTAACTGTTGCTACGCTGGAGAAAAAATAGCTTGCAGGGAAAAATCTGAATCGGCATGGAAACTTTCTTTGATGGAGATCTGGCGGATAAGGATGCACAGAAGGAAAATCAGAATGTGTTAAATAAAAGCAGAACATTTTTTATTTGAAAAAAAAGATGAGTTTATCGAATTGGTTGAGAGATTTTCTGAGAGAGGTTGAACAGTGAATGTTGTAGCTACTGTGAATTACCAGAGAGTTGTATCTCTGATTGTATGTAATTGTTGTTACTGTAATACAAAGAGATTCAGCTTGGTGTGGTGGGTTTTTTCCCGAAAGGGTTTCCCACGTAAATCTGGGGATAGTTGTCTTTGTGTATTTACTCTATTTTTGTAAATCTTTCATGTGTATCTTAATTAGATTGTAATTTGAAAAATTAAAAGCCCTGCATTGCATTCTTCCCTGTGGATTTGACATTAGGAAAGTGTTTCCGCACCTCTGCTTTCCTTACACCGCTTCCCCTTGGTACCAAGAAATATATGCTTACCTACATGATAATATTCTACCCCCAGACCTTACACAAAATCAATGCAAATCCTTTATCCAACGTTCATCCTGATACGTCATCATTGGTGATACGCTTTATCCTCGTGGGTATGATGGAACCCTCCTCAGGTGTCTGGACGAGACCGAAGCCCATACTACACTAACAAAAGTACATAGTGGTGTTTTTGGGGCCCATTCAAATGGTATGGCCTTAGCTAAAAGGATTCTTTAAGCTAGATATTATTGGCCTATGCTAGAACATGACGCCTGTGATTTTGTGAAGAAATGCCTCCCATGTCAGTAACATGTAGATCTGATTCATGCTCCGGCACAGGACCTTTAGCCCCTTCTTGCACTGTGACCCTTCTCTCATCGGGGTTTTGACTTGATCGGCAAGATATACCCACCATCCTCTGATGGCCACACCTTCATTATTACCACCACTAAGTACTTCACCAAGTGGGTGGAAGCAATGCCACTCTCACAAATCACTGGTACTCAGATTTCAAAATTCATCCTCTACCATATTCTATGTAGATATGGTATCCCATCCACTATCCTCTCCGATAATGAAAATCCTTTCAAAAACTAAGCCATGAAACACCTTTGTGACACCTTTCATATTCAACATTGTTGGTCAACGCCTTATTACCCCCAAGGTAATGGTCAGGAAAAGGCTACCAACAAGACTCTGATCCAAATCCTCAAAAAGGTTGTCAATAACACTGGTTGAGATTGGCACCTCCACATTCATCCCGCCCTCTAGGCGTATCACACTTCCATCCATACCCCTACCGGCGCCACCCCATATTCCCTCGTATATGGTGACGAAGCCATTTTTCGTATCGAAGTCGAGATCCCATCATTGAGAATTTCTCTAAAGAACCTTATCAGTGAGGAAGACACCCGTATTGCAAGGCTTGCTCAGCTGGAATTACTTGATGAAAGATAGATCAAAGCCTATGATCATCTTCAGGCTTATCAAAACCATCTCAAAAATAGCTACAACAAGAAGGTTCATCCTTGTTAGTTCAATGTTGGTGACCTTATCCTTAAAGAGAACCAACACACCTAGCAGGACTGAGATAAAAAAAGCAAGTTTGAAGCAAACTGGTTGGGTCCCTATATCATCATCGCAAAGTATGGATTCAGGGCATACTGACTCGCCACCCTTGAAGGAGAGCCCTTGGAAGATCCTATTAACATCATGCATCTGAAAAGGTTTTATACCTAAGTCCGCTTGGTGGCCCTATTTGCACAAAAATTGAAAAAAAACAAAAAAAGTAAAAAATTATCGAAAAATACAAAAAAAATAAAAAAAATCCAAAAAAATAGTAAAGAGAAATAATTCATCCTTTGGTGAAAACCACCCCTGGTGGCGCCTTGGATAAGTACATTTGGTGAAAACCTGATCACAGGCACCATTTTTAACAGGCTTAATCATTATCTACCTTGCGTCCTAGTTACTTTATGACTTCATCCATCCTATCCTAACATCCTATCCCATCCCATCCTTGGCCGCTTGGTATATATTTTGGTTGAGCATTGGACGATCCACTTTGGCTATCCGTCATCCTGAGCTTTTTTATCCTAATCTAAGATCACGTCATTTGTCCGTTCATCGGTCGGTTTGTGTCATCATCTAGGATCATCCATCATGTCGGTCTCCATCTAGGCCTCATCCTATCACGTCGGTATTTTCGTCCTTTGTCAAACTACGTTGCCCCTACGCTTTCACGTAGGAAAGGCTAATCTCTAGATCTGCCCCGGGGACATTTTTGTCCATTGGTCCCCTCTTTGGTCTTTTCGTCCTTAGTCGAACTACGTTGCCCCTGCGCTTTCACGTAGGCAAGGCTGATTGCTAGATCCGCCCCTTAGGCATTTTTTTCCATTGTTCCCCTCTTCGGTCTTTTCATCCTTTGTCAAACTACGTTGCCCCTGCACTTTCATGTAGGCAAGGCTGATCTCTAGATCTGCCCCTAGGGCATTTTTGTCCATTGGTCCCCTCTTCGGTCTTTTCATCCTTAGTCAAACTATGTTGCCCCTGTGCTTTCACATAAGCAAGGTTGATCATTTGATCTGCCCCTGGGGCATTTCGACCATCCTATTGATGGTTGTCCATCATCTGTCTCCATCATCCCCTTTGTGCTTTTATCCATAATGGGTGATTGTTTGTCTTTTTTCGTACTACGTTGCCCCTGCTTCCACATAGGCAAGGTTGATCATTTGATCCTCCCTCGGGGCATTTTTCGGTCGTGTCTTTCATCATCGGTCTCCATTGGTCCTCTTTCCGCTTTTATCCATGGTCTTTTCTTGAACTACGAGGGCTTTGTGCTTTCATGTAGGCAAGGCTAATCTATGATGAACCCTCGAGCCCCTAGGTCTGTAGGGTGTGTCGGTCTTTTGTTGTGTCTCTTGTGTCATGTTGTCAGGTGTGTCCCTATCAAGCTAGTTCTTTCCAAATAGGATCCTCTAGTATTAGAAGATCTAATTAGTGTCAAAAATCCTACATCATGTGGGTCATTTTAGTTTAGTATCCATCATCGGTCTCAACAGGATGCATCCTTCCTAACATACCTTGTCACCCCATCCATCCCCTCTGATCCTATGGCAAAGGACGTTTGACATTGATTGTGCTCTTTTGATGCTTTTGGCTTTTGTTTATCGTTTGAGCTCTCTATTACAACTGGTAAAGGTCGCTATGATCTATCATATTATGGTGTGTTTTGACTATTAACATAGGGACATATCTTGATCTTTTGCTTTGTTGTTGTCTACTTGGTTGTCCCACGTAGTATCCACCAAGATCCCTGGGGTCTTGTGTTATGTTGAGACATCCTTTTGTGCTTGTGGTTATCCCAATACCTAGCCCAACCAAGGTCTTCACGACTTTGGGGTGTTGGGGTAGCCTTCTTGTTTGTTGTGTTTGTAAAGGCATTAGATACTAATTTGCCTTGGTTTTATGTACCATGGTAGTTGGTGTCTTATGTTATAGCAAAAATAAATGCTCCAAGGATGGAAAATTGCATTCATGATTTCATTTCATTGCATGTATCCTTCATTCATTCTTGTTCCTAACCCATGACTTATGATTTTAGTTGTACAAACTTTGATTCTTTTCCCCCTTTTTCTCCTCAGGATACTAATGGTTCTTGACAGGTACAGTATCACACCCACACTACGCCTATCACCTACCTACATTCACATGCAAATCCTTACTGACACTTATGTTCACATTGCATATTACATCATAGGTCCATCATATTTTATCCCATATGCATAATAGACTGATTAGATTAAGCATCTTAGGTTCATTTTAATCCATGCATTTCCATATTAACATTTACACATTACATGCATCACCCCTTGCAAAACAAATTGTTAGGTCCATAATAATTACATATCATACCAAACACTCATATCATCCTACATCATAAACATTAGACACCACTCAAACATCGTATACACAACGACATCAACATAAATAAATCATCATCAACATCATGCATAATCAAATCATCCACATAAGCATAAATCATCATACACATGTGCATACATTGCGTGATCCATCATAAGAGCATAAAAACATATTCATATGCATAATATAAATCATCCATCACATAAACATAACGCATAGTGTCAATAAGGGCTATCGCATATCATATCATAGTCAAAATAATACAATGTCAATCTCATCATAATGTCTAAAACAAAATCAAATACATATCCATCATATATATCATCAAATAAAGTACAAATCCACAAATGTAGATCACATCTAATCTCTGTTGATATGTACTAAGTCTCCATCCCACACTTGTCAAAAACCTGTATCTTGTTACTTGCTCTCTGCCTACTCTATTGTGAGCTACCCATGTCTGATCTCTGAGGAGAATCGGGCATTGACCCTGTGTGTGTGGGAGTCCCCTGATAATCACCAAAGTGAGGAGTTAGCTAAAAGTCATTATACCCTTTGGTACATGTCCCTAATGACTAGGATGGTGCCGACATCTAAGGTACCTGCCTGACATAGCACACTGTGCGCTGCGTTGGATTTGGAACTACCTACTCATAAGCACACCTCCAGTAGGTCGCCTCCTGCATATAATCATCTCTCTAACTAGCCTGATATCTAGCGGCATTCTACTCATGCCTACATCTATCTCAATCCGTGGTAATGGCTCTCCACTCCTGCCCCCATGCCTCCTATGCCGAGCTCAGCTGCTATACCTACTCTATGGCCCTGTCACTCTCAGCCTGTCCAGCCTGTAACTGTACCTACAATCCTTGTATGTCTGCTCCTGTCTCACCACCCTTAACCTGTATTGTTTTCACTTGAGCCACTGTTGCATCCCTCTCTCCTTGCAGCATCTGCATTCGCACCTCTGCGACATCTCTCTCCCTCTATGCGGCCTGTGCCCAAGCCACCACTGCATCCCTATCTCTATACAACGCCTGTAGTCTCAACACTGCTGAATCTCGCTCTCTTTGAAAAGCTGATACCTGTGACACTGCCTCATCTCTCTCTCTCTGAAGAGACTGTATTTGTGCCTTTGCCACCTCCCTCGCACTCTGGAACACCTAAACTTGTGCCTGAGCTACATCCCTCTCCGCCTCCATGGCCTGCGCCTGTGCCTGTGCCTGTGCCTGCACTACGTCTCTCTTTCCCTACATCACGCATACCTGACCCCTCATCTTATCCTCTCTCTTCTACATAAACCCCATATCTTTGGCTGTCTACTCTAAACAATACACTCTATCTCGGAGCTCATCTCGCTCCCGCCGCATATCTTCTCTCTCTCTCTCTCTCTCTCTCTCTCTCGCTGCTCTACCTGCCTCCGCAAATCCTCTACATCTCCCACTGCCTTCGCCCCAATCTCTGCAGGCCCCTGCCCTATCCCTGCTCCAACATCTCCCTGTCATCTAGCTTGTTGTACCACATCCTCTTCCACTAGATGGTCCCTCTCCCATCTTGCTACCTCTCCATCCTCATGCTCCCTGGTAACCTCTACCTGCAGCCTATCTCTCTCTGTGCATAGCTCAATCACCTCATCTCATGACTCATCTCTCTCTCTCTCTCTCTCTCTCTCTCTCCATGGACTCCTCTCCATCTCCATCACTACCATGACAAGATCTACGTACTCTCTCTTGCCCTTGGAAAGCTGTGCCTGTAGCTCGCTCACCTCTATCTGTAATCTACATCGCTCTGCCTCTAACCACCGTAGCCGCTACTCGCTGAGCCGCAACCTCTCTAAGGCCCCTTTAAGTATCACGGTTGGATCCTCTCCTGTAGGTGGTGCCATGGATAGTGGAGGGATATCATGAACCTCCATGTCAATATCCATCACCTCTGGCTCCTCCTGCTCATCCTCTCCCTCCACCCCCGCTTCATCCACATCAATCACCACCAGGGCTCTCCTCCTCCTCCCTGTCATCCTCTCCTGCTCTCCAGCGACCTCGACCTCCTCCTATCTTTGCCTCTGTTGGCCTCCTGTGGCTACACTAGCTTCTTGTCTCTACCTGTGCTGGCCTCTTGTAGCTACACTAGCCTCTTGTCTCCTCTCCCTCTATGCCTCCTGTCCCCTATCCTGTTGGTCCGTGGCCCTGGTCTCATCCCCTCCCCCCTCTGCTTCCTCCCCTACTTGGACTCTCTGTTGTTGTCTCCTCTTGGCCACCCTCGCTAGCGACCTTGCTACTCCAACCACTCCCTATCCTCCTCTCTGTTGTCCCCTCAGATGTTGGCTCCTCCTCTCGATTGCTAGTCGTCGCTCATCCTCTGAGCCAAACCCTAATTCCTCCACAATCGGCACCTCTAGAGTAATCCGTCAAGGCTGATGTCGGTGAAACCACTTAGCATATCGATCTGTCATCCCTGCATCTCTCAACCCAACTCCCCTACTTGGATAAGCCACTAACCATAGTGTCTCCCACTCCACCCGCACAGACTTAGGCTCACTCTCCTCTCCCCATGGCCGCTCTCGCGAAATCTGTTAGAACATCTCTCGACCTGGTGGAATATCCCACCTCACCCCAAACTGCCTCATCACCCGGTTTGGTCTGTGTGACCCAACTATGTGTGGATCCTTCTCTATAATATGAAACTGGGTGCAGAAATAATCTGTCTAACCTCCTCATCCCTCCATCCTCTGAACCACCGCAACATGTATGACTTCCACACTATTATCTCTACCGACATCGCATCAAAAAGCCTCCTCCATGCATCTAGGTCTCTGAATCCCTCATAGCGTAGTATCGTATCAGCCTCCGTCCCCCACCCCCAGGCTACTGCTGCTATGTCATCCTTCTCTCCTCCTCTCACCATGACTAACCTGACAATCCTGATATGCTCCCAGGCCCATACTTGTAGCAGTGTGATGTGTGTCACACTCAGTACCTTCTGATAACATATTACATGCATATCCCTATACAATTATGCTAACAGACAGGTCCCCCATGCAAATTGCCCCTCTCGGCGCTCGACAATGTGTCAAATCACCTCCACAAACCTGAGATGCAGGAACCGACCACTCCTGTCTAGAAGCAAGATCCTGCTGATCAATCCAGCTAGATATAGTGACAATGTTGGCACCCTATAGGCCAGACATATGTTCACATCTAGCTGCTACTGTTGAATCAGTAGCTCATCTCCACCGAATACTGCCCTCACGAACTCGTCCAGTGCCTCCCCCTCCACCCGACACTCGCTGACCAGGAGCCCCACTATGGGGAGCCTTAGGATCCTCCATACATCCTCTAAAGTCACCATCATCTCTCTAGTCGATAGATGAAACGTTGACGTAGCTGAATTCCAACGCTCTATTAACGTTGTCAACATAGCCCTATGTGTCTTAATAGTCGGGTATGATAGCATGTGAAATAGTCCCGCCTGCTCCAATGCATAGTGATATGCGCCATTCATGGCCGCTATACAAACCTCCAACACCTCGGACCGCCTCTCACGCGTCTGCACTCTGTCAAAGTCCTGCATCCATGTCACGCAAACCATGTCAGTCATTCTCTCTTATTTCCTCTCTTTTTTCTTTCTTTTCCCTCGTTCCCGCTGTCCCTTACCCCCTTTTTCCTAGTCTCAGGCTCCCTTTCTCATCTTTGTCTACCCTCTCTTATCTTGAACTGACTTATCTTTTCCTTTCCCCTACCCTTGTCAGTCCCCCCCTTAGCAGGTGGACTCGCCCTAGGTAGGGGCAGACCCGCCACCCTTTGCGGGTAGACGTGCTCGGCCTGGGGCAGACCCGCCTTGGCTGCAGGGTGGACCTGCCCCCCTTTGCGAGTGGATGCGCTCGGCTTGGGGCGGGCCCGGCCTGGGGCAGACCCGCCTTGGCTGCGGGGTGGACCTGCCCCCCTTTGTGGGAGGACCCGCCCAACCTAGGGCAGACTTTCCTCGGCTGCGGGCGAACCCGCCCTGGCTGCGGGGCGGACTCACCCAACTTGGGCTGGATCCGCCCCTCAGAGGGCAGGTACGCCCCTCTGTGGGGCCCGACCACCTGTGTCTCTAGCCTTTTTCCCTTGGGCGAACTCACCCTATACTAGGGCGCATCTGCCCCCTATCCTCGACCATTTGCCCATTAATTTGGCAAACTAACCATTTTTCCCATCACCTCTAATCAACAATTCTACCCACCCCTTCGGCGACATCTAGCTTTCATCGACTGCCCATTTTTCTAAACCTCCCCCCCACCCAAACCCATGTTTTCAAATTTTACTAAAACTTCAAAAAATGTTAAAAATCATGAAGTTGGGTTTGGGGCTAACCTGGGGTGGAACGACGCACTCACTGTAGTACCACCGTACCTCATTTTCTCGGTGGATAATATCGCTGTCGTAGTCGTCCGACATCGTGTCCTCTCGTCCTTTCCCTCTCTTCTCCTCCCTCTCTTTCTCAACTGACAGCTATTCAAATGAGGAGAGGTAATTCCTAAAATTACCTTATAACTTTCCCCCCTTTTTTTACCTTTTTAAATGAAGGGTATTTTTTACCTCTTATTTAAAAAATATTTTCCTCCAACTAATTCTTTAACCCTCTATCTTCCCAAGGCTGCCATTTGCACATTGTGCATCAGTTTGATTCTGTTCAAAAGCCACTCTTAGTTTTTTGTGCTCTTTCCAATGACATATACCACTTTATACTTTCGAGCAATCGCTCGAGACCCTTTTTCCTTCCCCGTTCGCCCTCTCGAGGGAGAATACCCTACCATTCTCCTCCATTCCTCCGTCATGGGCCTTCTCTTGCGAGACTGGGGAATCCCCTTTCATTTCCCTCTGTTTGGGCAGCTCAAATAACCTCTCCCATGTTGGGGCATCTTTTTTCTGGTCGCTTCCTCTATAGAGTCATCTGTATTTTATTTTCTTTGAAACCCTATTATTCCAACAACATTTCGAAGAGGGGAAAAATGTAGACATCCAAATTTGACCACTTCCATATGGTCAAATTCATCTCCTTACTCATCCCTTTACTCGTCCATTTCATCCTCTTCGCCAATATTAATTAAATCATTTATTTAATTAATATTTCATCATTTGTATAAGGTTCCTAAAGTATTTAATTCAATAATTAAATACTTTTACCTTTTACTTCTTTCCTCTCTAAATTAAATAAATACATCACTTTATTTAATTTAGTCATGTGACCTCTTTGAATTTAAGTCAATTTTTAATTTCTCTTTTTCTCTCTCATTGTCACATCCTCCAACTTTTGCAAGTTGGTTTCTAATCTGCATTAAGCCACTAACTGTCTTCTAATCATTGATTAGTTATTCTAATCAACCCCTTTTTAATCAACTCTCCCTGTCCCCCAAGGATTTTTTAATTCCTTTTTGTCTTCCCCGTGTGAATTAAAAATTCACTTTTATTCCTCCATAACCCTCTTCTAATCTAGATTAATTTAATTAATTTTGGATTAGGATGTGCAATTAATTAAAAAAATTAATGTCACATCCTCACATCTTCCAATTTCTCTTTAATCTTTCATTAATCCTTCTAATTATGTGTTTGCACAACCTTAATCAAAGTCATTAGCCACATTTAGCATGCCTTTTTAGTCAACCTTTTCATTTACCTTTCTTAGCATTGACCCTCTTTCCCATGTGAATTTAAAATTCACATTTTTTCCTCCTAGAATCTTGTTTTCCCATGCATCTTCTAGAATCTTAGACTTGTCACATCAAGTCACATGAGGACATTCCCTTTTTGGAACCTTGTTTTGTCCATGAGATTCTTCCAAGCATGTTTAATTCACATTTATTTTCCCAACTACTTTTCTTTTCCCCATTAAGATTTTTGAGGAATACTAAAATTCCTCTCATACCACTTTCCAACTATTTGGGAACAAGAACTTGCCTTTTAAGGAAATCTTTTCATCTCCCAATGAACTTTCATAGTACATGTCCTTCTTCCACCTCACCTACACCTCATCATATCCTTGGCCATTTCACCTTCCACGTGCCAAGATGTGAGGGCTTGTGAGTCCTCAACTCACCATAGCTCTTAATCTTGGCCTTGGTGGTTTAATCTTAACCGTTGAATTTTCTAGAGAATTCAAATTCTTCGATAAATACCCCATCTTTTCTCTCATTTAGGGACCTTATGCATTTGATACCAAACTCTTGTCATTTTGTTATTTGAAACCATACTTATCCAACTTGCACATTTAGCCTTCATCATAGCATTTCAATCCACCATTATCACACTTTTAAGCTCATCTTGTATCCCATCTTGCATTTTCATCTCATTTTCCATCCAAGGAGCAACATCAAAAATCACATCAAGGGCCAACCAAAGGATCGATCTGACACAAGGTATAACCAACTTATTTGTTATCTTTATTTTGTTTTGGATTCAACTTGGCTAATCATGAGGTAGTCTCGTGTTTGTTTTATTTTGCATATCAAAATTATTTTGCATTTTTAGGTAGATAACAAACACCTGCACACACTTATGAATGTAGGTTTTTCATCGAAAAATCAAGCTCTTTGTTCTACACATATGAAAAAATAGTAGATTATCAAAAAAAAATAAAAAAAAATATATATATATATATAACTATGCACTTGATATTGATGTCTTTGATCCAACAAAAAAAAAAATTTGATACATACAAAAAAAGTTATGTTAGCAAGTAAATGTATGTCTAAATTGTAATTGGTTTGACTTCAAAACTTAATGAAGAAAAAAATATTCAATATTTAACATTATGAAACCAATTGCATGCACTAAATATCATAGTTACGAATCTTAATTCAAAAAAATTAAAATTTTATCCTTCACAGAAAAAAAGTTGTGTTAGCAAGTACACACCACTCTTTAAAAATGTTGTTTACTGTTAAAAACTAGTTTTTGAAGGAGATGGAAAAAGAAATGCAATTTGATTCCAATTTTTTTTTTAAAAAAAATTAGAATCTACAAACAAAATGTCACAAATCACTAGTTTGCATCATCTTCAAATTCCTCATGGTTTAGCAGCTATAGGTGCTTGAGAGTGAAGATTTATTTAAAAAAATTCAGTTCAATGTCAAGTTTGGCTAAAAGGTGTAAACCACTATTGTGGGATCACCCTTTATTATTATTTATAATGTGGTTTTGTGCATCGTGTCCATGGTATATATTATTATTGATAATGTGTGTCTATATTAAATAAATCTCTAGTGTGTGATATTTTACTTTGTTTGTATTTATCTAACACCAATGCTCCTAGCTTTGTTTGGAGTGACAATTAGGGAGAATGTTGAAATATTACATTTTACTAAGGTTGTTTGGTTAGTCTTAGGTTAGATTAATAATATTTGTTTAATGGTTAGTAAGCTATTGTAGATTAGCAAGATGGTTGGATGGTTAAAAAATGTAATGACTTTTATAATCCATTGTAATGAATATTTTGAGCATATAAATAATCTTTGATATTTTATCTCTTTCAATGTCTTAGATTTGAAATATTTATTTTATCCATTTTGACAAGTTTGTTGCTATAGTTGACAAACCAAGAGTGTTTGAGTGCAACAATGTTTAAATTGGTTGTAAATAAACATAGAAACAAAACAAAAAAGGAGCGAAGAGTTATGTAAGGTTTTGTGGGCTATGTATGCGTGTGAAGTGGCGTGCATGATTTTGTCTTGGAGCATAAGTTTTAAACAAAAAATAAACAAAAAAATTTAAAAATTTAAAGTTTTGTTTTAGTCTTTTGCCTTTGCAAATGGTTATTTTATTAAATATTTTAATTTTTTTTAGTAAATTATTATTTTAATCCTATAAATAGTAAGCCCCTTATTTTCAAAAAATTGGTCACATGGAGAAAGTACATATGTATTATTGATCATATTGGGTAAAATTGACATTTTTTTAATATTCAAAATAGTTTACAAAATTTGATCATACAGATCAAGCATACAGATTTACATTAACAACCAATATTGATTTTCAAAAAAACCTACATATGTTGTGAAGTATGCCTCAGAGGGCTATTGTATTATGACTTTAATGCTTCTTACAAATTTCAATTATAGTAGGGATGTTTACATATGTGAGATTTTAAAACTATATATTAGTCAACTTTTTCTTTTTTCTTTAGTTCTGGATTCTTCTTACCAATATTCATATCTTCCTTCATGATATACTTCATGCCTGGTTTGCAAAAAAGTCACTGGTTTGCTTGAATTAGCTCATCCTTGGTTATTTCAACTTTATCAGGCTCTATTAGCCTTTGAAATTTCTCTTTGGAGACCTGCATATAAACATTATGGATTGTGAGTTTCCTATTGGACTCAGTAAGTGCCCTCCTCATGCCTTGATATTTTTCTATATTTCTATAGTTCCATAAGAACCAAATAATTTCTATGGTTAAAATCAGCCTGAAAAAATTCACTAGTTTCCCCAATTCATTAATTTTTCCCAAGATTATTTCCTTTTTTCCCTTTTATCCCCCATCCATACATATCAATAAAAAACAAATTCCATATTTCTTTAGCATAGAAGCAATCAAAGAACAAATGAGAAACAGGTTCATATTTTTTACATATCTCACAAACATTAGGATTACTTGTCGGATCAAAATTTGGAAGTTTTATAGCAACATCATCCATTTGAACCCTACTTTTTTTGGTTCCAAGATATTATTCCATAAACATGTAAAAGAACTATTCCATTGTTTTTGATTTAGGTAAAAATTACAATTTTTATTAAGTTGATAAGTTATATTAGGGGGTTCAGTCACAATCTTATATATTTCCTTTGCCTTTAGATGCATTATCTCCTTATACTCCAACCAAATTAACTCTTGGCTAATGTTAAAGTTACAGTTTTGAAATTTATCCAAGTTAATATTATGGTTTCTTAATCTTTCATTAGCTCTTTTTTTATTTTATTTTGGGGGAGGTTAAAATATTGCTTAAGGAGATCCCAACTTATTAGGCAACCATTCCTTATGATGTTTTTCAAAATATAAATTCCTTTCTTTTTCCAATCTTTTGCCGAGCATCCTTAGAGTAGAGCTAGTGGTTTTATTATGGTAGATATTCCAACAAATAGATTTGTTAGGGATTTTTTTTTTTTTTCAATTGGATGTTTAGAAAGGATGACATCTTTGCTTAGTTCCCAAGCTTTCCACAAGCTTTTAAAGACATTTGACCCTATCAGGAAGATAGGGAACTTACCAAAAATTAGATTATAGAGAGGTAGGTTTTTCCAAGACTTGGCATTTTTGGTATTGCATTTTTAATATTATTTCTAATCAACACTTTCCACTGTTCATTCCCATTTAGGATTTTGTAAATCCATTTAATAATAGCAATTCCTTGCTTTTTAAGGTCCTTTAGTCCTAGACCACCATTTTGCTTTTCAATACAACACCACTCCCATTTAACCACATGTCTTCTTTTTTCCTTTTCCATCAGACCACAAAAACCGTCTTATCCTTTTTTGAATCTCATCCACTTGGTAGCTATTGAACATCCAAACTGAGGAATAATAAATATTATATGAGGAGAGAATTTTCTGGCAGACTTGTGCTCTACTTGTGATTGATAGATATTTCTTGTTCCAAGCTTAAAGCTTTTTTACTATTTTGTTTTTCATCCATTCCCACTGTATAGGAGCGAATTTGCACCCCTTATGCAAATTCCCCTTTTACCCTTCCTCACTTTAGAAAACCAAATTCAAAGGCTAAATTCCACATAAGCTTGCTTCCTTCATTCCACTTGGCGTCCATTTTATGCGTCGATAGAGGAATAACTGTCAGGGACGCCTGTGTGGCGCATAGACGTCTGTGCGACACACTTACATCCCTGGTAGATTCCTATGTCTGAAACCTGCAGAGGTATTACACTTCCCATTGGAGGTTGATTTGTAATGCCCCCTTCAACTAACTGACCCGAATATGGCCATTTTTCTCATTCTCTCCTTCAAATTCACTCTTCATTCCTTCATTTCATCTCTTCAAGCAATCTTCTAAGCACTCAACTTGATCTCTCCAAGAATTCTAGAATTCACTTCTTGCCTTCTAAGCTTTCAAGCAGCACTTTGCACTCCATAGCAGCAACAACAACACCCGATCAACTCCGTAGAGCAGGTGTGGAACAAACACCATTGCAGTAGGGGCTTGAGCCTTCTCATTTTCTCCTCCATTAGCTAGTGAGCTCTTGGTGGAGGTGGTAAGATTTCTACTCCTCTCCTCTACAATTTGGTTGAGTAGCACATTACTATTTTGTAGTGTTTTTGTGTTCTTTACTTCATTTCCTTTCTTTATCATATATTTCTCCATTGTTGCAAACTTGGCTATCCATGGAGGTGGAAACACTAAAATGGGGGTCCGACTGAGGCAGGCTCCTATACATCCCCCCAACAATTTTCCTCTTTCTTGTGTGCAGGTGGAAGTATACTTGGAGCTAGCTGGCGAACAGGCTCTTTTGTGAGATCATTTTTGCCACCTTAACTCTTGTATATTTAATTTATCATATTCGTTTATATATTTCTTATTTCATAGTGTTGTTTTGTTCCCTTAAAAACCATTAGCTAGGTCGTTAGTCTATTTTCTAGTGGTTCACCTTGTCTTTTTAGTCCTCTGGTCGTCCGGGTGCCAACACACTTGAGAGATGCCAGCGCGTCATGCTATCATCCCAAAATCGTGCTTTTGTCCTTAGGAAGAGAGCTACCTGAGGCATAGTGTTGAACCCAAAAATAAGCTCGCCTAGCCCCATTTTGAGTTTCGAGTTTGCAAAGTGATTGAAGAACCTTATAGTCCTCATCATTCTCGTCCCTCATCTCCTAAAGCCCCATTTTGAGTTTCGAGTTTGTAAATTGATTGAAGGACCTTATAGTCCTCATCATTCTCGTCCCTCATCTCCTAACACCCCTTTAAGCTGAGGTAAGTTAGGGCAGCCTTATGCTCTTGGCTCTCCGTGACCTAGGGCCTTGAATGTGGTTGGTCCCCCTCTCTTACATTTTTGGTGAACCCAACATGAACCAACATCTGTTCATCTGTTGATGTTGAGGATTTTCCCTTACACCTTGTGATCGTTGTGCCCATGAGTGTTGTGAAGGTTTATGAGCATCACAACCCAATCCACAACCTTTGGGCATATTGTTAGGAGAATTATATGACACTTTCTAATGGAAAGGACGAAGGTCACTACTAGTTTCTCTGTAGTATTTTCTTTGGTCCCATCATTGGTATGGCTGCGCAGGAGAAATTGTCAAGGGGCAAAATAGGATTCTCTAATGAGACTGATCACATCTCCACTCCTCTTGTGTCTCCTACACCATCGTCGGTAGATGAGCATAAGGTTGTTCACATTCCTGCAAAATATGTCTCCTCCCTCAACAAAGGGTTGGGTGACTTGGAACATCACTTGGAAAGAGACCCGAAGTTGGCTAGGGCCGCCTTGGTTATCAGCGAACTAAAGTATATGGTGGGAAAAAACTGAACAGGCATAGAACTCTTGGCTAGTCTCTTTAGTCTGACTGATGCTTGTGCTCCTCCAAGCAATCATAATATTATGTGAGGAGCCACTTTTGAAGATCATGAGAGATAGCTAGGACTGTCAATGCCTCCTACGTCTCTATACATGACTGACACCATACCCTTGATCAGTATCCCCTCTTCCTCTGAGGGATCTGACACTATCAAAGTAAATAAGATCCCTTTGGGTTTTAGCTTCATCCCTCCTATCACCTCTAGTGGTGGAGGTTTTGGTGGGATAAGTGGTGGAGGCTTTGGTAGTGGCATGGTGGTGGCTTTGGAAGTGGAGGTGGCTCTAGTGGTGGTTCCGACGGTGGTCACACTGGTGGTTTTGATGGTGGCTCCAGTGGTGGTTCTGGAGGAGGTTCCTCTGGCCCTCTATCTTCTAATGACCCTATTTTGAACACTCTTCTTTAGAATATGGGTGAGATGCAGAGCCAGTTGGCGAGTCTCTCCCAAGCCTCTGCCCAACCTATCTTCCAACCCTTCTTCTGGCATAACTTGTTGTCAGTTGCAATCCTAAACACTCCCTTCCCTCAAGGAATGGAGATCCCTAAATTTGAGAAATATGGCGGCAAAGGGGACCCTCAAACACATGTGTCCACCTTTAATGCCTTGTGCACAAACTTCTTCCATCACGATGCATTGATGGACAAACTATTTCCTCGATCTCTCAAGGATACAACAATTGAATAGTATTGTTCCTTGCTCGATAATTCTATTTTCTCATTTGACCAACTTGTAAATCAATTTCTACGACAATTTCAAGCTAACATCGGGTCAAAAATGACATTTTTGGATCTCGTCCGATGCAAACAAGGAGATAATGAAAAGATCATTGATTTCATAGCACGATATCAAGTGCTTTTCTCACAAATCTCGTATTCGCTGCTCGATTCTGAATGCAGAAGGTATTCATAGGGAACTTACAAAGGCCTTGGCAAGAGAAGTTTTCCCTTATGAAATACCCTTCTTTTGTGCATTTGTGTGCAACCCTACGAGAGTATCAGCAGAAGGTGGTTCAGTTTGGGGGACCCTTCTCATGCTCTCATTCTGAAGGAAAGTCCATTGTATCAATCTCTGGGAAAGTTAAAGCCATTGCGAATGTGGTAGCCGCTGCGGATGACAACGACCTCAAACGCAACCAAAAATTTACAAAGTTAGCTGAACCTTATTCTTCCATTTTGCAAAAGTTAGTGAAGGATAAGATCGTAACCTTGCCAAACCTTAAACCTCTTAAGGAACCATACCCTAGTTGGTATGATGTAAGTACTTACTATCAATACCATCAAGTCAACATACATGATATCAAACATTGTATGTGCCTACATCATGAGATACAAGACCGCATCGAGGACAGTACTATTTGTCTTGATGGTAGTAAACAAAATACAAACAAATTGGTGGTGAAAGCGGATAGTGAACTGCAGATATATACAAACCCATTTTCATCACATTCTGCTAACATGATTGTCGATCCCACTGATTCTATCACTTAGGTTGAGGCCTATGTTAACATGGTCACAGTTACTTCTACTGCACAACCTGCATCCAGTTCGTTAGATATAACATTCTCTTTGTAGGACTTACCCTTAAATAAAAAACCCTCACCTCTCTATATTCCCACTCGCCTCAATGGTAACATTGTGACAGGAGTCTCAGTAGACCCCGCAAGTCGAGTGAATGTTATCATAGAAGAGACGTTGTGGCTGAACTCATTACATAGAAAATAAACGAAGAAACAAAGTCTACCATCCATACACATGATGGTCTTTGTCTGAAACCATATGGCTTGATAACTTTGTCTGTCCTGGTTGGACCTAGGGTTGTTGACACAGTTTTTGATGTTATTCCAGAGTTAGATCTATTTAGGATGAAGCTAAGCATACCTTAGCTAGCTTCCATGAATGAAATCACCGAGTCGTTATCCATAAATGTCTAAAGTTTTCCCATGAAGGTGTTGTGCACATAGTGCATGATACTAGATACCAGCCTTTGGTGTCTCGTGGGGGATATTCATTAGACCATTTTTGTCCTGCCACGGTTGGTTCGCTTCCTCCAAGAATGAACCTACTTTACAAAAATTACATAAAGTACAAGACCAGGGGCAAGGGATAGATAAAATTGGCTCTTCCTATAGCACAATAACTGGTTGTCTCTCCTTCCTGAAAAGGAAAGGAGAAGCTTGCCACCTCTCAAGATGACTCATCTATTCCCCTCTCTTGGGAGGAGTATTGGATGAGAAAGCTTGGATTTTACCCATTGAGTTTGATGATCCCTCCTTGGCATAGACCCAAGGTTAGGATATCAGACCTCCCTACTAAACCGTCTGGACCTTGGTACTACCTGTATGGTAGAGGAAAAGGTCCTTGTGGAGAGTCCTCTTTGTCTTGACCTCTGCGGCCTCCTACTGTTCCTGCTCCTAAAGTAATGAATGGGAAGAGGCCTGCTACCAAGGAACTTGAATCAACTCCCCCCTCTGCTTCTCAACCTGCTCCTCCTACTCTCGTTTAGGAGTCTATTCCTCCACTAGAAACGGTTGTAGTGGACACTCCCATGGCTAAGTAGGAGCCTTTTATTTCTTCGTAGCCTCTGGCATCTAGTTCTAATAGTTCTAAGAGTCACATAAACCACCTTCCACATGAGCACAAGCACCGACGAAAGGCTCTCATGGCTGAGCAAGTTGCCTTACAGAGGAAGGAAGAGGAGACGACTGCCCCTGTATCAGGGCCTCTTGCCGCGTCCTCCTTTCTCCTCCCCTCTACTTCCATTCAAACTAGCTCTGTATTGCTTTCAACTTCCGCTGTGAGTACGAATGTGCCTGACCCTAAAAAGGTGCAGGTGTTCATCACTCCTTTTGTGGAGCTACCTTTGTTGATGTCCCTTCTGAATGTTCTACCTTTCCTAAAACCCGTAGATATGACAAACACTTCGGTGGTGCCTATTGCAGTCCTCTTCGCCTCCTCTTCCGCCACACCTCTGGCTTCATCTGTGGGGAGTTCACATCCCCTGACGAAGCAAAAGGTAGAGAGTGGTCCTTCCAGAAACGAAGGACATAAGAGGAGCCCACCTTCATCGAAAGGTGGTCCCACACTGACTTGTTCTATTCTAGTGACAGAACCAGTCTTGACTTCTCTTGAGTTCATCACAACTCTCGAATCACTCGGTGAGCCTAGCAGTGAATCTCGGGTGCAACCTTCTCTGTCTGTTGAGGTGAAACATGACACTCCTATTAAGTGCATGTTTAACTCTCTAGATGAGGTTTTGGTCTTTTCAGCGATCTTTGCGAAATCGTTGATCTTAGCTCCACAAGAGCTTGGTGGAGAGGACCTTGGAGGGCCCTCTTCCTTAGCCCTTGTTGTGGGAGGGTCAAATTCTCCTCCTCTTAACATTCCACGATTGTAGGCTCGTCCTCCTTCCCCCTATGATGATCTAGAGTGGGAAGCGTACGACCTCTTGGTTGATTAGTGTTAGGGGAAGGCCTCTTATTTATCTTTAGATTAGATGTGTGTGTGTGTGTGTGTTGTGATGTGTTCCCCCGTGATCATTCTATGTGTGCCTGGATGACCATTGTCACGCTTGTTGGTGCTTTGATACAGGTGTGGCT
This sequence comes from Sequoia sempervirens, assembly GCA_007258455.2. Taxonomy (NCBI): domain Eukaryota; kingdom Viridiplantae; phylum Streptophyta; class Pinopsida; order Cupressales; family Cupressaceae; genus Sequoia; species Sequoia sempervirens. Next base: position 35,115,789 of record VDFB02379711.1, on the reverse strand, counting down.
TTTGTGTCGTAACCTTCCTCTATTTGTATCATCATTCTTCTATGTTTGTAACTTGATTTTCAATAAATTGGGGATGATGCAAAGTGTTGGGGGCATTTAGGCTTCCCTTCCATGTTGACCCAATTTTTTATTTTTACTTTGTCTTCTCCTGCATTCTTCACATGGTTTGATATAGTAGGGGGTTGATGACAATTCATTTTATATACTATTACTATACATATATATATCTATGAGCAATTTTGACCCCAAAATACCAAGCTACCCCTATGCCCTTTGTTCGTGTTATCTTTTATCTTTTGCTTTTCCTTTATCTTTCTCTCTTCTTTGCTTGAGTTGTCCCTCTTATGTGTGACAATGCCACTTCTACAACACTTTGATTTTCAAAAAATGCATTCATTTCCAACAAATATTTTCTTGAGAATCTTCACAAACTTCTTTTCAAGAATTGTATTCTTGACTTGAAACCCTAATGGAACGTGTTTCCTTCATCATGGGTTTGTAAAGAAAAAACTTGAGAACCTTCCTCTGAAGTGGGAACAACTTTAATCTTTCCCCTCACGTGGGGGCATATTCTTCCTTACAAAATTCCTTGATGAAGTGAACATCTTCTAGAAGGATTCCTTGATGATGGATCGGTTTGAGAAAGAAACATCTCCTTTGTACTTTCAAACATCGCGTCCCTTGAGTGGACCCCTTCTTTACATTGGGTTTTCGAGGGACCCCTTTGAAAATTTTCCAACTTGTTGATGATCTGCATGACTATTTGCTTACTTTCCTATGTGGCCGCTTTCTAACATGTTCTATCTGTGGGTAAACATGTCACTTTACAAGTGTACCTATGAAGCCACTTTTTGACTTTGTGGAGTTCGCTTTCCTTGGGTTTCCTCCATGTGGGAGATCTTGGGGGATACCTCCCTGCAGGTTTGTGGGCCTGTAGGTTTCTTCTTTTGAGCTTCCTCCATGCGAGAGATCTTGGGGGTAGCTCCCCTGCAGGTCTATGGGTCTATAGGGCGCTTTCTTTGGGTTTCCTCCATGTGAGAGATCTTGGGGGATACCTCCCTATGGGTCTATAGGGCGCTTTCCTGGGTTTCCTTCATGTGAGAGATTTTGAAGGACACCTTCCCTGCAGGTCTGCGGGTCTGTAGGGCACTTTCCCGACTTCCTACATGTGAGATATCTTGGGGGATGCCTCCTTGTAGGTCTACGGGTCTATAAGGCACTTTTCTAGGTTTCCTTTATGCAAGAGATCTTGTGGGATACCTTCCTTGCAGGGCTGTGGACCTATAAGGCGCTTACTTCTTGAGGCTTCCTTCATGTGAGAGATCTTGGGGGTTGCCTCCTTGCAGGTTTGTGGGCCTATAAGATGCTTTCATTCTTCAGCTTCATAGTTCTATAGGGCTATGAAGTCCTTTACTTGTCATGTACTTTCGAGCTCACCAAATCATGGTCTGCTTCCTCGACGGTTCAGGTATACAATTTTAACTCTAATACTTCTTTGATCTACTTTACCAAAGAACTCATCAGTATTCATGCTCACTAAAGTGGGGGAAAAATGTACAGGAGTGAATTTTCACCCCTTATGCAAATTCTCCTTTTACCCTTCCTCACTTTAGAAAACCAAATTCGAAGGCTAAATTCCACATAAGCCCGCTGCCTTCATTCCACTTGGCATCCGTTTTGTGCGTCGACAGAGGAATAACTGTCAGGGATGCCCGTGTGGCGCATAAACGTCCTTGCGACACGCTTACCTCCCTAGAATATTCCTGCATCTAAAGCCTGTAGAGGTGTTACACTTCCCATTGGAGGTCAATTTGTAATGCCCCCTTCGACTATCCACTTGAATATGGCCATTTTTCTCATTCATTCCTTCAAATTCACTCTTCATTCCTTCATTTCATCTCTTCAAGCAATATTCTAAGCACTCAACTTGATCTCTCCAAGCATTCTAGCATTTGCTTCTTTCCTTCTAAGCTTTCAAGCAACACTTTGCACTCCATAGTAGCAACAACAACACTCCATCAACTTCGTAGAGCAAGTGTGGAACAAACACCATTGCAATAGGGGCTTGAGTCCTCTCATTTTCTCCTTCATTAGCTAGTGAGCTCTTGATGGAGGTGGTAATATTTCTACTCCTCTCCTCTACGATTTGGTTGAGTAGCACATTACTGTTTTTTAGTGTTTTTGTGTTCTTTACTTCATTTCCTTTCTTTATCATATATTTCTCCATTGTTGCAAACTTGGTTGTCTGTGGAGGTGGAAACACCAAAATGGGGGTTTGATTGAGGTAGGCTCCTATACAACCCCCCAATAATTTTCCTCTTTCTTGTGTGTAGGTGGAAGTATACTTGGAGCTAGCTGGCGAATAGGCTCTTTTGTGAGATCATTCTTGCCACCTTAACTCTTGTATATTTACTTTATCATATCCGTTTATATATTTCTTATTTCATAGTGTTATTTTGTTCCCTTAAAAACCATTAGCTAGGCTATTAGTCTATTTTCTAGTGGTTCACCTTGTCTTTTTAGTCCTTTGGTCATACAGATGCCAACACACCTGAGAGACGCTAAGGCACTGCGTTGTTGTCCCAAAACTACGCTTTTGTCCTCGGTGAGAGACCTTAGGAGCCTTGATTGAAGGACCTAGTGGTGGTGGTCCCCCTCTCTTACACCCACATATCTTTTAAGTTAGGATTTACTACAAAGGGTATTCCTAGGTATCTGATAATTTTATTTGGTCCACCCCATTAGAACTTATGTTATTTAAGCCATTCAGGTTGTTGGTTATCCCAACTTAGGAGAGTGGTCTTGGTCTTTTAAATTTTGGCTCCAACAACTTTGGCATAAATATCCATTTTATTTATTAGATTTTCAAAGTTATCTTTTTCCAGATTGACAAAGAGTGTTGTGTCATCAACAAACTATATATTGATTAAGTCCTCCATGTTCGGGAGAGAGAGACACCTTGAACTCTTGGGCTTAGTGTAGTGTCTCTTAAAATTTAGTGTAAAGCATCTACAATAATGACAAATAATGAAGGGGCAAGGGGGAAACCCTACCTTATAGACCTCTGAAGATGGATCTCATCTATGAGCTCCCCATTGACCTCTACACCAGCTGTTGTGTCTTTCATAGAGTTTTAACCATTTTTCACATCAATTCTGGAAACCCAAAAGCTTCCAATATCATTAGGATGAAGGGCCATTATATTCTATCATATGCTTTCTCAAAGTCCAGTAATAGCATTCCAATGTTTTTATTAGAGGACCTAGCCCAATCCATTGCCTCCTAGCTGGTTATCCGGTTCTCAAGTATGTATCTCCCTTTTATGAATCCAATTTGAGTGTTATTGATGAATTTTGGGAGGAGAGTGGTTAGCCTTTAGGAGATGGCTTTAGCAAGGAATGGAAGACATTCAAGAGTGTAATCTGTCTCCAATTTTTTAACAATGCTTTGTCTCCCTCTTTAGGGATAAGCTTGATGATGCCCTGGTTTATATCCTTCCCAAGAGAGCCTTTTTATATGGCCTCATTATATACTTGAAGAAGATCATCACTTATCCATTCCACATTCTTCTTGTAGAATTTAACTGGCTTTCCATCTATCCCTGGTGATTTATCATTATAGAGTGAGAGGATTGCATTCTTTACCTCATCCTTTGTTAGTTGCCTATTTATTCTTTCTGCATTTTCATTTGAGACCTTCCTTGGAATTAACTTCCTGCATTTGTCTTTAACCTCATTACATTGAGTGATGTTACTCAGCAGTGAATAAATATTTATAGAATTGAAAGATTTTCCTCTTGATTCCTTCTGGGTCTCTTATCATGGCCCCTCCATTCCAAATGCCCCCTACAACCTCTTTCACTTCCTTTTCCTTTAGTACTTTAAAGAAGTATTTGGACCCTCTATCCCCTTGGGCTACCCAATTTAACTCCAAAACGACCTTCAGAATTATGAGGTGAATAAAGACCTAATTGACATAAAAGGGAGCCTAAGGAAAATCCAAAACTACAAAATTGACTTTTTAATTTTGTGGTCATGTGTTTAGTCCCGAAGGGCTTAAGTGTTTGCACAAACCTGCCTTGAAAGTGAAACTTTCAAAGGTCGTAACTTTCCCATCTAGGGGGATTTTTTTGTGGTATTTTTTTAACTGCATGTTTTACTAAACTCTATGTGATTGTGTACAGGAATTTTATTTTCAAAGTCTCTAAGATTTAATTTTAAAAAATATTGGTTACATTTAATTTTTTGGGTGTATTCAATTTTACTTTGTTAACATGTGTGTTATTTTTGTTCATATCTAAAAGTAAAACTTGTAAAACATAAAATAAATTCTTCTTTTTCCCCTCAAAAGAATCATTAGTTAACAAATTACATTTACAACATTCTAAATATTTTGACAAATAAAATAGAGGACAAATTTATCTACATCATCCATAAAATTAAAGTCTAGATTAAAAAACTAATCTAAATCATTCCAAATAATTGTTCATCACATCTATTTGATTATTCTTATTAATTAAAAGGTTAAACTTTGATTTATAAAGTTTTCATAAATTTAAAATTAATATTTAAAAATTTAAAATTTCACTTTATGAAAGAATAAGATTTCTTATAGGTGAAGTTTATAGTACTTAACTTTGGTACTTAAAAAAAAATGTCTTAGTATAAGAGATTAAAAAGATACTTAAAAAACCAAACACTCAATAACATGCTTATTTCATCTATAGTATTTTTTAAAATTACATAAAATAATTATTTTTCAAATATTTATGATTATAATTTTTTATTATTTTTATATATTATTTTAATAATATTATATTAAATTATAAATCATTTTAAAAATATTATGCTAAACAATAGTATTGATTAATCTTTTTATTTTTACAAACAAGAAGTTATTCTTTTAACAAATTTAGTAGTGGATGAATTTTTCTTTAAAGCCCATGACCCAAGTCTCTAAAAATAATTATGAATCATATATACACAAAAAAAATTATTGATCAAAAAGTTAAATAGTAAAAATGTGATAGCAATTAAAATCACATTGAATAAAAACAAACATTATGATTTTAATATTAAAAACTAAGCTAGTTGCTACTTTGGTAATGAATATAATGAAATGATAGATAACAATAGAATGCCGTATTGTAAATAAAATATTCTATAAAAAAAAAAGAAGTGTTTGTGTGAGAGTCAAAATCAAATAAAAAAAGAAAGGAGAATAAAAAATAGGAATTAAACTATAATTAAAATTATGAAATTTCACATTTTAATTGAGCTCATTAATAATTTACATCAAATCAAAATGAATTAAATAAAAAACTCAATGCAAATTATCATTATGGATAGAGTGGATGTGCTAAAATCATTTGGGATATATGTTACTTAATATTGTAGCATTTACTTGCTTGAGTTGAGATGGTGAAAATGAAGGATTAAGCTCTAATTTATAGAATTTTTTTAGAAGAAATTAAATGGTGGAGATTTAGCATTGATTTGTAAATTAGATAATAAAATACTATTTAATGAATTTAATTGTGATAAAGTAAAAGAATTAAGATAAGATTAATTGTTTTAATGGATTAAGAGGTGATGAGTGCATTAAATGTTAATGTGAGATGATATTATATAAATTATTGTATACATGATTTTCATGTTTACGTTTTGCCTCTCTATAAAATGGTGTTGTCACTAGAAGAAGTAATGTCATTTCAAAGAAAGTAGATATGGACACAAGGTGTGTTGATATTGATGAAAGATAATGGTCCCAAAGCATCAAAAGATGATGGTGAATCAGTTGGATTGATTAGATTGGTCGATTGATTAGATGATTTAATACTTGGATAGATATTGGATTCAACATGTAGATTCAAAAGATCTTGGGATTTAATTAGATGATGATATGAAGATATGGGCTTTCAAGAGGATTGTCAGGTTGGAAGAACACAAGTGTGCTCTTGAAATAGATGAAATGATATTAACAAAGATATAGGGAAATAATATATGAAGGTTGGAAGAAGATTAAGAGAAGTAGGATGATGTAGAGATGGAGGCTAGAAGGAGAATAGTAAGGATGATGGAAAGAAATTAGGATGGTAGTGTAGACATTGAAAAATGTCCTAATCGATGTCATACACTTAAAATCAGGTTTATTAACATCATTTCCTCTTTATTCATCATCTTTTCGCTTAATTGATTTAATTAGCCTAGCTAATTAATTAATTACATCATTTTCGTCTATTTGGCCTAATTAATTAAATTGGGTTAGTTCATCTCTTTTTGCACTAACACTTCATCTCATTAAATTAAATAAATCAAAATATTTAATTTAATCTCCTAAGTCATCTTATTTAATTAAATAACCCTATCCTATTTAATTAAATATCATTTCACCCCTCCTCTATTTATTAAATCATCTAATTTAATAAATATCTTCTAATTCTTCTATTCCCTAATTGCATAAATTAAACCTTGTTTAATTGACAATTAAACTAATTATTCCTCTAATCAAAGGGAATATTCCCATGGAATATTCTTTATCCTTTTTTGCATAATTAAAACTTTGTTTTAATTTGCAAATTAACCTTTTTCCTCACCCTAATGGAATATTTGTTAGGGTTAGAAAGGTAGATATCTAACAATTAAATGCAGATTTAAGTAATAAAAAGAGAAACTAAAACACACATAGAATAAATTATAACACAGAGAATTTAACGTGGTTCACCCAATCCGGGCTACATCCACCAAACCGTAGCCATCCAATACTTTTATTATCCAGTACAAAACCTATTACAATCTTGCGAATAATCGTGCTTTTATCATCATACTGTAACACCCATCCGAACCCCTTTTTAACAAGCTTAGAAGCTTCCAGATTTTGGGTTCTACAAAATTAGATTTTTCCCTTTTTCGGTGATGACGCGAAAAAGTAGGAGGAAAATTTTTCTCGGGGGCTGCCGCCCCTAAACCCCCAATTCAAAACAAAAAACAAATACAAAACAAATGAAACTGAATACCAAAGAATAAAGGGAAGCAACCAATATATATATATATATATCAATACAAAAAAGAAATTTTCAATCAAAATACAAAGAACACAACCAATTAAAATAAACACAAATCACCCAACCAAAACAAATCCAAAAATACAACCAAAATACAATATGAAACAACCAAAAAACAATATGAAACAACAAAAAGAAATTTTCAATAAAAAAATAAATAAATAAATATATATATATATATATAGATTCGAAAACAAATAAAAGAATAAAACTACAAAGAACACAACCAAATAAATAAATAAAATAAAAATAAAATAAATAAATAAATAAATAACTAAATAAACACAACACCAAACTAAAACAATTACAAAAAAAAAACAAAAACAACCAGTAACCAAAATGAAACAACGAAAAAATCACAATGCAAAAAAATTGCACTCAAATATATTTGTATTCATATGTAATTCAAAGTAATTATGTACGAATACAAAAGTATGTGGAAGTGAAAATGGCCTGAAAACAAATAAAATTAAACCAATACAAAAAGAATTGCATTCAACTATATATATATATATATACTAGCACTTGCACCGGAAGGAGGTGCAATGATTACGCTGATTGTTTTTATATTTGTCAGTCAAATTAAAATACAGTTTTTGAGTTATATGTTGCTTGAAGCATGTTCAAAACTTTTTATTAGTTCTTAATTTTAACATTTAAATATTCTATTACATTATTATAAATAAAATTAATTAAGTTAAATTTAAGTATGTTTACTAAACTAATCTTATATATATATATATACTATTGAGAAATGAATGACATTCAACATTATAGTTAACTTGATTATTAGATCCATCTACCCAGAAAGTGTGAAACCTATTTTCATACTACTCTCATGGACTTTTAGGCTTACAAAAGTAAAAGTAAGATTAGTAGGAGAGGAGGGAATATCACAGATGTGTAGGATTTTGGTTTTATTTTACTTGACAATGATAATTTGAAAATTGTTGGTGAGCACATGCTCTAAATCTCTCACATATTAATCAAATTGGCCTCCAAAACAATTCAAAATGGTGTCACTTTGTAGTTATTTTTGTTGATTTGTTCCACAACTTTGCTAATAAGGTCTTCAGATGAAATGGGTTTTCATGAAATAAAACTATTACAATCCATCATCATATGAAGGCATTGATTAGAGTGTGGGTATTTTGGTGGAATAATGCAGTTTGTAGTAGGTGTCAGGGGACCATTTGGTGGATTAGATGGGAGCATTGATTAAGCCCACTATGAATATTCAATCCTAGTTTGAATATGAAGCTTTATAGTTGATACACAACCATGTTTGTCAGAGCCCGAATCACCTTCAAAACTATGATCATCAATTCCACAATTTTCAGTAACCCATCTTAACTTTGTTGGTTGTTAGGCTGCAATTATCTGCATAGGCCATAATCATCTGATCCAATGATTCAATATGCAAGAAAGGGCATTTACAACCCAAGCTAAGGCAATAGTAAATTCCTAGATTGTGTTGTTCTTTTAAAGCTGTGTATTTTGTATTAGTAGTTTGAAATCTTATTCTACATGGGTTTTGGTTTTCAGAGCTCATCTAGGTCCAACAATGTATCAAAGCAAAGTTCCATTAGTTCTAAAAGTACTTTGAGCTCAAGGAGCTCCAAAAGCATATCTGATGCAGACAACCCATATGTCGGGTACCACTACCTTAGGCTGGCTCATTCCCTTCATATATCTAGAAAGAAGAACGATGTTAAAGCCATGGACTATGCACTGAAAGCAATTGATTTGTTTGAAAAAGGGAGCAATGCAAAAGCAACGCGCTTGTAATGGGACTTCATCTTTTGGTTGTCGTTAAGTGTAGGCTTGCACACTATGAAGAATTCATTCAAATATTGAAGAGGTCGTTAGCCATGTACAACCCTGAGATGGGCTTTGAGCATGCTTTTCGAGCATTTGCAGGGCATATGCAACTTGGAGTTATATATTTTATGTTGGTTCAATATGAGAACGCAACATAGTCTTATCATGCAGGGCTCAAAATTCAAAAGCAATTTCTAGGAGCTATGGATTGCAGAGTTTCCCATTCATGCCTATACATTGCAGAGTCTCACTTGCAAGCAAGTTTTTTCTTTAACAAACATATAAATGCGATCAATTCCACAATTTTTGGTAACCCATCTTAACTTTGTTGGTTGTTAGGCTGCAATTATCTGCATAGGCCATAGTCATCTAATTTGATGATTCAACATGCATGCAAGGGCATTTATAGCCCAAGCTAAAGCAATAGTAAATTCCTAGGTTGTGTTGTTCCTTTAAAGCTCTAGTTTTTGTATTAGCATTTTGAAATCTTATTCTACATGGGTTCTGGTTTTCAGAGCTCATCCAGGGCCAACAATGTGTCAAAGCGAAGTTCCATTAGTTCTAAAAGTACTTTGAGCTCAGGGAGCTCCAAAAGCATATCTAATGCAGATAGGCCATATGTTGGGTACCACTACCTTAGGCTGGCTCATTCTCTTCATATGTTTGGAAAGAAGAACAATGTTAAAGCCATGGACTATGCACTAAAAGCTTTGAGCATGCTTTTGGAGCATTTACAGGGCATATGCAGCTTGGAGATACATATTCTATGTTGGGTCAATATGAGAACACAACACAGTCTTATCATGCAAGGCTCAAAATTCAAAAGTGTTTTCTAGGAGCTATGGATTGCAGAGTTGCCCATTCATTCCTATACATTGTAGAGTCTCACTTTCAAGCAAATTTTTTCTTCAACAAACATATAAATACAAGTTACATATTAATCACACTCAATTTTTTGTAGTTAGAAAAAAAATTATATTATGAGTTGTCTGCTCCTTAAAACCTGGCATTGCTGCTAGATTTGGGGATGTTAATGCCAATTAACCAAAAGACTGATGTGTATCACATGTCCTTTGTTGGAAATGAAGAGGGTGAAAATGTAGGTTGTGAAGAGAACTATTCTAATATTAACCAAGAAACTGTATCCATGGTTTGATCTCAAGTAAAGTTGATTAAAGGTTGCGAACTTCCTGGGCAAGGCCATTTTAACTTTTTCTTTAGATCCTTAGCATCCACTATTTATCCTTCAAATTGATTGCAATTTAATCTTTTAATGATTTTATTAACTATGAAATTGTTTTCTCTTGTAGATGCACTAACCGTATATTTTATAGTCCCACTAAGAAGTTGGAGAATTTTTTTTTGCGACATATATTTTGCACATTGCTTGTTCAATTTACAATTTTATGTTTTTATTATTTGACACTAAATTTGAGGCTTAAGTGACATTAATAAATAAAATAATAAAATGCATTTATCAAGAAGAATAGTATGTCATGAATTTCCTCTTCCTATCTATAAGGAAATGTAGCCTACTTCGTGTGACTCAAAATCTAACATCTACATTATATTTCCTAGGCGTGATACTGAGAAGATAAATCATCTAGAAGTAGAAACCCATGAAAAATACCACAAAAATCCTTTGAATCCTTCAAAAGTAGCCTTACATTTGACATTCCAGATGAATGAAGAAACAAAATAGTCTGTTCAAATCATCTTGTCTTTGCTATTAAATGTGTTTTCCTTGCAATGGTCTGGCTTTTGATTGCATTGTTGATCTTGAATCGATGTTGATGTCAATGCAATTATTCTACTTTAACGAGTGCTCCATCACATTAGATCTACCCCTCATGTTTTAATTGACTCGGCCAATGTCTCGATCAAACAGACCATGCAATTTACAGAAGCATAGGAGTTATGTGAGCATGCTCTGAAGATTCACATTGAACAATGTAGTATAGATTCAGATGAGGTGATGTATGATAGAAAGCTATTGGTCCTTGCTCTTACTAGAAAGGGAAACCATGAGAAAGCATGAGAAAATATTTTTCTAGCCAAATAAACACTTTTATCCAACAAATATGATGTTGAAGTTGCAAACATAGATGTTAGCATTGGGGACTCTAATCTTACTTTGGGTCTCAATGATGAAGCAGGAGTTGCCTACCAGAAAGCTCTTCCATTTTTTGAGTGGGTACATGGTAAAGACAACATAATTGTAGTTGCATTATCTTTAAGCCATGTCAAGGTTTGTATGAAAAGAGGAACAATAAGGGAATCAAAGAGCTACTATGTAATGTCCCCTTCTAGTTGACATTGACATATCAGCAGGATTAGCCTATTAATGGCTCTCGTAGGCTAATGAGGCATGGTGGGAGAGTCAGCTGGCAGTCATTTGGTGATTACTTAGCTCAGTATTTGTTTGGAGTAAGGTTTTCCATCATATGTCATCATTATTTCTATTTATGGAAACCTTATTTTATAATTTGATGTTGAGATGCACTTTATTAATAATATAATATTTTAATATTTTATAAAGTGCAAATAATTAAAATATATTGGAATCTTCTAGAAGTCAAAAAGATAATATTATTTTATTGAGGCCAACCTCTAGAGGAAATGCATAAATAGACCTTGAGGTCTCACCATTGAGCATCCAGATTTGATGAATTGTTGATTGGTGATTTCTTCTTGAGCATTTGTGGAGCCAAGTGGTCTGCAGATAATCAATTTGTCTTTGGGAACAAAAACTCCCATTGATAGCATAACTGAGGGAGTGAAATATCTCTTGAAGGGTTGCATTATTGGAGGAAGGTATCTCAACCTTTCTATTTGTGCTAGATTGGAGAAGAAATACAAAGAATACAAGGGTTTGATGCATATCCATTTGCAGATTATAAGGCATTGAAGATTCATTGTGGAATATTTTTATTTGCTAGCTGCTACAGTAATGCTACAGTACCCATGCTATAGTGCCGCGTACAGTGATTTGCTATAGTGACGCGCTAAAGTAGTCGCTACAGTACCCGCGCTATAGTAGTCGCTACAGTACCAACATGAACAGTAAAAATCATATTTTGAGCATTGCGTGGAATTAATATTGAAGATAAATGAGTGGCAGACCTGTAGCTTCATCTTGCAGCCATTACTTATTATATTTCAAGCATTTGTGAGCAGTTTGGAGCATACACTTTAGGGGTTTCAGTTATAAATTTGATAGTCATCAATTGCTGTTCAAGAATCTAAGAAATAATCATTGATTGGGCCTTACTACAACACTCATAGGTCATACAACACCCTACATTGTAGGTCGTACAGTCCCAAGTGCTGGGCGTGTTCATCCTTGGCCTAATCGCTTGGCTTTTTGAGTTGAATTCACCTCATCATTGGGTTGAGCATAGGCGGCTTTCAAAGACCAGGTTCCTCTTGTTTTGTATGCAAGTATAGTCTTTTAGATGCATTCATGGTAGCTGATCTTAGACATACTTTGCTTCAGATCTGATTGTAAACATTGATTTGGTTGTAAGACAAGAGTCTTGGCGTCTTCATGATATTTTGTACTTGGGCTTGTATACACATAAAGAAGATATATGTTGCATGACAAGTGTTTGTTGAAATGTCATATTAGAAGCACTCCTTATCAACATTCTTGCATGCATGCCAATTGTATGATGAAATGTCACTTGGCTGTAGGTGATCATTTTGTTCATGAAATTCACATAGTTGAATTTGAAAGGTCAAAAAGAAGTTGCATTTGCATCCAACTCATTGTTTAGACATTGTAGCAATGATTGTAAATCTTTTGAATTACATTTCATATCATCTTCAAGCATTTATATCAGATTGATAACTCAGACCAGCAAGCTTAAAGTTTGCATTTGAAGTGTTTGACAATATTCCTTGAGGTAAAATTCTCATCAGATTTCAAGGGATATTACAGTGGTATCAGAGTGGTTTCCTGCCATCCTTTGGGTCAGAAATTGTCTTCATTTATGCAACAAAGTGACAGGACTAGGAGATATATAGCTAGAGAAAAAAGGAAACAAACACAGTGGCCATCACACCCTGAACAAGACACCTTATCAACAGTTGTTGCAGCAAGACACCAAGAGATTGGTGGCACCATGGAGGAAAGAAGAGAAGGTGATCCTCCTAGAAATGAAAGGAGGAATGGGGATAGAGGTGAAGAATTATTGGAAAGAATGGCCCAAGCATTTGAAGGTTTTTTAGCTTCCTTGCAGCAGCAGATTCAACAGAACAGAGTTATTTTGGAAAATAGAACAAGGAATAACAAGGATCAAGATGAGGATAGGAGTGTAGCTAGATCAAGGAGAGGGAAAGGAACCACTTCTCGTACTACTGATAGGCCATCATGACCTACCTTCTTAAGGGAAGAGCGGGCTGCAGAAGAGAATGTTGAAGATGTTGAGGAGCCTACCTTGGCTGATGCATATATGGCTGCTCATGATGAATGGAAACTATTAACACCAGGAGCTCGAGAGCTCATGCATTTTGACCATTTTGTACAAACGAGGATGGACTACTACAGGTCTTGACAGGAGAGAAGACCTCAGAATCAGAATAAGGATCTTAAGCAACCTACTAATAAACTTATTTTGCCCATGTTTGATGGGAGTGGCAAGACTACTACACAGTCATGGATTCATAAGTTGGATACTTTCTTGGCTCTTCGACCCATGACAGAAGAGGAAGCCATCAAGTATGCCACTTTGCATTTGGAGGGTGCAGTGCACAAATGGTGGCATCATGGGTTAGTTACATTGTAGCATAATCAGATCACATCTTATCAGGAGTTTGTGGATAGATTGGTGGAACGCTTTGACAAGAAAAACCCAGAATCATACTTCAGAGATTTGGCTCAACTCAAGCAAGTTGGGAGTTTGGAGAACTACATTGGGGACTTTCAGAGATTGTCAGTAATGGTTCCCAACATTTCAGAGAGACGACTAGTGGTGTTATTTATGGAAGGCTTATTGGAGCCTATGAGAGGATGGATAAAAGCCTTTGATCCTCCTACTCTTCAGGAGGCAATGAAGAAGGCTAGGAATATGGAGTTTGCAGCACCAAAGAGCAAGAGCTTGCATAAGGAAATCCCTTCGACAAGCAATGAGACTCCTCAACAATCAGACAAGAAAAATAAATCAACACCTATGATGAATGAGGAGACACGAGAAGAGTTGAGGAAGAGGAAATTATGCTATTGGTGCAAGGAGCCTTACAACAAGGATCATGATTGCCCTTTGAGGCCTAAGGGAAAGGCAAACCGTTTCATGTGGGCATACTTTGAGGACTCCGATTCTGATGATGTGGATCAACAGGTTGCTTCAAAACTTGACCAGGATGAGAAGACTTCTGCTCCCATGGTGTTTCTTGCCAATGTTTAGGATGAGACTACATTCAGGTTCGGAGGGACAGTTGATGGACAACGTTGCTTCGCTATGCTTAATACTGGTGCGACACATAATTTTATTAATGGAGATTTTGTAGCTCGGTGCAGACTTCAGGTTGAGGATTTTGATGGATTCAGAGTTTGAGTTGCAGATGGATATACCCTCGCATGCACCAGAAAGATTGCTAATCTCACCTTGAAATTGAATAGCTATGAGTTACATTCAGATTTTTATGTGGTCAACATGGGAGAGATGGACATAGTTTTGGGAATGAAGTGGCTCCAGGACTTGGGAGTATTTACCCTCGATGTACCAAAGATGGAAATGTATTTTGAGGTTGATGGTAGGAGGCATGTATTAAGGGGTATTACGGATGGTGGTTTGCATTCTATCAGAGGGCTGGACAGTAAGAGAAAGAAGGTGATTCATGAGAAACATGAGATGACTCTCAATCCATTGTTCGAGGTGGAAGCTGCTTGGTCATATGAAAACCCACTCTATGGCTTGGATGATGATAAATCTCTTGATTCCAGTCTTGAGATGAGCATTGTTGATAGTATTTGTGATCCTACTAGTGCATTGGGATTGCAAACGGGACTCACAGAGGAGATTTCAGAGGTGTACATGGTGAGGAGTGCTTATAACTTCATTTTTGATTCTCATGTACATGACCTATTCAGGATGCACAATTCAGAAGCGCATGTGATGGATAGATTGGATGATAGTTCATCTTGTACGAAGTTTGGAGGCAAGGATGATCAGTCTCTTGGCTTGCTTCCACTTGAGGCTTATACTTTTGCAGCACTTGGTGATGGTATTGAGTTGGTACGACAGTTTCAGTTTGTGCAAATGTTGCAGGAATTGTTTGGTGATGACAGGGACATTATGTAGTTCTTTTTGTGGGATCCAGGTGGTGAATTGCTTGAGGACAAGCAATTTTAGGAGGGGCGGACTGTAATGTCCCCTTCTAGTTGACATTGACATATTAGCAGAATTAGCCTATTAATGGCTCTCGTAGGCTAATGAGGCATGGTGGGAGAGTCAGCTGGCAGTCATTTGGTGATTACTTAGCTCAGTATTTGTTTGGAGTAAGGTTTTCCATCATATGTCATCATTATTTCTATTTATGGAAACCTTATTTTATAATTTGATGTTGAGATGCACTTTATTAATAATATAATATTTTAATATTTTATAAAGTGCAAATAATTAAAATATATTGGAATCTTCTAGAAGTCAAAAAGATAATATTATTTTATTGAGGCCGACCTCTAGAGGAAATGCATAAATAGACCTTGAGGTCTCACCATTGAGCATCCAGATTTGATGAATTGTTGATTGGTGATTTCTTCTTGAGCATTTGTGGAGCCAAGTGGTCTGCAGATAATCAATTTGTCTTTGGGAATGAAAACTCCCATTGATAGCATAACTGAGGGAGTGAAATATCTCTTGAAGGGTTGCATTATTGGAGGAAGGTATCTCAACCTTTCTATTTGTGCTAGATTGGAGAAGAAATACAAAGAATACAAGGGTTTGATGCATATCCATTTGCAGATTATAAGGCATTGAAGATTCATTGTGGAATATTTTTATTTGCTAGCTGCTATAGTAACGCTACAGTGCCGCGTACAGTGATTTTCTACAGTGCCGCGCTATAGTAGTCGCTACAGTACCAACGTGAACAGTAAAAATCATATTTTGAGCATCGCGTGGAATTAATATTGAAGATAAATGAGTGACATACATGTAGCTTCATCTTGCAGCCATTACTTATTATATTTCAAGCATTTGTGAGCAGTTTGGAGCATACACTTTAGGGGTTTCAATTATAAATTTGATAGTCATCAATTGTTGTTCAAGAATCTCAGAAATAATCATTGATTGGGCCTTACTACAACACTCACAGGCCATACAACACCCTACATTGCAGGCCGTACAGTCCCAAGTGCTGGGCGTGTTCATCCTTGACCTAATCGCTTAGCTTTTGGAGCTGAATTCACCTCATCATTGAGTTGAGCATAGGCGGCTTTCAAAGACTAGGTTCCTCTTGTTTTGTATGCAAGTATAGTCTTTTAGATGCATTCATGGTAGCTGATCTTAGACATACTTTGCTTCAGATCTGATTGTAAACATTGATTTGGTTGTAAGACAAGAGTCTTGGCATCTTCATGATATTTTGTACTTGGGCTTGTATACACATAAAGAAGATATATGTTGCACGACAAGTGTTTGTTGAAATGTCATATTAGAAGCACTCCTTATCAGCATTCTTGCATGCATGCCAATTGTATGACAAAATGTCACTTGGCTGTAGGTGATCATTTTGTTCATGAAATTCACATATTTGAATTTGAAAGGTCAAAAAGAAGTTGCATTTGCATCCAACTCATTGTTTAGACATTTTAGCAATGATTGTAAACCTTTTGAATTACATTTCATATCATCTTCAAGCATTTATATCAGATTGATAACTCAGACTAGCAAGCTTAAAGTTTGCATTTGAAGTGTTTGACAATATTCCTTGAGGTAAAATTCTCATCAGATTTCAAGGGATATTACATACTATGAAAATGCACTAAGGATTTATTCCAGGGAAAAGTTGGGCCAATTCCTAGATGAAATTGCATCTAGCTTGACAGAAGTTGCGGGGTTGTTTGAATCAATGGGAGAATATGAACATTCACTTCGCTTGTTTCAACGAGCCCTTGAACTTCTGGAGAAAATTCCTATACGGCAGAGTGAAGTAGCTACCATTGAAGCACAAATGGGGGTTTTGTTCCACATGATAGGAAAATATGAGGAAGCTTACATAGCCTTGAAGAGTGCACTATGCAAGTTTAGACGTGGGACACAAAGAAAGACTTGGTTTTGGGAATGCTTCTCAATTTGATGGCTCTTGCTTGTTTGGACCTCGATGCACTATGGGATGCAACTAAAATTTTAGAAGCAAAGAGCATTTTATACATCCATTTAAAATTCTACATGCATTTACAATATATAATTATTTATGAATCACATCAGATCATTGAATCAACAATTTTGAGCTTTGTCAATCCTTGAGTTGTGATACTTTTGCAAGGGTTTTACATGCTACACTCTTCTCTATTCTTCACAATGTTGTATTTACAAAGAGAACCAAACTGCCCTGTCTTTCCATTGTTATAGAGACTGTCCTATCTCTCATGCCCATGCCTGTGATTGTCATCATAACTAATTGCCTTAAAACTGTCATGTATTGGATTACCTTGGCATTTCATCTATTTTTTATTGCACTTTTTGATCTTTATTGACCATAATCTTTAGTGCAAAGATCTGAAACTTTTCTATCTTAGGTCCTCCTCTTGTGTTTATTGCTCATGGCTAATGATACTTTTAACTCTACCATTACCTTTTCCTTTAATTCAAGCATCCTTGAACATTTTGCTGCCTTCCCCAAGCTCCATTCTGCACATCTGATCTAGACAAAGCAAATGTATTATGATTTCCTCATATGAGGGTTCTATTATTATCATTGGCCTGTCTATTAGAATTCTCAAGTTTTTTGTGTTTGACTTTTCAAAATTTATGGTGGGGAACTTTTCAAGTGGCATTTAGGTTTGAGAGTTATTAATATAGTCTTTAAAAATTTATGAATAGATTGTTTGATACAAATCTTGCTCCTTTGTAGGGTTAAGATTATGCAAACTCTCTTATTTTATAGTCTCTTGAAACCATACACGTAACTAAAATGTGTGGTCTATAGGAGAGGGGGCTTTGCCTCATTAATTAATTTTAATGTGGAAGTAACTCAAATGTGGGATGCGACGTAGGGCTTAAGTTATGCATGTATCAAAATGTTGAAGGGTATCTTCTTGTCTCACATTCGCTACAAGTGGGTCCAAAAAGTGTCTTCTATAATAATCTAATCTGATTGAAATTTTGTGGAGAAAAAAGCTCTCCTTGGTTTGATATTGGCTAAAATATATGTTTGTCATGGAAGAGGTGTATATGTTAGTATAATAATATTGTTAATATTATTTGCATCCTGAGCTACTTGAGTGTTTATCTAAAAACTTACTGTTTTCAAGTCTTGTAGATTTGTGGCATATAGATTCCGAATTTCAAAGGAATAAATAGAAATTCTCTGATCTTTCTGACATAAATTTGATAAAGGCAACAACCAAGAAAGAATGGTGACTTTTTAAGTCCGTAGCAAATCCAATTCACCTTAACCTTATAGCACTCTTATTAAAAAGGCCAGGGAAATTAGTTTTACTTGGGTTCGTAATAGACAACCAGTTTAAATGCTTACAGGCAAAGCTTCATAAGGTCCATCAAGAATTAAAGACAATAAGATGAACTATACCTCCACACAACATGTTCAATATATAAAAATATAAATCATAAGCTTTAAACTTGGTTTCAGTATACTCTGGTTATAGGAAATCTTTTGAATTTCACTCACTGAGATTATGTACAGTCAAACTAAGCATCACATATTTGAATCTGTTTACTTTGGCATTAATAGCATAGTTTGAGTTTTTGGGACTCAGTTAGAGATAGAGCTTTGGTAGAGTCTAATCCAACCAGCCTAGACCAGATTGTGAAAATGTTTCACCTCCAAAAAGCCAGTCAACTAGCCACATCACACTTTTCCTGAAAAATCTTCTAATCTTTGGCGTTTGCTTAGGCCCCAAATCTATTGTTTAAGCCATAGACACTTAAATTTTACTCCAATGCATCTTAATTTCAAAATAGTTGTTAAAATTACCTTAATAAAGATCAAGGATGTATTTATTCAGACTCTATATACTAAGGCTCCAGTGCTTCTCAAGAAAAAGTGCTTAATATTCACGCATCAATACAGGCATTGCAATTGATCAACAACTCTGATGTTTTTCAAAGCTCTTTAGGCATTTACTAATTTTCCTTCTCAGTTCTTAGCTTGGACATGGCCATTGCAGTGGGCTTTCTGGTTAGTGTGAATGTTAGTGATCTTCATACTGTTATATTATAGCCTTGGAATTTTTGGGCCTCTAGTTTCAGTACATATTGTCTTTCATTGAAGACCTTTTAGAACTATTTATGGCCCCTATCAACCCTTTTTCTGTCATGATAT
This sequence comes from Sequoia sempervirens, assembly GCA_007258455.2. Classification (NCBI taxonomy): domain Eukaryota; kingdom Viridiplantae; phylum Streptophyta; class Pinopsida; order Cupressales; family Cupressaceae; genus Sequoia; species Sequoia sempervirens. The sequence goes on along the minus strand of VDFB02379711.1, from coordinate 35,096,396 downwards.
ACCTAGTTTTCTTATAGCAATTTCATACTTCAGTTGTCATAGAAACTTCCTGATATCACTATCTATTATCATGCATCCATTCATTTTTGTCTGTTTTACATAAACCACAAATCTCACTGAAAATTATAGTTGATTTAATCATTCATTGATTCCAAGAAAATAATGTTGCGTCCTTCAACCTAGTTCAAAATGACAGCAGGCCACTTAATATTGTACACTTGGGGATTTTAAATTAAATAAATAATTACCAAGAAACTCTAGTATACAACCGAGGACCACATCCCCATCCCTACACCTGCAAGTTTTGGTGACTACATTTTTACATAATATAGTAATATAGCCATACACTTGGTTACTCGCATATTCTAATATTAATGGCATCCCCATCCCTGTCCTAAAACTCATACCCTCACATCTCTATAACTATTGATTCTTCCATAGTAGGAGACATAAAGGCTCATCTTTTCTGCATGTAGGGATAGTATAGAAGGCAAAAAGCAATAAAGATCATATTCTATTAGAAAAGACACAGTTAAGTGATAGCTGGTCAATATGAAAAAAAAATCATTTTGTATATATTTTTTCACTTTCCTTAGTTCCTGTCAGTTTCTTTTTTGTATTCCATACTGTAACAATACAAAACTCCAAATAGCTAAAAATCCATCAACCCAGTAGAAATCTCAACATATTATCAAAAGCAAGTACATGACCAAGTTTAATAATTATAAATTAGTATACAACAACAGGGTAGTGTCTCATAATACAAGAATTCTCTCTAATTGTGCAGGTCATAATAAAACTGCAAAGATTGGCATCAATAAATTTGGATACAAAATATGATACATAACTTGTATAGTAGAATGTTGTCAAATAATTACATTATAATGATACATTTATGTAATGCAACACTAATTAGAAGGTGCAAGAACATCTTCATATTTTAACGCATTCCTGTGTTATGCCAACATGTTATAGATGTCATTCACTTGTGTTAGGCCTAAGTCTAATTGTCGCCCTACCTTAAGTTAACCTAATACTGATGCTTGATGTCACATTTGCCTTCTCTTATGCAAGCACAATTAGAACTCATTGAGATCTGTTACAAAACAATAAATATTGTAACCATGAAATTTGGCACCTGTGACTCAAAACTACCCATTAATAAGTTGTTCCTTGTTGTAAATTTTACAAGCATCTTCCAGATTTGAGTGAATTGCGATCAGCCACTGTCTACAATACATCTAGGTTGATGTTTATGTTATTGAAACTATACGCTTCTTTTCAACTCCAAGAACCACATAAGTGAATCACAATCTTTGAGATTTTGTACAGGGTAGCTCATAAGTTTAAGAATATTGATAGCATCTAACAGAATGATCACTAAGTACTGGAAGCAAAAATGATATCATTGGTTATATTGAGTGGTTATTCGACAATTTTTTCCTCAAAGCGTGGAGGTTTGAGTCATTCCAAGAGAATGAATTAATAAAACCATAATGCAAAGCTACCACAAACCAGAAAATTGATATGATCAACTTTCCTGCCCTCCAACCTTTATTCCATCTCTCTTCCTATTCATGAATTGAGGTTGACAAGTTGCATCCGGTGACAACTTTCATGAGCAGAAGATAAATGAAATAATCCATAATGATGTTCATCATGACAAAATATTATCAGTTTTGCTTCATGTAATATGACCTTGGCTGTTTTTCATCCATAAGTATTACTATTATCATCTCTTAAACCAAACAAAAGCATCTTAATTAACTTAAGAAAATACTGAACTCAACACCTGTATATGCAACTGTGGCACCTGATGCTGCTCTTCCCAGAAAAGATAATAGATATAGGACAACATTACCTGGAAACAGGATGCTAGATTCTAAATTACAGGGAAATCAACATAATATTTTTTTCCAATATACTTGTATTATCAAAAAGCCCTATTATGTGTAATCAGACGAGGTTTGCAATTAGCAACTGTGTATTCAGTGTATGCATGTTATTCTATGCATGCAGAATTCACAGCCCTTGATGCACAAAATGCTACTCCCTATCACTTGCATAAAATTCAAAATAATCTAGAGCAATACCCTTGATTAACAATAAAGATCAAGGACCATAAGATTCCAAAGAATCTCGAGCAGTAAACTATGTAGAGAAGAATTATTGACCAGATTTCAATACCCAAAAATGTCTCATTATTGTATTCTAAATCTCACTAGTATTCAACAAAGGCACTTGCCATGAGGAACAATTTCTTGTCATGACCACTTGTAGCAACTCTATGAACAGATTCAGTAGCGCCGACTGTATTTTCCATGCATGCAGCAACTTTATTTGCAGTCTCCTGTGAAATTTTCCATTCCAAAGGGCCCGTGCAGGAACGTTGCCAACACCCATGAACATTAGAGCAAATGAAATCCAAGACAAACCACATCCTTAAAAAATGTTCTCACCACCAGATGTATTTCTTTATTTTAATTTTTGTTTGTGAAGCTCCCCTCCTCATTTTGGGAGCTTCTGTCAACTATAATTTGAACTATTAATTAGAGCAGATGCCCAATTAAGTAGGCCAAACTCTCTTGTTTAGATAGGGAGAGGTGATGGATAGATATATAGATAAGATTTTATTAATGTCCATGAGGATAAATCAATGTAGGAACTACAAGGATCCAACCAATTTATGCTGGATTAGCATAAGATAAACTGATCATAGATGACTAAAGGTCAAGGAAAGGGCAGTTTTGTAGGCCACCACCAAGTGAGATATCACTTGGTTTTCCAGTTTTGCAAATAGGGCTTTTAGAATAAGAACTTGAAATTGATGACAACGTGGGGAAGTTTTGAAAGACAACTTAGTATATGGGTTTTGAATTTGGATCTGAGTAATCAAATCATGGCTTTGTGGGAGGGGCAATGATATCATGAGAAGTGAAAATTTTAAGAAACAAGCTCGGACAACTGTAACTCATGATCACTGGTACCTCCTCGCATTTCATAAGTATGGCTAAGAGTTCCCATATTATTTCTTAAATGGCTGAAACAGATTCATATTTCATAATATAGCTAATTAAGGGTCGGTAGTTTCAAGAGTAACTATGAAGTGGCAAGAACTCCCAGTTGAAATCGACATTAAACCCACTAAATAAGACTTAAAAAGCATAAGTGGGTATTACAGAAATTAAATAGATAATGTGTTTGCATAATAAATTTTGGCAATCAACTTAAAGATGGATTGCCCAAATTCATTAAATTTAAAAAATAGAAGTAGGTGTTACAGAAGACATATTTTTAGGCGGGTTCTATAGATTTTTATTTATACTTACCAAATATTCATCTGACGGAAAAGCATTCCCAAGACTGCAAGGGAACACAGGAGAACAATCAAGACATCATAGATGAGAGACACTATGCTGGAATTCATTACAACACTCTTCTTCATTGAACATCGTCAGAAAGGGTTGAAGGGAGCCAAATTGAAAAATGGGCAGAGTTTGCGGCAAAAATTTACGAAACCCTACCACCGCAGAATGTTTTGAAGTGGTGTTGTTAACAGGGCGTGTGAACTGCAGACTTCAAGTGCAGTTTTGAAGTGCAAATTTCCGTGGTGAAGTGCAGTGTTCAAGTGCAGTTCTGAAGTGCAATATTTCGGTGCCTTGTCTTAGCGTTAGTCTTTTCGTCTCCAAAAAATTCCGGTGCCCTATGTCAGGCGTGAGACTTTTTCGGTGGGCAAGCCCACAATAAAGAGCCTATCGGCTAAAAATTGGAAACAAATAACTAAATATATATATTTATTCTCTTTAAAAATATATATATAATAGACAAAGAACCAATAAAGAAATATATATATATACGAAGGAAAGAGGGCCAAGACCAATAAAGGAAGACAAAAGCAAAAAGAACTAAAAACGAAGAAAAGACACTAAGGGAAACAAAGGAGGAGAAAAAGGGGAGAAGGCCAACACAAACCAAGGGAGCGAAATAGAACAAGACAAGGAGACCAACGCACAGGAAGGGAAGCAAGGGCACCCACCAAACAAGGGAAAGTAGGGGGATCAAGATGAGGAGGGGAGATGAGGGGTTTGAAGGTTAGCTAACAAGGGATGCCAAGCCTGACTCAACCTCCACCCTTTGTCTTGATTAAGGTTCAAGGGGTGTTTGTTGATTAAGCCTGACTCAACCTCCACCTTTCTTGCATCCTGGAACCTTTCTCAACCCTTGGGGCAACTTTTAAACCTTTATCGAGAAATCAACCCAAAATTCAAAATTTTCGCCCGATTTCTCGAGGGGGCAAGGCGTTAGTTTTATCCTTCCACTGGGGCATCAAAAAAATTAGAATTTTTTTATTTTTTATTTAAATAGCATTTTTTAATCTGAAAAGCGTTGTTCTTTGAACTGAAGTAGTAGGTACCTCACTTCAAAGAGGGGCAAAATGTAGACATTGAAAAATTTCCTAATCGATGTCATACACTTAAATCAGGTTTATTAACATCATTTCCTCTTTATTCATCCTCTTTTCGCTTAATTTATTTAATTAGCCTAGCTAATTAATTAATTACATCATTTTCGTCTATTTGGTCTAATTAATTATATTGGGTTAATTCATCTCTTTTCACACTAACACTTCATCTCATTAAATTAAATAAATCAAAATATTTAATTTAATCTCCTAAGTCATCTTATTTAATTAAATAACTCTATCATATTTAATTAAATATCATTTCACCCCTCCTCTATTTATTAAATCATCTAATTTAATAAATATCTTCTAATTCTTCTATTCCCTAATTGCATAAATTAAACCTTGTTTAATTGACAATTACACTAATTATTCCTCTAATCAAAGGGAATATTCCCATTGGATATTCTTTATCCTTTTTTGCACAATTAAAACTTTGTTTTAATTTGCAAATTAACCTTTTTCCTCACCCTAATGGAATATTCTCTCTCCTCCAATCAACTCACTTAGCTTCAAAAGCATGTTAACCCTTTAACCTCCTAAACAAGTTACCTTTGACCTCTATGAGCAGGTCAAAAGTGTGTTTGTTTGAGGCAATTATGAGCCTTTGATTAATCTTCATCTTGCATTCTCATCCATTGATGAGAATCCATGATCCATGCCTTTCATCCTCTTCATCTTGAATCGATGATTAAGCTTTTTGATCTCAACCATCCATTCCTCATTTGCTCTCCTATAAATAGATCACTATTTGGAGACAAATGGATCCATCTTTTATTGCAAACTTATGCTATTAAATTTACTCACATCCATACTTTCAATTTGCATACATTTAGCTTATTTTTAGTTTATTTTAGTTGCATATAGCTTCAAGCTTTCATTAATGGCTTCCATGCATCCATCCTAGTTTGTAAATAAATTAGGGTTTTCATCTTTTAGCTCATTTTTAGCTTAAATTAGCTTAGATTAGCTTAGCAATTGCATAATTAGATCATTTATAGCATAAAATCATGGTAACTTAGCTTGCATCATGTTCATTTTGTTCATAATTTAGGTTTTTCATACACCAAACATCATGGTTTCATCAATTCTCTTCCATAGAATCAACTGAAACAAGCTCATCATCACGGGATTGGGAAAGGGTCGTTGGTCCACATCAAAGCGACACCAATTCCATAACAAGATAAAGTTTCAATAGATTAGAGTAGATGCTTTCTTTAAAGATTTCATAAATTTAGCATGTTAGGTTTCTTGATAAAATATTTACTTTCAATTTTGATTGATTGATCTTGTTGAGATTCGAGTATTGGTGGCTCTATTATGCTTTGATTCTTCATGGATCGAGCGTGATTCGGTCCATAATCAGTATTTCGCATCAACATTTTGGCACTAGAAGGAGGGAAAACCAATTATTTAACCATATTTTAGCTCAAAATCCATGTTGATGTCGTTTTGTAGGTTGCAGTGACACTCAAAACGCAAACAATGATGCTATTTTAATAGCGTTGCCATATAGCGATGCCCAAGTAGTTTGATATAGTGATGCATATTTAATTGGCTGACACATATTTAAATTTTAAGTATCGTGGATCAAAAACAGTGATGCTCACCTTCACCAGACCAACGCTTTTAAAGTTCAAATCGTGACACACTTGTTTACAATGATGCCCATCAAAACAACAATGCAATCATGCTCACTGGTCCTTCTGCTGAGCAACACTCAAATTCACTAGAGTAACACCCAACTTTCAAATTGCGATGCCATCATGTGTAGCGACACTCAACTAGGGTAAGAAGCTTCACGTTTGTTTTTCAACATGTGACTTAATTTCATTTGATTATCTAATCACTGATCAAGGTCTGAATGTGTTTTCATTGTTAGACTAATAGGGTTTTGTAGTTTTTAATGTATGGAGTGAAATTGAAGACCTTCTCTTCTATCTAAACATTCTATAATTGTAACTAGCGTTCATCGCTTTGGGGCAATTATAATCCAATTTCATGCTTTTTTGCTTTCAGTTTTAGGCAACACACTAGTTTTCCATCAGATTTAAAATGAACGTTCAAAGTTGGATAAAATGAACCCCCACATCACATCTTTCAATTGGGCTTAAAATTGAACAAGGAAAACTCATCTTTCAATTGGTGCTCTAAAAAGAACTCATCATTGCTTTGAGTCTTAAAAAGAACTTGTGCCTTAATTGTCTTGTAATTTGTGTCATTCAAATGCGTATGCACTTCTCTCGCACTTCATGACAATCTCGAGAATCAAAAGTATTTTAGTGACATTGGTTGTCTAAAAAATTACCTCCATCTTTCAATTTGGATTTAAAATTGAACAACCATGCTAGTGTGAGAAAGGGCATAGTGTGTGTTCTCTCTTTGTACATGTGAACAAAGATGATTGAACTACGAATGTACTTACTAACTATTGTTCACCTTTAGATGGCCTGCCTTGGTGGGAAAAAGTACTCACCCCAAGGGAACGACCCAAGCAGTAATGAGCATAAGCCAGGCTCTTCTGAACTACTATATAAATTTGTGGTTGCAAGGAAAGTTTGCAATCAATTGAGTGATGCACGGTAGCTCTCCCCCAGTATCTTTATGATGTATAAAGCCCTTGTTCTAAGGGTTGGGAGACCTTTTGAGGGAGTTTATCATAGTGTCCTCTAAACTAGATGCCCTTATTACGAACCTTTGTGTAGTAGCCAAAAATCCCTAATATTTGTTGATGTTAGGAGGTCGGACCTTTGAAGCCATCCCACATATTTGTGATTCTTAGTAGAGATGAAAAGTTTTTCATGGGAGATTCATGAGAACTTGAAGCTTAGATGACCCGTAGAAGTGAGTGTTGTGGAGGGGAGCCAGTGTGGTCAAGCTTCTAATCATCTGCTCTGAATAAGCGCAACAGGAGAACTCCAAGTGGGAATAATACAAATATAGCCATTTATATCCTAGGGTTGTAATGCTTGTGAGTCACTTTAACACTTTTCTTGATTTCAAAACAATCCAAAAACAAACATTCACTATACAAAATTTCAAACACTTTGGCTTCAATATGGACTTCTTGAGTTAGCCTTGATATTACTCCTTGTCCTAAGGATTTATCCTTAGCGATTTCTAAATATCTTTACATTAATCTCAAACCCATATTTACCAAAGACAACATAGGCAATTATGGATTTAATCTCATGATTTTCACAAAATGGACATTGTGAAAGTTATGATATTTTTGACATAAACATCTAGTTTGAAAAAATAATCAAACACAAGTGTTTGTGGTAAAATCAATTCATTTAAGCAAAGATAAATTGACAAATGAACCCCACATGACTATTTGGAGACTGATTGCTCCTGTTGAACAACCTAATCTTCTAGGTGCTATAATTTAGCCAAAATTTGAACTCATAAAAGGTGAACAATCAAATCTCATTAGCAGTTTGAGAACCTTCACTTTTGAAAATAAGGAGACAAACACACAATGGAGAAACACAACAACCATACTAAATGAAGAAGAGTAACACATTGATATTGAGGCTTGAAGGCCCCTATTACCACCACCTGCGTGGCAATAAATATCTTCCTCTCTTCCATAAACTTAATCTGTTTCCCCATGATCTCACGAAAAAAATAGGATTCCTAAGCCAAAGTCTTCCGGTCCTCATTTTATAGTTAGGAATCTCACTCCAAAATCCCTTAAGAAACACCTTTGAGCAGTTCACAAAAACATAAAAAAGTTGGTAGCAAAATTTTATAGGCACGCTTCAAGGTATAGTCCAAAATTGTTTGCGTTCTTTTAAAGTCAAAATCCTGGTCTTTTTCATGATACCCAACTCCTCTAAATGATTCATAAAATAGTTAAACTTCGTAGCGAAAAGTCTCCAGCACTCCATTCCAGATGTAGGAATCATCAAACAAATTACAATCAAAAGTGTGCATCCATATTTTATCACAACCATTACAATTTGTTGAGAAAATTTTATGCCCGAGCTAGGAGAGCTCGAACAGGTTTGAACATTACCCTTTGTCCTCTCATTTTCTAGGACTTGAACATTTTAGAGGTCTACCATCATTTTTTTCTACCTTGATCTTTTTGAAACAAAGGTTCACTTTACCAAATGATCTCACGCAAAGTAAGGATCCCTAAACGAAGGTCAATTGGTAGTCACCATAAACTTAGACATTGTAGTGCAAAAGCAATCAACAACCGCATTGAGGCACTCTACGAAAACATAAACAAATTGTTGATAAAATTTTATGAACGCACATTAAGAAACATCTTGACATGTACACATTCTTTATGAGCCAAAACCCTTGTCTTTTTGAAGATCAAAAAGTTTTCTAAATCATTGAGTCTTTAGGATTTGAACATTTTAGAGGTCTAGCATCATTCTCACTACCTTGGTTTTGTCAAAACAAAAGGTTCACTTTAGGTCAACATTGGGTCCAACATTTCATTCACCTCTTCATCAACATCTCATCCTTCACCTCATCTATCTTTGTAATTTTTTTAAATACACTAACACTTTGAGACTTAAAACATCAAACCAACTTGCTACTTTAACTACTTTGTATGTGAAATGAATCCTTTTCCATGCATTTAGTTAAGTTAGTTATCATATTTGAACTAGTTTATCTTGAAGGTTACAATTCTACCCTAAAGATTTCTAAGTTCATTAACAACCTTTATCCCAACATCACAACATCAAACTTAAGTCAAAAGTGTTGTCCCAAAATGCTTGCAAATTTCACTTCCCACATCACCCATATTTTCATCCCACATTGTCATCATTGCTCCCAAAAGACTTAGAGTGTCCCTTTTACCTAGGTTTAAGTCAACTTGAGAGTTCAAACATTACAAAACTCAACACAACTCTCCCATAGCTGACACCAAATTTATGGTAAAGATGAGATCACAACACAACAAAATCATGGAAAAATAAAAAGTTACATTTATCTCAAGTGATCCAAATCCTTTAGAATTTGATCCTAGAAGTCATGTTACACCATCACAACAACCATCATCTCCTTCAGGACCACATGAAATCAAAGACGTCACAAACAACCCATTTGAGCTCACTAGAGAAGAACTTTTAGAACATCAACTTTTTGAAAGTGTAGCTCCCATCTTCCCGACATTTGTAGCACAAAGTTTAACATAGGATTTGACAATTCCATCACAAGGGCTAAGTCAAACGTACATACCTAGTCTTGCAACCAACCTTGCTAAATATTTTGGTCACACCTTACCATTTGAAAGTAATACACTTGTGGGTGCTCTTGAAACAAATCCTCCACCTCTTAACACCATTTGGACACCTACCTTTGGTGCTCCTCCCATTCCCAAGGATCCAAAACAACTACAAACTCCACTTGAAATTCAATATTCCTCCACCACTTCAACATTTCAGGGAACCCTTCTTCATCCACACCTATGAATACCACAAGTGTACCTACCATCACGCAGAGTGGTACAGACCAAAAATCTCAAAGCAGCACACAAGGGCATGCCAATACCAGATCAAAAAATCAACCCTTAACACAAATAGGGACATATTTATCCAACCCTCTGGTGGGTTCATCCATTCCATCTACCATTACCACATCATCTCCTATCAATCCACCTCAAAGCAATCCCTTGGTTACGAGTTCTATCAATCCCACGAGTACCCTGATCACGAATCCTTTGTTTACATCTTTTGCACAAGGCTACCCCAAAAACATAGGACACAAGAATCTCTTCAATCAATGTACTCAAGGTCCTAGTGTGTCATTTCCATTGCAAAATTTAATGACATCATCCTTTCCAACAACTCCCTTTTCTATGCCAAATCAATTAGGACCTCAAACGTACATTCCTCCACCTCATTCTACCATATTGCAAGGAATGTTAAACCGAGTGAATCCTCCACCTTTCACTACCAATCCACTAATCACTCAAAACATCAATGTCCCTAATTATTCATAGATGTCTCAACAAACACTTGATCCCACATTGAAAGCACATGTCCTAGCTCTACAACAAGCACAACAAACTTACCAACAAGTCGTACAACAACATTAAGCAACTTTAGCACAACATCAACAAGCACAACAAGCAGCCTTAGCACAACAACAACATCAAGCTTAATAAGCAGCCTTAGCACAACAACAATATCAAGCTCAAAAAGTAGCTTTAGCAGCACAACAAGCCGCACAACAACAAGAAGCACAACAAGTGAATTTATTAGCACAACAACAACAACATGCCCAACAACAAGCCCTAGTAGCACAACAACAACAAGAAGCTCAACAACAAGCCTTACTAGCTCAAAAATATGCCCAACAACAACAAAAAGGATCCTATTTTCCTCATACAAACATCATCAATCCAAACACATCAGGAACATATTCATCACTTTCACAAAATCTCACACCACCATACACCCCATATAACTCATCTCTCATTCCATCATATGTTCCTCCACCCAATCCACAAGACAATCTTGCATCATAATTGAAAGCACTCTCACAAGAAATGTAGGACCTTCGCATGGGCGAGACAAAGAAACCTCATACACAGAACTTGTGTCCTTACCCATTTGATTGAAACATAGCAATGGTACCACTCCCTCCTAGTTTTGAAATCCCCAAATTTGAAAAATACAGAGGGAGAGGAAGTCATGTTGACCATATAAAAGAATTCAATGTCACGTGCATGGAAGTGGCTTACAATGATTCATACCTAATGTGCCTCTTCCCTCGAAGTTTAACAAGTATTGCTATGGATTGGTTCTCTCATTTGCCTCCTAGTATTAAAACTTTTCAAGAAATCACTGACAAATTCATCAATCACTTCTCCTTCGATCTTGACATGGATGTTAGTCTAGAAGAGTTGTACACTTTGAAACAAAATCCAGGGGAAACCTTCGCAAATTTCTTACAATGATGGAGACAAAGAGCTAGTAAAAGAAAGTGGCCTCTTCCTGACAAACAAGTGGGAATCATCATATCCAACCTTGATCCAAATCTATCATTCCACTTGAAAATGCAATGCATCACATCCTATGATGAGCTTGTTCCAAGAGCACTTAACATTGAAAGAGCTCTAATCTCACAAGGAAATACTCAAGCTTACAAAGACAATCATCCTTCAACCATTTCAAATGAGAGACCTCGTGTATGGGATAAATACAAAAACATAACAAATGAAGGTGTAGTAGATGCTAAGGTCATACTAAGTGCTCCTAGACCCAACAATAATCAAATTGCTAACATCCAACCAACTGTGCAACAAATGGTACCACCTCAGAACAATCAGATCAATAACACCAACATGTAACCAAGGCAAACCGATAACAGGAACAACTATCCCAAATGCAAATATACACAATTATTAGAACCCATCGAGACAATCATGAAGAAATTGGTAGAGTTGAATTTGATAACACTTCTTAACTTTGAAAACTACCAAGAAGCTCAAGAAAAGCCATCCTGGTACAATGAACATGATCTCTGTGAATTTAATAAAATCAAAGGACATAAAACAACAAATTACATGAAGCTTAAGAACATTATTCAAGATCTCATAGAGAATGATACCATATCTATTGAGGTACTAGCTAGAAACTAGGATCTCAAGATATACAAGACCCCTATGTTTGATCATAACAAATCTAACAATAATGGAAAAGCTAAGGATTACACCAATGTACAACATACCTATTCCAATGTAGTTGCTTCCTATGATAGTGTTATCACTGTTGTCACGATCAAAGGAGCTAGCATGAAATGTGGAGTCACCACATGATGTGGCAAAATAACCGTTCAAGGAGCTGTCCCAACTCAATCTAGGACACAACCTACTTTTCCCACATCTAATCCTAGAAAGAACAATCTTGTAGATCAGATTAAATAGACCCCCTCTCAAATATCAATTTTGGAACTTTTGAAATTATCTCCTACACATAGGGAAATATTGGAAAAATCCTTGTTTGAGTCATTTGTTCCTGAGAACATTGATACTGATCAGTTTCAAGCTATGGTAGGGCATATCACCAACCATCTTCTCACCTTCTCTAAACAATATTTACCATCACAACCATCTCATAATTGTGCTTTACACCTTGAGGTTGTCATTCATAAAAACAAGGTCAAAAGAGTCTTGGTAGATGGAGGTGTTGGTCTGAACATTTGTATCTTGTAGTTGATCAAGCGTCTGGGCTATTCAGAAGATACTATTGAGAAGACAAAGGGTACCACCATTAGAGCATACGACGACCAAGAACGGGTATCACAAGGAATCATAACATTCCCTATCCAAGTTGGACCTCTTATTGCAGAAACTACATGCCAAGTACTTGATATTGATCTTCCATATAACATACTACTTGGTTGACCATGGATTCATGCTTTGAAAGTTTTAGCCTCAGCCTATCATCAGTGTGTGAAGTTTCCTTTTGAGGGCAGAGAAATCACTATCCATGGAGATCTTGATCCTTTCTACTACTGCAAGAGCCTTGAAGCCAAGTTTTATAAGATCCCACAAATACCCAAAAAAGATGAGGGACCTACACCATCAAGCTCATTTGTTGACCCATCATCTTTAGCCTCTACCTCAGCATCCCAAGTACCAATTGTGAAAAGCATACTCGATGTCAAAGCAGTAATCCAAGATGATGGTTGTGGAAGCTACAAAATATTCAAAGACACCTTTGTCTTAGGAGAGTTACCGATTTCTCCTCAAACTCACAGGAAACCCACATCTAACACCAAAGAACCAGAAACAATCAAGATGGTAGCTACTACCTTCACTAAATGGGGAGACCTAAATCAAGAAGACATCGATGAGCAAGATATCTCTAAAATTCTCTATCAAGATGAACGACCTGTTCTTGTTCTTCCCATTGAAGATGATAACAAAGGTCTACAAATAATGCATAATTGGGGATATAACAAGAATGAGAAGCTAGGACAGAATGACAATGGTTTACTAGAACACATCGTTCCTGAGAAATGACTAAAGAATCTTGGCTTAGGTTGTACTACTAGCAAGGTCAGACTTATTAGCAAAGGTATTGTTGCTAAACGAGTTGAGGCTTCCTCTTGGTCACCTACATCACGTGATACTACCTTAGATGACTTTCCCCTTGATTTATCTGACCTATTTGAGAACAACACCCTCTTCATGATATCGATAACATCCTTTATCTTAGATAACCAATCAATTGAAATACACCTAGTACATCTGCAACTCATTGAGATGGAACAACAAGGACCATTGATTCTAGATTTATTTGAAAATGATGAAGTGATCTCAGAATTCATGGGACTTCGAGACAACTTATCATGGGAATATCATAAAGCAGACTTTGACATAGAGCTTAATACAAGGGTATACTATGGGGATATGATTGAATCCTTCAGTCACAAAATAAATGAAATGCAACTAACATGCAAATCCTTAAGTGAAAATCACCTAGTGACACTCTCTAGTCCTAAAATAGTAAAAACAAAGCACACATCCGATAGTGAAAACCTCCTTGAGGTGCCCAAGGATAAAGGATTCAATTCCCCCCTTAGTGGAATGCATCTACAAAAGTCAGCGGTACTAGCAGAAAAGGCTACACCAGTCAATGTGGGAACAAAAGAAGAACCTAAGATCACCTTCTATGCTGAATATTTGTTAGACGAAGAATAGAAGAACCTTGCAACATTCCTTAAAGAGAGAAGAGCTAACTTTGCATGGTCATACACATATATTCCAGGCCTTGATCCATAAGTGGTTGTACATCACTTAGTAGTCTATCTCGATGCCAAACCAGTCAAGCAAAAATTAAGGAAGATGCACCCTCAGATAGCACTCCTGGTTAAACTAGAACTACAAAAGCTTCTTGACATTGGATTCATCTGACCAATAGATTATCCTAAGTGTGTTTCAAACCTGGTACCATTCTAAAAACCCACTGGGGGAATCTGAATATGCACTGATTCAGAGATCTAAACAAGGCATGTCCAAAGGATGATTTCCCTCTTCCAAACATTGATCTCATTGTAGATTTAACAGCTGGCCATGAAATGTTGTCGCTCATGGATGGATTTTTAGGCTACAACCAAATCATAATCACCAAAGAGGATAACATAAAACTGCCTTTACTTGTCCATGGGGAACCTACTACTGGAATATGGTGCTTTTTGGGTTGAAGAATGTAGGAGCCACCTATCAAAGAGCAATGACTCTCATCTTTCATGACATGATCCAAAAAATAGTTGAAGATTATGTGGACTATATTTTGGAAAAATAAAAGAAGAGAAGTGAACACATACAAGTCCTAGGACCTATTGTTGACAGGTTGGAAGAATACAAGGTACGACTAAATCCAAAAAAGTGTGTGCTCGGGGTCACATCAGGGAAACTTCTTGGCTTCATCGTTTCACAAAGAGGGATAGAAATTGATCCAACAAAGGTGAATCCATTCTAGACATGGAACCTCCATAGACATTGAAATAGATGAGAGGATTACAAGGAAGGTTGTAGTCCATCAGAAGGTTCATAGCTTAGCTATCGGATAAGACTCACCCCTTTTCGCATCTTCTCCATAAAGGGATAACTTACAAGTGGGATGACAAATGTGATAAAGCTTTCCAATAGATCAAGGATTATCTACAAAACCTCTAGTGCTCATGTCCCTGATACCAAACAAGCCACTGATCCTGTACATCTCAGCAACACCAACAACACTAGGAGCTCTTTTAGCACAACATGATGAAAACAGAAAAGAAAGAGCCATATACTACATCAATAGAACCTTGGTAGGCTATGAGATGAACTATTCACCCATTGAGAAAGTATTCCTAGTGGTATTTTTCACTTCACAAAATTTTAGGCATTACATGTTGTCACACCAAATCAAGCTCATCGCAAAGATTGATCCATTAAAATATCTATTATCCACAACAACTCTCACGGGATGCATGGAAAAATGGGTAATGATCTTGACAGAGTTTGGCATAGAGTATGTGGAGCGCAAGGCAATCAAAGGATAAGTGATCGCGAACCAGCTAGCAGAAGCATCTATCTATGCTAAGAACCCTTTGATATTTGAGTTCCCTGACGAATCAATGTTCCTTATCAATCTCATAGCTTAGTGGAAAATGTACTTTGATGGATCGTTCACCCAACATGGATCAGGAGACGACATTATTTTCATCACCCCCCAAGGTGATTGCATCCCAAAATCTTACAGGTTATCATTCCCATGTACCAATAACATTGTTGATATGAAGCCTTGATCACAGGTCTCAAGATAGCAGTTCAATGGTAGATACAAGAGATGAAAGTCTATGGAGACTCATAGTTGGTTATCAACCAAGTCAATGACGACTATCAAACCAAAGATGACAAGCTCACTCCTTACAAGAAAATGGCGGGCAATCTCAAAGATATTTTTATAGACATAACTTTTTATTAGATTCCTCACATGAATAATAGAGCAGTAGATGCCATGGCAACAATTGGATCACTACTAGACATGCCAAACAACATTCTTCAGTGTGAATTCTTGGTAGAACAACTTCTCGTACCAAATTTTGAAATCCCAAAATCTGAATTCGCGTGTGTCATTGTTGGTCCTGGATCCCCTTGGTACCATGAAATTTTTACTTACCTTAACAGAGGAATCCTTCCATCAAACTCCACCTTGAGCCTTAAAAATAACTTTGTCAAAAAGGCATCCCGATTTGTGATCCTAGGTGATACCCTTTACTATCGAAGCATTGAAGGGACATTACTATGATGACTTAACCAAGAGGAAGCCTTAACTGCATTAACAAAAGTACACAATGGCATATGTGGGTCCCATTCTAGCGGTATGACATCAACTAAGAAACTATTGAGGACAGGGTACTATTGGCCAACCATGGAAAAAGAAGCTCATCAGTATGTGCGGAAATGCATCCAGTGTCAACAGCATGGGGATCTAATTCATTCTCTAGCTCAAGAGTTGCAACCAGTGATTACACCATGGCCTTTTTCGCAATGGGGACTTGACCTCATAGGAAAAATCACTCCAACTTCATCCAATGACCATAAGTTTATCATAACCGCCACTGAGTACTTTACTAAGTGGGTTGAAGCCATTCCTATGACCTACATAACGGGGAAGCAAATAGCCAAGTTTATCCTGAATTACCTAATTTACCATTATGGTGTACCACAAACCCTCATCTCCGACAATGGAGCACCATTCAAAAATCAAGATGTGAAAGAGTTGTGCCGAAGATTCAATATCCAACACTGATTCTCTACACCATACTATCCCCAAGGCAATGGCCAAGTGGAAGCAATGAACAAAACTATCCTGAAAATCCTAAAGAAAATAGTTAATGAAGCTAGTCGTGACTGGCATCTACAGCTGAATCCAGCTCTTTGGGATTATCGAACTAGTATTTGCACACCTACCAGAGCAACCCCTTTCTCCCTTGTCTATGGATCAAAAGCCATCTTGCCTATTGAGGTTGAGCTCCCATCATTGTGAGTGTCACTAAAGAATCTGATAAATGAGGAAGAGTACAAAGTGTCTCAATTGAATGAGCTAGAATTCCTGGATGAACGTCATCTTGATGCCCTTAATCACTTGCAAGTATATCAAATCTGACTGAAACAAAGCTAGAACAAGAGAATAAAATGTCAGTTATTCTAGGTAGGCGATCTTGTCTTAAAGAAAAATTAGAAGGACCTCCCAGATCAAGACAAAAAAGGAAAGTTTGAGCCTAACTGGTTGGGTCCCTTTGTCATCACAACAAGCTATAGATTAGGAGCATACCAACTGTCAACCCCTGAAGATGAAGCATGATCTAATCAACAACTTGCATCTAAAAACGTTTTATGCCTAAACATGAGGGTGTAAATTAGAAAATACAAAAAAATAAAAATAAAATCAAAATCCTAAAAAATGAGAAAAAGAATTGAAAAAAGTAAAGAAAAAAATCTTCCTCTAGTAAAAACCACTTCAGTGGCACTTTGGACAAGTACCTTGGTGAAAACCTGGCAAATATGCACCTTGTGTAAATAAGGTATCTCCATCTATTCTTCAGCTCTTTTGACCTATCATTCTTTGCATCGCTATTTGTCCTCCATTCACGTCCCTATCATGGCTTGTCACTATAAGGTATCATGAATTCTTTAGCACTACTTGGCATATTCTCGAGGTCAGTCTGTCCTACCTTTATCAAAGTAGGCTAACATATCACATTGGGGGCATTTATTTATGCATCACAATTGGGTTCTTGTATATCTTGAGCTCATGGGACATCTTATCGAAAAATCCAAAAACATTCATAAAATCTTATCCAAAAAAATCCAAAAACATTTGCAAAATCTTGTATAGCGAAAATCCAAAAACATTCAAAAAATTATAAAGGCAAAACCCAAAACATTCAGAAAACATCAAAATCCCTAAAAAGGTTGAACATCAAAAAAACCAAAAATGTCTCTTGTCGAACTATGTTGTCTCTAAGCTTGAACATAGGTAAGGCCATCATTGATGTGCCCCTAATACACCCTAGGTCAGTCCTCAGCGGTTTGTTGTAATTAGTTGTCATCTCTCATCTGTTCATATCTTTGTCCTATAAATCAGTCAAGTCAGTTGAACTACATTGTCTTTGAGCTTGAACGTAGGCAAGTCCATCATTGATGTGCCCCCAAGACACCCTAGGTCGGTCCTTAGCGGTCTGTTGAAATTAACTGTCATCTCTCGTCTATTCATATCTTTGTATTGTAAATCGGTCGAGTCAGTCGAACTACGTGGTCTTTGTATGTATAATGTAGGAAAGGCTAATCTTTGATCATCCCTTGAGGCCCCTAGGATAGGTCTCTTAGGTTAGGTTCTTTGTCGGAACTCAAAAACTCAAAAATCCTAAAACATCTAAAACATCTTAAAAATCCAAAAACATCCACATATTCTGAAAAATCCCAAAAACATCCAAATATTCAAAAAATACAAAACATTTGAAAATAGAAAATCCAAAAACAATAGAAAACATTCAAAAGACCTAAAAAGCCTCAAAATATTTAGAAAACCCTAATCAGCCTCAAAAAATCAGAAAAACATAAACATCCATATAAACTTTCAAAAAGATCAAAAACAACCTCAAAACATTTCAAAATACCAAAAATAGCCTCAAAATATTCCAGAAAATCCAAAATCCATCCATCCCATCTCGCTTTTACCTACAATAAACTTTCACCCATAATAAATGATCACCTTTACCCTTTGGTGAAACAAGTATAAAGCAAACATAGCAAGTCATAAAGTGTGAACCCAAAAGTCAAAATATAAAGTCTAAATCATAGGTAAATGCGTTAGTAAAGTTTATAGCAATGAATCATCTTAGTATCATCATCCCAACATCAAACAACCCTATGATTAACATGTCCTAGGATGTATCCTTCCTACGATGGACATCAGTATTAGATATCACTTTAGCTAAACTTAAACTAGGCAGGAGCTATAAATAACACTGACTGTTTGTCTTTGATCTTTTCTTATGATTTATCTTAATGACCCATTTCGAGGACCTCTCAATGATGTCTATCTAAAATGATTTAGAGAGAAAGGAATAGGGCATCGATCATTATCTTTTGTTTGTTATGCTTGTGGATACTCTTGTAAAATAATCTTGGCGCATACTTGCTTAGTTGTGTGTAGGAAGGTTGTTTGGAGTATGTTGTTGACTATTGTGTATGCTCTAGTCCAATATGTTCTAAGCTTCTAACTTACATTCCAACGACGTTTCCGTATGTCAAGGTGTGAACAAGAACTATCCTATCTGCTCATCAAGTCAAATTCCATTACACTAGATACAACATCATACTGGTTATCAATACCTTGATGCATCATGTCTATGTGTTATATCAAACAATAAGGAATGATGAAAAATACCAATCCTGAAGTGTGAGCATCCCATCCTACATTCTTTTGCATTGTCTCGTCACCATCTCTAATTAAGTCTCGATGGATCAAGGACTTGTTAGATATTTTGAAGCAATCATCATCAACAACGGTTATTCATTCTTTATTCTTCTATCTTCTCTCCGCGCTAACCTGGTATCATGACACTCAAAAATATCATCAATGCATCCACCTTGCATCCAAAAACCATTAGCATACATCCATCTCATAATCATATCATAATCATCGCATCCATCAACATAATCATCCATATCATAATCTTTGCATATCACATCATACATTTTGCATCATAATTTGAGTTGTAAGGAATAATATAAATTTTTTATTCTAAGCATCTTAAATTGTTGCATATCATAAACATTTGCATCCATACATCCATATGCATACATTATCATCATAAAACATGCATAGAAAATATACAAAAAGAAATGCATCCACATCATTTGCATCCATAAACATCTGCATATCATAATCATTCATCCATATCATATCATGAATCGATAACAAAAAAGAATATAACATTGCATACATCCATCTCATGATCATCGCATATCACATAGGCATAAAAGTAAATGCATCCATACATAATCATATATAAGCATCCATACATGAGATAAAGTCAACACATCATCACATAAATCATCTGCATCTGTATCATATATATATCAAAAAATGTGTCATGGTACAAAATCTAGATCAGTGTATGTACATCGATCATAAGTACAATATCCACGAGGCTATCAAAAACGAGCCCATGAATGTATATCAATATAAAGAATGGGGAAAAATAAAAAAGTGTCTGTACATCAAAAAACTAGCCCTAGTGGTTGCTACCCTCTCCAGCCTACCACTTAGGCTAATCCTCTTCTCGATGGCATGCATCGCTCCGCTATGAAAAATCAGGCTATCTCAATGTTGCAGGAACATCTCTATGATAATGTTGCCTATAATACACAACCTTCGTAATAGCCTCTCTATATAGTTGTGCTGAAACTGTCCGACCATGGGTGAATTTCATAAGGCTCTCAATCTGCTGATGTCGAGCCACCTCCTGATCTCTCTCACCTATGACAGTCTGTACTCTCTATAGTGCCACGTCTCTCTCGGCTATCACTGCAACCACCTGCTACTGGGCTTGGTCTTGCTCAGTAGTCAAAACCAAAATCTGCTAGCAGGCTTGGTCCCGCTCACCTGTCAAAACCTGCACCTGCTGTATTTGTGCATCTCTGGCATCCGACGGTGGTGGTGGTGGTGGCACTGGTTGCTGTTGTACCACTGGAGGTTACTGTCCTACTGGAGGAGTCCCCAGAACCTGTCCATCATGGCCATCCTGGCCCCCTTGTCCTCTTCCCCTTACACCTCTCCCTCACAACCTCCCTTTAGGAGGAGCCCCTGCAAGATCTATAAGTCACCTCAGAGGGATGAACTATGCATCATAAGCGAGAGTAGTTTGAGCAATAGGATGACCCTGATCGTATGCCCAAGGTTGGGAAACCAACTGGAAGAAACTCTCAACAACCTCTACTACTAGAATCCTCAGTCCCCATGTTAGAACTTGAATGGAAACTCTAGCAAACATAGCCCTATAAGCATCGTCAGGCTTGTCCTGTACATTACCAAATTGTCTGGCCGCTCTATTAGGAAGGTATCGCTCGATCATGGTATGCTCTCGACCCTGCATATATCAGGTTTGTCGAGTGAAGAAAATCTCTTGTACATCATTGAACCGGGCCGACATCTAAAGCCATGGATGCCACCAGAACATGGTCATATTCTTTATCACCCATCACCAGTACGAGAGCCCAATCTATCCCATGTGCCTGAATGTGATGGCACCTCAGTATCTCCATATGACGGGATCATCTGGCTCCATGTCCTCCATCTATACAATCAATCGAAGCACTGCAATGTGCTCCTATGCCTAAATATGAAGGAGTGTCACCCCTGCACCAATAGATATCCCATCATAATAAACAAAATCATGAAAATAATGGTAGAAGGAGGCCAACATCATAGGCCCCCATGCAAAAAGAGTCCTCCGATAAAGCATCTTCTGCCAAGCCAAGCCCCAACCTAGACTGAAGAATCGACTGCATTTGTTTGGAGCCACCAAACTTGAAATGATGGACACAACAATCAATATGAATGTCAGCACGTGATCTCTATATGTCTCTAGATCAATTTATGATGTGACCAATACAATACTAGTCCATCTCCATCACCTCGAAGCAGGAATCCAATCCGACATTAGGATCGTAGATCACACGATCACCATGGAAAGGTAACCGCAATATCCACCACACATCCTCTAAGGTCACTATTGCCTCTCTTGTAGGAAGGTGGAAAGACGAAGTCTCACTGTGCCATCTCTCGCACAACGCGGTCATCATAGCTAAATAGGTCCTAATCACGGGTGCATATGCGATATACCACAATTTGATCTCTCCTAGGTGCTGCTGGCGCAACTCTGAAAGATCACCCAATCTCTCCAGTACTGTGGGCCTGTTCTCTCTCAACATCAGCGGTGGGAAAATCTCTTGCACCCATGAAGCCCACGGTGTCAAGAAATCATCAAAAAATTGAAGTTATTTGGAATTTTTGGCTTGGAAATTACAAATGTGTCACTATATTCAAAATCAAAACAATGACGCCCGATGCATTTCAAATTATAAATTGACAAATGTGTTGCCATACAAGATGGTGTCACGATTTAGAATTTGGCATGACCTAACCGTAACTTTCAAATTGGCAAGTGCATCGCTGGATACAAGTTTACATCACCATTTAAAATTTGAAACCCTAAAATCAAATATGGAAAAGTGTCGCCCTAGACATATGCGTCACTATATATCATTTGGGCATCACCGATTGAAGCTTGGGCATCGTCATATAGCGACACCCCCAAATTCTAAATTCTAACGCCTAATAAATGCATCAAAATTTCAAATTTCAAATCAAGTTTCAAATCACACACCGATGGTCCTGCACCTGGAAGCCGTTGGAACTCATGAAATCGATCAAAAATGTGTCGGGGAAGCTCACAACGCGCCATTTCGTCAAAGGGTCAGAGCTCAATTTGCAAGAATTTCTTAAATGTGAATGCACAAATAAATTGAAAATGACCCCTCTGGCCTATTTAAGCTAGAAAATTAGGGTTTTTTGCCCTAATTTAACCTTTTTAATGGGGTTTATTATCATTTTCATCACTTTTGCCAATCTGGACCTCATTTCGCATCATTTTTTGTATTTTTGGCATTATTCTTGCATTAATGATATCAAGTTTCCACAAGCCATAATATTCTTTGCAATGATTTATGGCTTTGATTGTGTGAGAATTTTTGCATCAACATTTCGGATCACACTCTGTGATCCATGATCAGGATGAGAGCTGAGCTAAAGGAGAGAATGAAAAGATGCAGACCAAGAGATATTTAAAAAGAACAAAGGCAGGGAAAGGAGAGAGAGATTCACAAAGACCAACAAGGTCATGACAAAAAAGAAAAAAATAATTAATTAAATAAATAAAATAATTAAAAACCAAGGGAGAATTAAGCAAAGAAGAAGGAAGAAGCACTAACACACTTAAAAAAGGCAAGCAAAAGAATTCCAAAATAATGCACCAAACCAAGGAAGGAAAGACAAATGACTCACAAAAACTAAACAACAAGGAGGAAAGCAACAATTACTAAACCAAACAAAGCCAATAAACAAAAACACCAACCCAATAAACAAAAAAAACACAAACCCAATAAGATTACAAAAATAAAAAAAACAAAACAACAACAAACCAATTCAAAACAAAAAAAAAATACAAAACAAATGAAACTGAATACCAAAGAATAAAGGGAAAAAACCAATATATATATATATATATTTTTTCAATCAAAATACAAGAACACAACCAATTAAAATAAACACAAATCACCCAACCAAAAAAAATCCAAAAATACAACCAAAATACAATATGAAACAACCAAAAAACAATATGAAACAACAAAAAGAAATTTTCAATAAAAAAATAAAAAAAAATATATATATAGATTTGAAAACAAATAAAAGAATAAAACTACAAAGAACACAACCAAATAAATAAATAAAAATAAAATAAATAAATAAATAAATAACTAAATAAACACAACACCAAACTAAAACAATTACAAAAAAAAAACAAAAACAACCAGTAACCAAAATGAAACAACGAAAAAATCACAATGCAAAAAAATTGCACTCAAATATATTTGTATTCATATGTAATTCAAAGTAATTATGTACGAATCCAAAAGTATGTGGAAGTGCAAATGGCCTAAAAACAAATAAAATTAAACCAATACAAAAAAGAATTGCATTCAACTATATATATATATATATATAATTGGAAACAAATAACTAAATATATATATTTATTCTCTTTAAATATATATATATAATAGACAAAGAACCAATAAAGAAATATATATATATATATATATATATATATACGAAGGAAAGAGGGCCAAGACCAATAAAGGAAGACAAAAGCAAAAAGAACGAAAAAAGAAGAAAAGACACTAAGGGAAACAAAGGAGGATAAAAAGGGGAGAAGGCCAACACAAACCAAGGGAGCGGAATAGAACAAGACAAGGAGACCAACGCACAGGAAGGGAAGCAAGGGCACCCACCAAACAAGGGAAAGCAGGGGGATCAAGATGAGGAGGGGAGATGAGGGGTTTGAAGGTTAGCTAACAAGGGATGCCAAGCCTGACTCAACCTCCACCCTTTGTCCTGATTAAGGTTCAAGGGGTGGTTGTTGATTAACCCTGACTCAACCTCCATCTTTCTTGCATCTTGGAACCTTTCTCAACCCTTGGGGCAACTTTTCAACCTTTATCGAGAAATCAACCCAAAATTCAAAATTTTTGCCCAATTTCTTGAGGGGGCAGGGCATCAGTTTTATCCTTCCGCTGGGGCATCTAAAAAATTGGATTTTTTTATTTATTTTTTGATTTAAATAGCATTTTTTTAATCTGAAAAGCATTTTTCTTTGAACTGAAGTAGCAGGTACCTCACTTCAAAGAGGGGCAAAATGTAGACATTGAAAAATTTCCTAATCGATGTCATACACTTAAATCATGTTTATTAACATCATCTCCTCTTTATTCATCCTCTTTTTGCTTAATTGATTTAATTAGCCTAGCTAATTAATTAATTACATCATTTTAGTCTATTTGGTCTAATTAATTAAATTGGGTTAATTCATCTCTTTTCACACTAACACTTCATCTCATTAAATTAAATAAATCAAAATATTTAATTTAATCTCCTAAGTCATCTTATTTAATTAAATAACTTTATCCTATTTAATTAAATATCATTTCACCCCTCCTCTATTTATTAAATCATCTAATTTAATAAATATCTTCTAATTATTCTATTCCCTAATTGCATAAATTAAACCTTGTTTAATTGACAATTAAACTAATTATTCTTCTAATCAAAGGGAATATTCCCATGGAATATTCTTTATCTTTTTTTGCACAATTAAAACTTTGTTTTAATTTGCAAATTAACCTTTTTCCTCACCCTAATGGAATATTCTCTCTCCTCCAATCAACTCACTTAGCTTCAAAAGCAAGTTAACCCTTTAACCTCCTAAACAAGTTACCTTTGACCTCTATGAGCAGGTCAAAAGTGTGTTTGTTTGAGGCAATTATGAGCCTTTGATTAATCTTCATCTTGCATTCTCATCCATTGATGGGAATCCATGATCTATGCCTTTCATCCTCTTCATCTTGAATCGATGATTAAGCTTTTTGATCTCAACCACTCATTCCTCATTTGCTCTTCTATAAATAGATCACTATTTGGAGACAAATGGATCCATCTTTTATTGCAAACTTATGCTATTAAATTTACTCACATCCATACTTTCAATTTGCATACATTTAGCTTATTTTTAGTTTATTTTAGTTGCATATAGCTTCAAGCTTTCATTAATGGCTTCCATGCATCCATCCTAGTTTGTAAATAAATTAGGGTTTTCATCTTTTAGCTCATTTTTAGCTTAAATTAGCTTAGATTAGCTTAGCAATTGCATAATTAGATCATTTATAGCATAAAATCATGGTAACTTAGTTTGCATCATGTTCATTTTGTGCATAATTTAGGTTTTTCATACACCAAACATCATGGTTTCATCAATTCTCTTACATAGAATCGACTGAAATAAGCTCACCATCATGGGATTGGGAAAGGGTCGTTAGTCCACATCAACGCGACACCAATTCCACAACAAGATAAAGTTTCAATAGATTAGAGTAGATGTTTTATTTAAAGCTTTCATAAATTTAGCATGTTAGGTTTCTTGATAAAATGTTTACTTTCAGTTTTGATTGATTGATCTTGTTGAGATTCGAGTATTGGTGGCTCCATTATGCTTCAATTCTTCATGGATCAAGCGTGATTCAACCCATAATCAATATTTCGCATCGACAGGTAGATATGGGGGACACAATAAGAATGGGGTTGGATTAAATGCGAGGATAAGATTATGAGAGGTGTATGATGGTTAGATTGGAGCTTAAGATGATGGAGATGGATGATTATTATATATCCCTAAAGTATTCAAGATTAGGTATATGGTAAGAATCTATGAGGATACTCTTATGTGTTTGAGCAATAGTTTTTATTTTACACAAGAGTTTTACATAATAATATAAGGGATCATGATGATGATGTGTCATATACATAAAGGACTGACTCAAAATAATAAAGCAAAGACAAAATTTCTATTCAAGGCAATAATAAAGCAAAAGTACAAGACAAGACCCAAATGCTCCTGTGAGCATAGCCTTGAGAGATAATCATAGTGTAGGGAACTATGATGTTCTTATAGAAATATGTCATGGGAACAAAACCAAGCATGATAAAATATAAAAATCCAAGGTGTCTCCCATCCTCAAGTTGCCATGATACTAATAGTACTAGTTGGATCATCCAAACTAGAGTAATATAATGGAACCAATATGGGAATTGTTCTTTGATTTAATAGTAGGAGTGTAACATGTTAAAGGATGTTATAAAAAAAGGGGATTGGTGTAGGTTAGGATTCAATGGCCTTAACAAGCTATTAAACCAAGCGGACTCATGAAAATTTAAACTAATAATAGTAAATATTATCTTATTACATGCAAATCAACTTATTACTGCAAGAATGTTCTAGCATGCATTCATGTCTTCCTTTATACATGTATTGAATTCAAATCCTTACAACTTATATGTATTGAACTAGAAGGTATTCTAAACCCTCATGTTGAAACCCTCAACTATTCAGCTCTTTGGATTCTAACTTATGCAAAAAAAATCCCTCCAAAAAAATGGAATCCCAATTTATAGCCAAGCATATAGAAGGTGGCGGTTCCACCCAACATCTTGGAGTGATGGGACACATGTCAAGTCTTCATTTTCTTTAAAGATACGTGTAGACACTGAAAAATATCCTAATATGTGAACATCATTTTTCTTGGTCCTCATCTCTGCATAATTAAATAATTTTTAATTATTTGATTATTCTTGATCACATTCTTCTATTAATTAAATAATTTTTAATTATTTAATTAATTTACTTTTTAGCTTTATTCTATCTTGATCAATTAAATAAATTAATTGCATCACTAATTCCCCTTCTTCTTCAATAATTAAATAAATTATTATTTATTTATTTAATTATTTCTTTATCACCTTTCGTCTATAGTTAAATAATTAAAGTTAATTATTTAACTATTCACTTATCCTTTAATTCTTCTATAGTTAAATAATTATCGAAATTATTTAATCATCTCCCAACCCTCTCTTTTATTAAATAATTAATTCAAATTAATTATTTAATGCCTTCTCCCATTTTTTTCTCCTATTTAATTAAAATGATTTTATGAATTGTTTTAATTAAATGCCCACTTTCCTTTTTCCTCAAATAAATAATTTGGAAAAATTATTTATGCCCCCACTTGTCCAGAGATTCCTTCCTCATGAATTAATTGATTTCCAATTTTTAATTTGACCATTATCCCTCCACTTTCTCATCTTCGAATCTTAGTCGTTGATTGCCTCAAGTCTCTTTTCAATCTTGACCGTCCATTTTGTAAACTCCCTCTCATGGATTCTCATCCGTTGATCTTGGAATCCTTCTAGAGGATTAATCTTGTCCGTCCATTCGAATGGTTGTCTATAAAAGCAACCTTCCTCTTTCATTTTTTCCTTAACCATTTTGTCTCCAACTTTCTACTTACAATTTGCAAGTATTTGCTCAAGTAAAGCAACAAATTTGAGGGCAAAGTTTGCAAAAGGAGAAATAGGAGAGATAAGGGAAGGAATCAACTTCAATGGGGAGGGTTTGATTTGAATACATTTAGTTTATTGCTCTCATTGTTTGTATTCTCTTGTTTTAGGCGTGGTTTTTAGTTTAGAGGTGTTGGATGTCACTTTATCTAAGCTAGAACTATTTTAACCCCATCTTATATTCGTGAATCCGACATGAAGAATAGTTTTTGCAATATTTCATACAATTTTTGTTTGTTTTTGCAGATTTCAGGTACGAAACAATGCATTTGATCGAAGCCACGACACATTTGACGAGAAACAATGCATTTATTGGAAATAACGATGCATTTGTTGAAGGCATGATAGGCAGGAAAATTTGAATTTGAAAGTGCGACGCAATTTCTTTGGTGTGACACGACGTAGCGACACAATTTCTAAAAAGAATGACGCATTTGTCTGTCTGATATAAACTTTTAGTTTTTAGTTTGTCTTTGATTTTTCATTTGGGCTTTCGAGTAGAGTAGGGTTTTTTGGGTTACTAAATCTCTGTTTTAGCATGTGGCTTTGGAGTGGTACTCTAAAAAAAATTGTTTCTTTTGAAACAATAAAAGAAACTGAGCACTTTCATTTCATTTCAAGCAATTTTTCATTTCCTTTATTTTCCACAAAATTTCATCAAGATCATAAGGTTAAAAAGAACTGCATTTTTCACTCATAAGGCTTAAAAAGAACAACAATATGCATTTTTACACTCATGGGCATTAAAATGAACCTTACATAAAATGTCATTGGTCTAAAATTTACAAAGTGTCTTCAAATAATAAGCAAGGCTTAAAATCAACCAGTGTTCTTCGTGTTTGGTGATTTGCAACTATCTTAGAATGTGTGTATGCTCTCCTCTCGCGCCATTCGATGATCTTGAGTGACCAAAATAACCTCTTTGGAATTTGTATAATCACATCACATATTTGGATTTGGTGCTTAAAATTAACCCCATGCGAGTGTGAGGAAAAGACACCAAAAATATGCTCTCATCCTTGCACTTTGAGCGATCTGGGATGATCAGAAAATAAGTGTACTTCCTCACTTTTGTTTACCTTTTTAGAGGGCCTACCACCCCACTTTGAAAGGTGGGAATGACCCAAGTGGTAACGGGCTAAAGCCAAGCTCTTCCGAACCGCTATATAAATGTGTGGTTGTGATGAAAATTGTAATCAACGGGAAGTGGTACGTGATAACTCTCCCCTAGTATCTTTATGATAAAAAAGACCTTGTTCTAAGGGTTGGGAGACCTCTTGAGGGAGTTTATCATAGTATCCACTGAATTGGATTCCCTTACTAGAAACCTTTGTGTAGAAAGCCAAAATCCTTCTATTTGTTGGCGTAGGAGGTTGGACCTCTAAAGTTGTCCCACACTTTCGTGGTTCAAAATAGAGATAGAAATTCCTCTTTGGGGAATTTAGAGTTTAGTGTACCCAAGAAGTGAGTGCCATGGAGGGGAGCCAGTGTCACCAAACTCCTAAGCTATCTGCTCTGAATAGGCGCGACTGGAGAAATCCAAGTGGGAACCCAAAAAATATTGTCTTTTCCAACCATAGAGCTCGTGCATTTGTTGTTTATGTGTGGTTTTACTTTTCAAACATTGTCACATCCAAAACCAAACCAAAAATAAGTGCTTGATACTTTATTCTATTTTTTCCAATCAAACTTCATAAAAAACAATAAGAATTCACTCAAAAACTAGACAAAAAACCATCAAACTGTCAAAAACAAAGCCACAACTGATACTGTGCACCACACCTAATAACTAGAAAACCACAATTGACATACTAAACCACACTTGTAGAAAACAGACCCACAATTGTTATCCTGAGCTACATCTGATAACTGGAAAACCACTATTATCTTCCTGAACCGCATTTGTAGAAAACAGAGCCACAATTTTCTAATAAAATAGAAACTTTTAAAAACTTTATCCAAAATCTGATACACTCATTTCACAATGATCTCTGACTGCTAAACCAGAGACTTGCAAGCTTCATTAGGTCATTCTAGTATTTCCATTTAGGAAAAAATTACATTATAGGTTACTTTTCCTCCATCCTTGCATTGCATAGATTAAACTTTGATCCCTAGGCTACACTTTGACCTTCAAATTTTGAACATAGGAAGACCTTTGAGCTCTTGGAAGATCCTTGGTTTTATATTCTATTTGTCATTGACCATTATCCCTCATTTTATCAATCCTTGTCATTGTCACTTTTATCACATTTGAATCTTAAGCTTGTGTCCTATCCTTGACTCAACCTTGTCAAAATTATCCTCTTGGATACCGCAAATGGTCAATGACACTTGGAATTATTACCTTGGGTTCATATTAGCTCGATTTCCATCCTTTGTTCAAAATTTTAGGATTCCTTTGCATTTAACTTGACCTCTACATCCTTTTCATCATAGCTTTTATCATCATCTTGCCAAACTTTGATATTTAATTACACTTTGCACCTTTATCCCAAAAACAAAAAAAATAGTTCATTCTACCTTAAGTCTCAACACCATATCATTTTCCCTTAAATTTTTCAATTAGTCAACCTTTCATATCCTTTTGCATCCATTAGTTGCATTATCTTCATCTTAACCTTAGCTGCATCATTACCTTGATCTTCAATTTAGCATCATCTAGTCATTATCCTTGACCATTAATCAACATTTAGTATCCTTTAGCATTCATTAGCTTCATCCTTTGCATTCTCATATCAAAAGATCCAAAAAAATCCAAAAACATAGATTCATCCTCATCTTGCATTAGCCTCATTACTTTTACACTCAAGAAAATCCAAAAACATAACATAGTTTCATCATCATCTTGCATTATTTGTCAACTTGCAAAAGTCTCACATGGTTAAAACAAGTTCATAAGCCAAGAGAAAGGACATGGATTTTTCAAGTAACCCTTTTCATGACACTACCCTTGGAATAGATTCAAATCATTCAACACCTTCAAGAGACACACCACCAAGAGACCAAACCAACACATGGAAAAACTTAAGCCTAGAAGAATTCAACAAACAATTGACCCAAAAAGAAATTGAAGAAGCTTAAAGTGACCCAATAATTTTAAGCATGATTGATCAACTTGTTAGTGCAAACCCAATCAAATTCTTCTACACACTAGCTAAAAAGGGTGCCAAATTACCTCAAGGTTTTGACGTATCAACCATTATAGAAAAAGAAGCTGAAAATCCATTTGCACTTGGCATGTCCTCATCACAACAAATGTCAAACATACCCCTTGGAACAACTACACATATCACTACCACTACTACACACATCCCAAGCATCTCAACATTTGGAAACAAGGAAACCAATACCACTACACAAGGACAAAGTTTCACACTTGGAAATTCTTTAAATTCTATAGGTAAGACCTTTACAAACCCACGTTTTCAACATACAAACCAAGGTTCCACATCACAAGGTCCTACCCCTTTGATCCAAAATGAAAACCAAGGTCCTATATCCACATTTCAAAATGAAAACCAAGCTTCCACATCACAAGGTCCTACCCCTTTGATCCAAAATGAAAAATAAGGTCCTAAACCCACACTTCACAACACAAATCAAGGTTGCTTATTCCAATTTCAAGGTACACCCTCATCAAGTCAAATTCCACTCACTAAACCTAGACAGGTTCACGTTATCTCACGAAGGACCCCAAATCAAAAATCCAATCAAAGATCAATTCCATCACTCCAAAACACTAATCAAGGGTCCCTTCCATCATCCCAAAATTCTACTCAAGGAAATTTTCCTACATGTCTATGATTAACGTTCTTTACTTATCCTAAGTGATACAAAAAAAAGGAAAAAAAAAGGAAACAACACTAAAACACCTCAAGATAGGGCTACGTTAACTCAAACAAAATAAAGATAAAAGCAAGATTTTATACCTTGTAAGAGTTGCTCCTTGGTTAGCCCTTTGATAGTTGATGTTTTGAATGCTCCTTGATGGAAAAATGGTAAAAATGGATGTAAAAGGATCTAGGTGAGATGAGGAATGCAATGAGCTATGTGGGTAGTTGGATGGATGAATGCAAGTGTAATAGATGAAAGTTTCAAAACATGCAACAATGGAGGTTTTTTGAGTGCAAGAATGCCAATGTGAGAACTAGAGTTTGAATGCTTGAATTGCAAAATGTGTGAATACCTAATGAGAGAAAATGAAAGAAAATCTTCTATTTTAAGGGAGATTTCTCTAGAGAATTGAATGGTTGAGATTTTTCCAACATGGGCAAGATGAAGGGTTGTGGTGAGTTGAGGATTCATAAGCCCTCACATCTTGCCATGTGGAGGATGAAGTGTTACAAGGACAAATGAGTTGGAAAAGGGACATGTGAGGTGGAGGTACTTGCAAGTACCTTGGGATGAGGAGAAGATTTCCTCAAAAAGGAACTTCTTGTTCCCATATGGGAGGAAAGTGACATGTAAAGAATTTTAGTATTCCTCAAAAATCTCCATGGGAAGAGAGAAGTGATTGGGGAAATAAATGTGAATTTCAAATTCACATGATTGGAAGGGATAAGGTGGTTGGGAGAATAAATGTGAATTTTAAATTCACATGAGAAGCACCTTGTGGATAAGATAAGGTTCTTATGAAGGAAGCTGAAAAGTACCTTGTGGATAAAATAAGGTCCTTATAATGGAAGGTTCTTGACCCCATATGACTGATGTGACAAGTGAGGAGTTCTAGAACTCCTAAGAACTTGCATGGGGAAGAGGAGAGTCTTGGAGGGATAAATGTGAATTTTAAATTCACATGGGGAAGATGGTCTAGGCTAAATGTGGAAATTGTGAAGGTTGATCAAAAGGGTATGCTAAATGTAGCAAAGGGATTAGATTAAGGTTGTGCAAACAAGTGATTAAGGAGATTAATGAGGGATTAGAGGCAAGTGGACAAATATGGAGGATGTGAAATTAATCCTGATTAAAGGTGTGCACGTCTTAATCATGGATTAATTAAGCTAATCGAGATTAGAAGGTTATGGAGGATGTGACAAGGAGAGAGAAAAAGAGGAATTTAAAATTTATTTAAATTCCAAAAGGCTAAGTGACCAAATTAAATAAATTGATGTATTTATTTAATTTAGAAAAAAGATGAAAGGTAACGTATTTAATTATAAAATTAAATACTTTAGGAATCTTAGGGAAAGGGGAAATATTAATTAAATAAGTTATTTAATTAATATTGATGAAATAGATGAATAAGGGAGGCAGATTTGACCATATGAAAGTGGTCAAATTTTTATGTCTACATTTTGCCCCTATTTGAAATATTGTTAGAATAATAGTGTTTCGAAGAAAAATAAAATGTAGATGACTCTATAGAGGAAGCGACTAGAAAATGATGCCCCAGCGTGGGAGAGGTTGCGTGAGCTATACAAATGGAGGGAAATGAAAGGAGATGCCCCAATCTCGCAAGGGAATGACCATAACAGAGGAATGGAGGAAAATGGTAGGGTATGCCCCCTCGAGAGAGCGGTTGGGGAAGAAAAAGGGGTCTCGGGCATCTTCTCGATATGAGGAAACAAAAAGTACAATTGGATAGAGCTAAAAAACCATGAATATTGGATTTTGAATGAAGTGAAACAGACACATGGTTTGCAAATGGCGGCCCCGAGAAGTTAGAGGATTAGTTGAATTAAAAAGAGGTTTAAATAAAGGGGAAAACTAGACTTCACTTAAAAAAAGGTTAAAAGGGAGGGAAAAAGTTACATAAGGTAATTTTAGAAATTACCACTCCTCATTTGCACACCAAGCAGTTGAGTAAGAGAGAGTGGAGAGGAGAGGAAGGAGACGAGGATGCTAGAGGACTATGATTCAGACATCATCCACTAGGGGGATGAGGTACGACGTTTCTACCACGAGCAAGCGGTTCCATGCCATGTTAGATTCAAAACCATATTTGTGATTTTAAGCATTTTATGATGATTGTTTAAATTTTAAAGCTTTTTGAAGACATGGGTTTTGGGATTGGGGTAAGTTAAGAAAATGGGTCGAGGGAAAAATTTTGATTTCACCTAGCGGGTAGGCAAAATCACCTATTAGAGGCAAGGAAAAGGGGGGTGAATTTTCCCAATGACAGGATAAATAGACCTAGAAAAAAAAAAAGAGGCCCATAAAGGGCCAAGGGAGAACAAGGGAGGGCAGATTTTCCCTGGGATCGGGTGAATCTGCCCAAAAGAGTAGACGAGGGGAAGGGGCGACCACATCCATCAGAGGGACGAACCTGCTCAGGCGCAACCCCCCATCCAGAGGCAGGTTCACCTGCAGCTCAGGTGGCCTCGCCTTGGGCTGGGGTGGGTCTACTATTTAGGGCGGGTCTGCTTGCGGGCCGTTTGAGGCCACTTGCAAGTTGGGGCGGGTCCACCCACAGGCTAGGGCGGGTCTGCCCCTGTCTAGGGTGGGTCCACCCATGTCTAGGGTGGGTTCGCCCACATGTGTCGAGGCGGGCTCGCTCGCAATTGGGGCGGGTTTTCCTAAGAGGAAGACAGGGGGAGAGAGAAAAAACAAAACAAGATGGGGAAGAAAAGCAGGTAAATGTTTGGGACAAAAATGGGGTTAAAAAGGTAGTGAAAAGAGAGCTCAGGGCCAGTGAAATGGACAAGAGGGAGGAGATGAAGAAAGAGAGAGGATGACTAACATGTGGGGTTTGGTGTGAATGCAAAGCTTCAATAGTTTGTGGACACACGAGAGGTGGTCAGAGGTGTTGGAGGCGACGATAGCAGCTATGAACGGAGTGGATCATGAGGCTTTGTCACAGGTGGGGCTGCTACATTTATTAGGATATCCGATGATTAGAGCCCATTGGGCTATGCTGACAACCCTTATTGAGCATTGGAGTTCAGAGACCTCGACTTTTCATCTCTCGACAAGGGACATGACTATGACGCTGGAGGATGTATGGCAGATACTGAGGCTGCCTATAGTAGGCCACCTGGTGAGTGCGACGACATCAAGGGGAGCAGAGCTGGATCATACTCTGTGGGTGTTATTTGGTCGAGATGACCTTCCTATACAAAGACAGAGGTTGGACGTAGACCAATGTCTAGAGTTGGGGGTGCCATCGCTACCACTATATCTATGTGGGTTGATTAGTGGATTGCTGCTACCAGACCGGAGTAGGCACTTTTGTACCCTGAGCTACATGGAGGTGATATGACACATCGTTGAGGGGAGAGAGGGATAGTTTGCATGGGGTACATGCATACTAGCACAATTGTACAAAGACATGCACGTTGTGTGCTACCAAGAGGTGCTCAACATGATGCAAGTGATGCTGCTACATGTATGGGCCTGGGAGCACATCAGTGTTGTTAGGCCAAGAGTGGTGAGAGCAGGATTGGAGGATGAGACAACACCAGTAGCTTACTAGTATGGGATAAAGTACGACTAGGTGTGGCACTATGAGGGCCCTGGGGATCTGGACAGATGGAGGACACTGGATGACCTTCAGGAGGAGGATATAGTGTGGAGGCCATACATGACATGATGGTTTTTAGGATGGAGGAGAGATGAGGCAAGGTAGAGAGGCTACTTCTGCACCAAATGCTACATAGTTGGGAGGGAGCCACTGATAGTGGAGTCACATAGACCAGACAGTTCAGGATTACACAGGATATTCCACACGGACCAAACAGGTTTCGATGGATTATGCGAGAGCGGCCATGGGGAGAGCCAATTTTTTTGAGGTTTGTGAGAGAGCATTGAGAGACATTGCAGTTAGTACCCTATCTGGGTAGGACTAGGGGGGACATCGATGCATGAGTGATAGTCCGATACACTGCATGGTATCTTTTTCATCAACCTAGACAGATTACTCCAAAGGAGCCGATTATGGGGGCACTGGGGTTATGGCCAGAGGATGAGCTGTGATTGGAAAACTAGAGGAGAGGGAGGAGGGGACAACAGAGTATAGGGTAGGAGGCAACCAAAGCCACAGGGCAGCAGGAGGATGCAGGGGTCGTAGGACAACATGATAGAGGAAAAGACGAGGTTGGGGCCACAGGGTAGTAGGAGAGGATGATGATGAGGAGGAGACAACGGAGGAGAGCCAGAGTGGGGATCAAGGAAAATGAGGGGAGAGATGAGGTAGGGATGGTAGAGAGGGATGGGAGAGGGCAAGAGGTAGCTGGAGCAACAAGGCAATAGGAGAGAGGATAGATAGATGGCGGTTGGAGCAGCAGGGCAGTAGGAGAGGGTGAGGAGGAGACCACAGAGGAGAGCCCAGGTGGAGATCAAGGCAGAGGATATGGGGATGAGGCAGAGGCGAAGGTGATAGATATGGATGTTCATGATATTCCCCCATTGGCCATGGTGCCACCTATAGTAGAGGATCTGACTATATTGTTGAGGGGCCATGGCGAGATTACAAATCACCGAGCAAAGATTGAGAGATGCAGAGGCTGTGAGATGCAGACTAGAGGTAGAGGTGAGTAGGCTGAGAGTAGAGGTGGCCAGTGTGCAGGCAGAGGGCGAGAGGGTTTTCAGGTCTATAGCTGATGCAACGTGGCAACATGAGGAGGAGCTACCGATAGAGAGGGATATTCTGCTAGCCAAGGTGAGACAACTACGAGCAGAGGTGACTTGAATGGAGGGAGAGGTATCCAAAGAGCATGAGGAGGTGGTGGTTGCGAGATGGAAGGGAGATAGGCTAGAGGTAGTGGTGACTATACTGCAGTCGAGGGGAAAGCAAGAGCTGAGAGGAGTGACAGACTAGGCATTAGTAGAGACCCTAGCACATGTTGAGAGAGAGAGACATGGATGATTTGAGGATATAGGTGGAGGGGATACTAAGAGAGAGGACTAAGCTGAGACAGGAGTGAGATGAGCTCCGTGATAGAGTTTAGGTAGCAAATCAAATAGTGGGAGACATGGGGCTGATGTAGGAGAGAGAGGAGGCTATGAGGGCCTAGGTGTAGACCTTGTAGGTAGAGAGGGATGCAGGATAGACACAAGTGCAGACCCTGTAGGGGGAGAGGGATGCAACACATATACAAGTGCAGACCCTACAGAATGAGAAGGATGCATCACAGAGATAGGTGCAAACCCTATAGAGTGAGAGGGATGCGGCAGTGGCTCAGACACATATTGCGGAGAGAGAGAGGGATGCAACACAGGCTCAGACACAAGTAGTGCAGGGTGAGGGTGGTGAGGTAGGGGCAGATGTGTAGAGATTACAAGCACAGATACAAGCTATGCAGATTAAGAGGGGAAGGGCCACTGAGTAGGGGTCACAGATGGGGGCAAAGATAGATCAACTGAGGTTGGCACAAGATGCATGGGAATAGGAGCGAAGATCCATATGTGGGGATCGAGATAAATATAGAAATGAGCAGAATACAACTAGGTATCAGGTTGTAGAGATAGATGAGTATATGAGGGAGGTGAGCTACTGGATGTGCACTTATCAGCAGGCAGTTCCAGATCCAACACAACACATAGTTCACTATGTTCGATAGGTGCCTCAGATGCTTGCACCATCCCAGTCACTAGGGACATGTACCTAAGGGTACAATGACTATCAGGCGACTCCTTCTCGTAGAGGGCTAGTGCTCAACTCTCCACAAAGGTCAGATGTGGGCAGCTCACAATAGAGATGATAGAGGATAGGTGACAGGATACTAGGTTTTGACAAGTGCATGATGGATGTACAGTACAGAGCATTAGAGATCAGGGATCAAAGTTGATCTAGAGCCTTGTATGTGTACTTTATTTGATGATATATGCGATGGATATGTATTTTGACTATATGATGGACATTATTATGGACTATGTGATGGACATTCGTATTTGGATTGTTATATGATATGCAATAGCCTTTATTGACATGATGTGATGTTCATATGATGGATGATTCTATTTATGCATATGTATGTGTTTATCATTTTATGATAGATGGTCATGATGATGTGATATATGTATATGCGTATGATGATGTATGTTGATGTTTATATGGATGAGATGTATTAACATGTATGATGCAGGATGTGATGGATGATTTATGACTTTATATGCTATAGATATGGTTCTAACAACTTGTGATGTAGGTGGCAATGTATGCGATGTGCTGATGATATGGTCTAATATGGAAATGAATGATTAATGCAATGAATCTACAATGTTTAGAATAAGAAAATGTAATTAATCTAAACAACAAAAGTTAAATATGAGATAGTAATGCTCATGAAATGAAGGGAAATGAACCTATAATGTGAGAGGAAATGCGATTAAATTCCTTACAAATACTAATGAATAAATGAAATGCAACGTGGATGGTAGATGGACTTTATTTGTGATCATGCTTGCTTTAGCTTATTCAAAATAAAGATGTGTGATAGGCGAGTGTGATTGCCTAACATGAAATGCAATGAAACATGAACATAAGTGCCAATAAGGACTTGCATAGTGATGAGGGTAGATGGTAGGCGTATTGTTGGTTTTAATGGCAAGTACTTTCCCAGTAATAATTAGAAAATCAAGGGAAGATGGGTATGAAATTGCACCTGTCAAGAACTATAGGTATCCCAAGAAGAACATGGGAGGAGGGATGAATGTTTGCACAACCAAAATCATAGGTCATAGGTCAAGTATGAATGCAATGCAACGAAGTTGATCATAAAATGAAATCCTAATGTAATTTTCCATTTTTAGAGCACTCATTTTTGCTATAGCATAAGACACCAAGCACCAGGGTATGTAAACCAAGGTGAATTAGTGTTGAATACATAAAACAAACACAATAGACAAGAAGGCTATCCCAACACCCCAAAGTCATGAAAACCTTGGTCGGGCTAGGCATTGGGATAACCAAAAGCACAAAAGATTCCCTAGCGTAACAAAAGACCTTAGGGATCTTAGTGGGTACAACACAGGACAACTAGGAAGACAAGAACAAACAAAAGATCAAGATACGTCCCTATGTTAACCTATCAAAACACACCATAATATGATAGATCGTGGTGATATTGACAAGTTGTTATAGAGAGCTTAATTGATAAATAATATTTCAAAACGTCCTTTTCCATAGGATCAAGATGATGGATGGGGTTGATGAGGTCTGTTAGGAAGGACGTATCCTGTTGAGACCAAAGATGGATACTAAACTATAAGATTGATAAATGACGCAAGAAATTATGAAACCAATTGAATCTCATGATATGAGTGGATCTCATTTGTGAACAACCAGCTAGATAAGGACATACTTGATGACATGACATGAGACACAAGACACAATACTGACACACCCTAATGACCTAGGGGCTTGAGGGCCGATCAAAGATTAGCCTTGCCTATGTGAATGTGCAGTGCCCTCGTAGTTCAAGAAAAGACCATGGATAAAGGAAAAAAGAGGACAAATGGAGACGAGCGATGGAAAATGACGACCAAGAAAGAAAAAAAGAAGCCTTGGGGGTGGATCGAAAGATCGACCTTGCCTACGTGTAAACGTAGGGGCAACGTAGTTCGGAAAAGGACCAATGACTGACAAGGGATAAGAGCGCAAAGGGGACAATGGAGACCACAATGGATGACCAAAATAGGATGGACAAAATGCCCTGGGGGTAGATCAAATGATTAGCCTTGCCTACGTGAAAGTGCAGGGGAAACATAGTTCAACAAAGACCAAAAGGACCAATGGGACGTGATGGGATCTAAATGAATACTGACACGATGAAGGAACCTAGATGGACATGAAGGATTGAAAAGATGACAAGATTGGCGACACGAGCTCATATTAGGATAAAAGCTCAGGATGATAGATAGCAAATGAAGATCGTCCAATGTTCAACCAAAATATTTCAAGTGACTAGATAATGGATGTGGATGGAAGGAGAGGATCGATGGGATGGGTAGGATATGAGATCACGATGGATGAAAGCATCAAATAACTAGGACGCAAAGTAGATAATGATTAAGCCCTTTATGAATGGCGCCTGTGACCAGGTTTTCACCAAACATACTTATCCAAGGCACCACAAAGGGTGGTTTCCACCATAGAATGAATTATTTATCTTTACTATTTTTGGAGTTATTCTAATTTTTTGATTTTTTTGACAATTTTTTACTTTTTTTTTTTGTATTTTTTGGATTTTTGCAGGATAGGATACCCTAGTTGATTCAAGTGTAGAACCTTTTCAGGTGCATGATGTTAATGGGATCCTCTACGGGCTCTCCTTTAGGTGTAGCAAGTTTTTAGGCCCCTAATCCATACTTGGATATGATGACATAAGGACCAAGCCAATTTGCTTCAAAATTTCCCTTCTTTTCTTAGTCTTGTTGAGTGCGTTGATTCTCCTTGAGGACTAAATCACCAATGTTGAATTGGCGAGGATGAACCTTCTTGTTGTAGCTTCTTTTCAAATGATAATGATATGCTTGGAGATGGTCATATGCTTTGATTCATCTTTCATCTAGGAGTTCCAACTGGCTGAGTCTTGCAACTCGAGCCTCTTCATCGATGATAAGATTCTTCAGGGATATTCTCAGTGATGGGATTTCTACCTCAATCAGCAAGATAGCCTCAGCACCATAGATGAGAGAATAAGAGTGGTGCTAGTAGGGGTGCGGATGGAAGTGCGGTATGACCAAATGGCGGAATGAATGTAAAGGTGCCAATCTCGACCAGTATTATTGACCACCTTTTTGAGGATTTTGATGAGGGTTTTGTTGGTGGCTTCTGCCTGACCATTACCCTAGGGGTAATAAGGCATAGAACAACGATGTTGGATATGGAAGGTGTCACAAAGGTGTTTCATAGCTTGGTTCTTGAAAGGTTTTCCATTATTAGAAATGATGGTTGATGGTATTCCATATCTGCAAGGAATATGGAAGAGGATAAATTTGGAAATTTGAGTACTTGTGATATGTGAGAGTGGCATTGCTTCTACCCACTTGGTGAAGTACTCAGTTGCAGTAATGATGAAGGTATGGCAATTGGAGGATGGGGGATATATCTTGATGATTAGGTCGAAACCACACTGAGAGAAGGGCCATGGTGCTACAAGAGGCTGCAGATCTTGTGCTGAAGCATGTATTAGGTCGACGTGTTGTTGACAGGGTAAGCACTTTAATGAACTCACAAGAATCATGTTCTAATGTACGCCAATAATATCCTGCACGAAGAATTCTCTTAGCTAGGGCCATGCCATTGGAGTGGGCCCTAAATACAACACTATGTACCTCTGTTAACGTAGTATGGGCTTCAGTCTCATTCAGAGTGCCAGAGGAGGGTTCCATCATACCCACATCGATAAAGTGTATCACCTACGATGGTGTAACGAGATGTTTGTTGGATGAAATATTTATGTTGGTTGCATGTGAGATTAGGAGGTAGGATGTCGTTGTGAAGGTAGGTTTAGATATCATGATACCAAGGGGACTTGGGACCTTCAATGTCACACACCATCTCACTTTCTAGGATATCATATGCTGGGATTAAGAGTTGTTCAATGAGGAACTCACACTATTTTTTCTTTGGGCATGTCAATTAAGAAACCAATGGTAGCCATGGCATCCGCTGCTTTCTTTTGGACTCTTGGAATATGATCAAACTAGATGGAAGTGAAATACTTCTTGAAGTCATCTACCATGCGTTTATAGGCTAGTAGCTTATCATCTTTTGTGAGAAACTCATTATTGACGTATTTGATGATTAATTGAGAATCACCAAAGATTCTTAGGTGGGTGATATGCCATTGGATTGAAATTCTAAGGCCAGTAAGAAGAGCTTCATATTCAACTATGTTATGTATGCACATAAAGGCCAATCTGAATGACTTCGGTATATAATCTCCTTGGCGAGTGACGAGCAAGATTCCTGCCCCCGATCCATTGTGTGTGTGCGATCAATCAAATTATAGTGTCCATGTGGTTGCTTCTGTTATTGCAAAGACTCCTTCATCAGGAAATTCTATTGTCAAAGGATAGGCATCCACCAGGGGAGCATCTGCGAATTGATCAGCTATCACTTGTCCCTTAATAGCTTTTTGATCCACATATTCTATATCAAATTCACTCAGAAGCATGACTCACTTAGCCATGCGACTAGTTAGAATCATCCTAGATAATAGGTATTTAAGTGGATCAACCTTGGAGATGAGCTTTACTGGATGAATGAGCATGTAATGCCTGAGTTTTTGTGAACTGAAAACCACTGCTAGGCAAGCTTTTTCCATTGGGGAATAGTTGAGCTCATAACCCCCCAGGGTTCAACTGATGTAATAGATTGCTCTTTCCTTTGATGACTCATCGTGTTGTGCCAGTAATGCCCCCAGTGCCACTAAAGTAGCAGAGATATACAATAGGAGTGGCTTACCAAGAATTGGTGGCATAAGGATTGGTGGGTAAGCTAGATATTCTTTGATTTGGTAGAAGCCGAGTTGACATTGTTGATTCCACTTAAAAGCGATATCCTTCTTCAGGAGATGAGTGAACGACTGAAATTTTTTGGCTAATTGAGCAATGAATTTCTAGACGGATTGTAACTTACCTTGTAGGATTCTTAATTGTTTGAGATTGTGTGGTGGAGGAATATCCATAATTTCCTTGACTTTCGTTGGATCGACTTCTATACCTCTGTGGGAAACAATGAAACCTAGTAGTTTTCCTGATGTGACCCCAAAGACACATTTCTTTGGATTTAGCCTTAGCTTATACTGCTCTAGATGCCCAAAGATCTTCTTGAGTACCACAGGATGTTCTTCCCTTGTTCTTGATTTTCCTAGTAGATCATCAACATAATCTTCCATTATGATGTGGATGAGGTTGTGAAAGATAACGGTCATGGCTCGCTGGTAGGTTGCCCCCA
Organism: Sequoia sempervirens; assembly: GCA_007258455.2. Classification (NCBI taxonomy): domain Eukaryota; kingdom Viridiplantae; phylum Streptophyta; class Pinopsida; order Cupressales; family Cupressaceae; genus Sequoia; species Sequoia sempervirens. The sequence continues at coordinate 35,053,825 of VDFB02379711.1, read as the reverse complement.
CATTTTTTAAGGCCAAAGGGAATACCATTATAATAGAAGGTGCCCCATGGTGTGGTGAAAGTTGTTTTATGTTGATCTTCAAGTGTAATTCTAATCTGATTGTATCCAAAGAAGCCATCCATAAAGGAAAGCATCTCATGTCCCGCAATGAGGTCAACCAACATGTCAATGTTTGGAAAAGGAAAATAATCTTTGGGGCAGGCCTTATTGAGGTCACAAAAGTCTATACATACTCTGATAGCACAATTTGGTTTGGCTATTGGCACTATGTTTGAGATCCATTTTGAATAGTCAATGGGCCTTATAAATCTGTCCTCCAATAGCTTCTCCAATTCTTTCTTAACTAGTAGAGCTACTTGGGGTGCATTTTTCAAAGCTTTTGCTCGATAGGTTTGGCATCAGTACATACATCCAGGTGATGTACCACTAAAGCAGGATCAAGGCCTGGCATGTCTGGATATGTCCATGCAAAATTGATTATGCCTTCTTTGAGAAGCTTGGCGATGGTAGAATGTTCTTCCTCTGATAGTGCTTTGGCTACATAAGTGATTTTGGGATCCTCTTCAGTTCCCAAATTTATCTCTTGAGTTTCCTCTATTAGGATGAATGATCATTCTGAGAGCTAAGTTCCTACAAGGGGAAGATGAACATCCCCATCTTCTAGCATCTCATCAAGGTTTTCGCCATCAAATACACCCTTTGTTTTTACTTTTTCTAGGTCAAGAAGCGCCTCAGGGAGGTTTTCTCTAGGTGACCTTTTTTTATTTTTCTTCTTTTTACTTTTGCGGTTAGGATGTTCATCTTCCCCCACTCCCATAAGATGTACATATTGATTCATTGTAGGAAAGGTGTCGATGGGGGCACTACCATGTAGGTCCTAGTCTATAACTTCAGGATGTTTAAGGGATAGGCTAATGGTGCAGATGTGTAAGCAGTCGAACATGGAAGAGAGGTCGGTGTGATCCACATCATTGTATGTGTGTATGATGGATTCCTCCTCTGGTATATCTTCAAGGAGACTGTTTCTCTGACTTACATTATTAGAGGCACTAGATGATGCTATAGGTCCCTTTTGTTTTGTGTCATGACCCAAGCCTAAGTTTCTTAGTCTTATAGAAGCCTCAATATGGTGTTTCCTTTCTTGTTCTTCAACGCCAAGGCCTCCCCCCTGATAATTGTATTTCTCTGTAAACTTAGAGGGCCAATGATAGTTCTCTTGGAAATATTCTTTCAAGGGAGGAGAGGGGTCTGGTTCCTCACGGTACACCCATTGACTAATGTCATCTTCGGGTGTGTCTTGCCTTAACCCGAGAGAGGGAAAGGTTTTGGTTCCCACATTTGGAACATTAAAGGTGATGGTCTTCTCTTCTTCCTTCAATACAGACTAAGAGGGTTGGTCGTATGTGTGTGGCGAGGGTGGCATGGTTGCCACGTTAAAAGTTGTGCACATTTCGTACTCACCACAACCCTTGTCAATGATCTGGACTTTGGTAATGGTGGAATCAAATGTGGATGATAAAGTGGTGGCTAGTGCGATGGTAGATGATTGGGATGATGATGTTTGTGGTAGTCCCATTTCCACTCCAGGACAATAGTGGGAATGAGGAAAAGAAGCTTCTAATGTGAGACAATATTCAAATGGTTGAGGATCCACGTGTATGGTAACTTCTAACCCATTGAATGAGAATTTTAGACATTGATGGTATGTGGATGGAATGACTTGCATGGCGTGAATCCATGGATGACCAAGGAAGAGGCTATAGGGGTGTTCCAGATCAAGGACATGACAAGTAGTTTATTGCACAACTGGACCAACCTGGATCGGAAGACATATTGTTCCTTCAAAATCACGCTTTGTATTATCATACGCCTTGATTGTGATGAACTAATTATTTAAATAAACATGGGTGTATCCTACTTGCTTTATGAATTTCAATGTATAAAGGTTTAGGGCAGAACCATTATCTACCAAGACCCTTTTTTATTTTATGCCGATTTACAAGGACCTCTAGATGGAGGGGATGATTATGATTGGAGTTAATGTAGGGAATGCCATTTTGGCTAAAACCGAGTTGATAGGTGGCAGAGAGGTGCCCTACCAATGCTTGAAATTATGCGAGATCTATGTCATTAGGAACTTGGGTGTCCCGTAAGGCCTTATTTAGGATTTCTTGGTGTGCAGGAGAAGACTTAAGCAAGTCCAGAATGGATATCTATGCCGAAGTTTTCCTAGATGGTCAAGAATGTTGTATTGAGAATTGACAGGCTGTGGCTAGGTGGATGCAGAGGCTCCAAGGACTTTGATGCGGGTTCGATGAGTGGTGATAGCACATTTTGGATCCTTTCCTTTTACGTGTATCACAGATACATGTGGTTCCAATTTTTCAATATGCATGACGATACCTTGGTAATTGAATGGCACATTTTTATAATTGATGTTGTTGGTGTTATTCTGATCACTACTATTGCTAGGCCCTGGGTTTGAATTTGATGTATTAGGCCCTTGGTTATGTTTAGGGAAGGAATTTTGATATATCTATAAGATGCTAGATATACGTTTTTCAAACCTTGGCACTTGTTCAATGTATGCCCTTTAATCTTGTGGAACTCACAATATTCATTTTCTTTGAACCAATTTGGTTTGGGCTTGGATTCGTCAAGTGGCTTGGTCACAAGATATGTGATTGGGTAATTAGCTTGTAGAAGCCTATTAAACACAATACTTAGGGGTTCTCCTAATGGAGTGAATTGTCATTTGTTACCCCCTTGATTTTTTTGATTGGATTGTTGGGATGGATGAGGTTCCCCTTGAGGCACTGATATGGCATTAGGCATTGGTTGCTGATGAGGTGGATATTGTTTCTTTTGGGAAGCATTGGCTACTTGGATGCGTTTAGCGTTAGTGACACCATCATTGATAGCATTTTTGTTTTGTTCCAATAACGAGGCTTGTCTCTAGACAATTTCTCTCTATCAAAGTTAAAAAATTTGACTAGCCCTTTGGTGATGAGGGATATCTCAAGAATATGACCTTTTTCCACGATTTCAGTGAAGGTCGTGACACAATGGAGCCTAAAGTATTGGGCCATGTTCAGATGGGAGTTTTCAATGAACAGGGTGACCATGTCCCTTTCCCTTAGCAGGGATTTCATGCGACTAGCTAGGGCTCAACATCTTTGAAGATAGCTCGCAAAGGTTTATCCCTCCTATTGCTTTTCCTTCAGGAAGTCTAGTGTATTGATATCCTTCTCCAGATTAAAGGAGAAGTGGGAGACAAACTCTTCTGAAAGCTAGGCAAAGGACTTGATAGATTCTTTCTTAAGACCCATAAACCAGTCAAGAGCTATTCCCTGTAAACTCCTAGGGATCAATCTCATGAGGTAATTGTCATTATGCATGACTTCTTAACAGTTGGTGTAGAACTCTTGAAGGTGAGCCTTGGGGTATTTGGTTCCTTTATATTTATCAAATTTTGGCATTTCAAAATGTTTTGGGAAGGGAACCAATGAAATAGAAGGATCAAACGGGTAGGACAAATGTCCTGAAACTTGAATGATTGTTTGTCGGTCCCTGCTTGTAAGTCCTTTAACACAACTTTGACTTCTTCCAAATATTGATTGATAGGTGTTGCAGGAGTCATATTGGATGAAATAGGCTGATTGTATGGAGGATTTTGCTGATATGATGAGGATGGTGCTGAAGTAGCTGGATCATAAGCGGGTCAAGGTGTGTATGGAGGTGTTTGCTGGTATTGATTGGCATAAGTAGATTACAGATTGACGTAAGGTGGATATGATGGATTTTGATGGTAAGAGGTGAAAGCCACTTGTTGGTATGGTGATTGTTGTTGATAGTACGAAGAAGATGGAGTACCTTGCAGGTATTGCATAGTAGCTTGATAGTACAATGACGTGGAATCCCCTTGCTGGTAAGGTAGAGGTTGCTAATAGTAAGAGGTGGATTGAGAACCTTGTTGATAGGGTGGCTATTGTTGCATATAGGATGTGGATGAAGCACCTTGTTGATATGGAGGCTTCTACTGAGTGTAGTATGGATTAGACAAGTAATTGTATGCGACATTGGGTTGTTACGTGATGTATGGAGGTTGTTGTGGATTAGATTGTTGTTGGTATGGGTTTGTATGTGATTACAAAGGATTAGTGTAAGGAGGCAGTTGAGTCCATGGGGGGTTCTGAGTGGTCACATGAATGTTTTGGTTAGGATTGGACGTAGCAGTAGAAGCGGTGTACATACTAGATGTGTGGTAAAGATATTGTGTGAGAGGATTCTATTGTGTTTGTGTAGGAACGTGTGTATGATGGGGTGGTTTTTTTTGCTATGGTGGTTGCTGATAAAGTGGGCGAGATGGGATATGTTGTTTTGGGACTACCACAAAATCATTATGGGGCAGTTGTGGCAGTTGTGATGTAGTTTGCATGACTTGACGTGGGGGTTGTGTAAGAACGGTAGTCTGTTGTTGAGGAATTAAAACATTTGCTATGGAACGATGGCGTTCTATTGCAGGATAGTGATATTCTGCTATGGCGGTTGGTGATGGGGTGGTTGAGATGAAATAGTAGAACCAACAACATGTTGTGGCAGTGTTTGTGAAGGGATAGCAATGTGTTGTGGTGATGCTTGCATCATGGTGGATTGATGCGGATTAACGAGAGGCTACTGAAATGTAGGGATATTACCTTGAGGTGGTGGTAGTAAATTACCAGTAGGTGTAGGTCCTGGAGGTGGCATTAATGCAAGAAGCAGAGTGCCCACAATGTTGATGAGTGGTTGACCAAGGTGCTGAGGTGGAAGTGGTGGAGCAGGAAAAATGTTCTATGGCATGCCATAGGCATAGGGATCATTAGGATTAGGTGGTGCCATAGAGGCAGTGGATGGGAGGCGAGGATAAGTGGCAACTTAGTGTGTCATGACATTTTCGAGCTCAGGATGATACCAATTCTCTATAGGTGGACCTTCAGGAACATACAAATTTCCTAGAACATTTTGCGAAGTTTATGGGTCTTGAGGTGCAGGGAGAGTCTGGGTGCCAGTATATTGTGACATGTTGAAATCGGGTGGTGGTTTGACCCCTTTCATGATCAGGGTAGCGAGAATCTTATCCCCATGCTCGTTGAGGAGGCGATCTGTCATCTGAACATTAACATGATTGCTTAGGTATTCATCAACAATAACCTCAAGTTGATTGACCATGTTCTTGTCTCCAGGTGGTGAGGTGTTTTGGATGTCAGTATTGGATTGTGATGACACACCGTTATGGGGATCTTGAGGGATATTTGCACCATTGTTGGGATCTTGTGTGGTATTTGCAACGTTGTTAGGATCTTGTGGGATGTTCGACTGGGAACCTTGGCCTTGCTATTCTGCCATTTGTTTCTTAGCTTGTGATTGATTCTGAACGGGTATGAAAGTGCAAAACTACTAGGTGAGTTAAGATGCGGTTGAACTCTAAGATGTAATGCAAAGATGGCCTAAATGAGGATTGAAGGATTAATTGGATATGATAATGGATTAGTTGATTGGATGATTGGATAAGGATAAGATTAGATTAGATTGATAGATTGGATGATTGGATAAAGATTAGATTGGATAAGTTTGGTCGATGAAACAATTGGTATGATTGGATGATTGGATAAGATTGGATGATAGAAGGGATTCTAAACCAGGTTTAGAGATGACCCTAGGTGACTTAAGGTGTTGAATGATCAGATTAAGGATAACTAGGCACCAAATCCAACTTGAGATGGAAGTGGATTGATAGGGCCGAATAATGATGACTGACTCAAGACGGATGGCGATCCTAAGTAGACGTTGTAGGATGACGATTGATTTCAGACACCTGGGTGAATTTGGATAATGACTTCAAACAAAGTTCAAAGGATTTTGATTGCAAAAACGATGATGGATATGCAACCTAGAGATGCTTTATGATGTACCTATATGATTCAGATGATGCAGATGCAAATTACAAAAGATGCAGAATGATGGGATAAACATCAGACTCATCTAATCGAGGTGCAGGATCGCCCAACTAGGGGGAAAGGTCACCCAACTGGAGGTCAGGATCACCTATTTGGAGGTCAGGTTCGCCCAACTGGAGGTTAGGTTAGCCCAACTGGAGGTTAGGTTAGCCCAACTAGAGGTCAGGTTCGTCCAACTGGAGGCCAGGTTGGCCTATATGGAGGTCAAGTTCACCCAATTGGAGGTCAGGTTCGCCTATCTGAAGGTCAGATTCGCCCAACTGGAGGTCAGGTTTGCCTATCTGGAGGTCAGGTTCACCCAACTAGAGGTTAGGTTTTCCCAACTAGAGGTCAGGTTCGCCCAACTGGAGGTCAGGTTTGCCTATCTGGAGGTCAGGTTCGCCCAAGTTAATTGTTTAAATATGAAAAGGGGATCAAATGGACTATCAGAACGAGAAAATGGATGTTTGGATTAGGGAAACGAATACTCAGAATGAGTAAACGGATGGTCGGAACAGGGAAACAAATGCTTAGAATGAGTAAAGGAATGGTTGAAATGGGTAAACAGGTACTTAGAACGAGTAAATGAATGCTCAGAACAGGAAACGGGTATTCAGAATGAGTAAACAAATGGTTGGAATGGGTAAACAGGTACTCCGAATGGGTAAACGGATGGTCGAAATGGGTAAACAGGTACTCAAAATGAGTAAACAGATAGTTAGAACGGGCTGTTCAAGGCGTAAATTCGCCCGACTTGGGTAGGGTCACCCAACTTAGGGTAGGTTCATCCAACTTGGGGCAGGTTCACCCCTATTCAAAGTAGGTTCGCCCCTATTCAAGGCAAGTTCACTCCTATTTAGGGTAGGTTTTCCTGTTTGGTGAAAAGATAAGACAATTTTGACATAAACATGTTGAGAAATGACTAAGACAGAGGGTAGGTTCGCCCTTGTTCAGAGCAGGTTCACCCCTGTTTAGGGAAGGTTCACCTGTTTGGTGAAAAGATGGACAATTTTGATAGAAACAAGCTGAGAAATGACTAAGATAGAGGGAAGGTTTGCCCCTGTTCAGGGTAGGTTCACCTGTTTGGTGAAAATATAGACAATTTTGATAGAAACAGGTTGAGAAATGACTGAGACAGAGGGTAGGTTCACCCCTGTTTAGGGCAGGGTCGTCTCTGTGCAGAAAACCTAAACTTGACTTAGGTGAAAACGGCTATGCCAAAGGACCAAAATCACAACAAACAAGAAGCAAAAGGTAAGGCTGACCTGACTCAACAAAAATTCATTGGTTTCACACAAAAAAATAGTTCAAACAACACAATCCTAAGATTAGTATGAAGGGTATGGCCAACACAGTTTTCTAACTAGGTTGAACAAGACAACTAGGGAGTCCTCGATATACGCTCTGTACGTGAGGCACAACCGTGAACACCAGCTTGTCACAAGAGTGAGCCAAGAACCCCAATGAGATACTAAAGGCTTAAACCAACTCTTCACGTCTATCTAGGTATCACCCTAGCTTCGACGCTCCGCTAGACACGATGTGACTGGATTGGGGTACAACTTTGACTCTCCCCCCTTTGTATACCCTGCCACTATGCATGGTTGGGATCGTCCCTTGGGGTGATGCAATCCCCAAGTAGGTCCCGCTAAAAAGAGAACACTAACTATTTTCGGCTACTCCCTAGGCTCACACAAAGTGCAAGGGGAAAGCGTGAATGAGATAGTGCCTCTTGGGTGACACAAAGAACTTTCAAACACAACAAACAATATGTTGACTCCCCCTAGTTAAACTATGTGCCTAATATGAAAATAAAAAGTAAAAAAACTAACTAATAACTAGGCCTCTTCATCCTGCAGCAAATATGTTAGAATTTTTATCCTTGGGTCTTCAACAAATACGAAAAAATCTACACAAAATATTAGTAAAAACTAGGACAATCACCAACAGGACGAGTTAGGGGGTCAATATTAATCAAAATGACAGAAAAAAGACCCTGTAAATGAATTTTAAAGCACTATTTTACCTCGCAGAAGCCTTTGTTCAGGGTAGGTTCACCCCTGTCAGGGCAGGTTCTCCCCTTTGTAGGGTAGGTTCGCCCCTCTCTGGGGTAGGTTCGCCCCTGTGTAGAAAACAAAGAAGAAACTTGGGTTCTTTTGCTCAGAGGGGCGACTTTGCAGGGCAGGGTCGCCTCTGTTCAGGTCGGGGTCACTTGTCTTGGGGCAGGTTCACCTATACTTTGGCAAGTTTTCCCTTGTTCAGGGCAAGGTCATTCCTGTTAGGGGTAGGTTCGCCTCTGTGTGACCTGAACCTACAAAATATCAAAAAATAGCAAACATAAAAGCAAAAAGACCCGTCTGTGGGTCCCACTGGGCATGCCAGAAATGTGATCAACGTTCTTTAACTATCCTAAGTGATACAAAATAGAATGCAAAAAGAAGGAAACAACACTAAAATACCTCAAGATAGGGCTATGTTAACTCAAAAAAAAGAAGATAAAAGCAAGATTTTATACCTTGTAAGAGTTGCTCCTTGGTTGGCCCTTTGATAGTTGATGTTTTGTATGCTCCTTGATGGAAAAATGGTAAAAATGGATGCAAAAGGATCTAGGTGAGATGCGGAATGCAATGAGCTATGTGGATAGTTGGATGGATGAATGCAAGTGCAAGAGATGAAAGCTTCAAAACATGCAACAATGGAGGTTTTTTGAGTGCAAGAATGCCAATGTGAGAATTAAAGCTTGAATGCTTGAATTGAAAAATGTGTGAATACCTAATGAGAGAAAATGAAAGAAAATCTTTCATTTTAAGGGAGATTTCTCTAGAGAATTGAACAGTTGAGATTTTTCCAACATGGGCAAGATGAAGGGATGTGGTGAGTTGAGGACTCACAAGCCCTCACATCTTGCCATGTGGAGGATGAAGTGTCACAAGGAAAAATGAGTTGGAAAAGGGACATGTGAGGTGGAGGTACTTGCAAGTCCCTTGGGATGAGGAGAAGATTTCCTCAAAAAGGAACTTCTTGTTCCCATATGGGAGGAAAGTGACATATGAGGAATTTTAGTATTCCTCAAAAGTCTCCATGGTGAAGAGAGAAGTGGTAGGGGAAATAAATGTGAATTTTAAATTCACATGATTGGAAGGGATAAGGTGGTTGGGAGAATAAATGTGAATTTTAAATTCACATGAGAAGCAACTTGTGGATAAGACAAGGTTCTTATGAAGGAAGCTGAAAAGTACCTTATGGATAAGATAAGGTCCTTATAATGGGAGGTTCTTGACCCCATGTGACTGATGTGACAAGTGAGGAGTTCTAGAACTCCTAAGAACTTGCATGGGGAAGAGGAGAGTCTTGGAGGGATAAATGTGAATTTTAAATTCACATGGGGAAGAGGGTGTAGGCTAAATGTGGAAATTGTGAAGGTTGACCAAAAGGGTATGCTAAATGTAGCAAAGAGATTAGATTAAGGTTGTGCAAACAAGTGATTAAGGATATTAATGATGGATTAGAGGCAAGTGGAAAAATATGGAGGATGTGACATTAATCCTGATTAAAGGTGTGCACATCCTAATCATGGATTAATTAAGCTAATCCATATTAGAAGAAGGTTATGGAGGATGTGACAAGGAGAGAGAAACAAAGGAATTTAAAATTGATTTAAATTCCAAAATGCTAAATAACCAAATTAAATAATTTGATGTATTTTTTTTAATTTAGAGAAAGGATGAAAAGTAAAGTATTTAATTATAAAATTAAATACTTTAGGAACCTTAGGGAAAGGATAAATATTAATTAAATAAGTTATTTAATTAATATTGATGAAATAGACAGATAAGGGAGGTGGATTTGACCATATGGAAGTGGTCAAATTTGGATATCTACAATGTAAAAATACCAATCAAGGACCTACACTTTCATTTCAAAATACCAATCAGGGACCTACACCTTCATTTCAAAATACCAATCAAAGACCTACACCTTTATTTCAAAACAACAATCAAGGACCCACACCTTCAAATACTAATCAAGGGACCTTTACTTCATGTCAAAACATCAACCAATGGGTTACGCCTTCATGTCAAAACATCAACCAAGGGCCTATACCCCCTTTAAAAATGAAAATCAAGCACCAAATTTTCAAAACCAAGACATAAATCAAGGGTCTACACCTCAATTTCAAAACACCATATCGCATGCAAATATGACCTTTGGAGCAAACCCAAATGCCAATTTAATCCCAAATCAAAACAACACACACCAATATGGTGATCAAGGTCATACATCACAAACCATCAATCCCAACTCAAATCCAACATATGACCTCAATACCAACATCATGACACCAAACTAAAACAATGCAACACCAACCTTTGAATTTTTGATACAAGTGTAGAATCTTCAACAATAGATGAAAAATATGAAAATGGGAACCAAAAAAAAGACCTATTCCGTGGAGGAGTTGTGCCCCTTTCCATTTAATCAAAATCTATACATGGCACCCTTTCCCCCTCATTTCACAACATCACCTTTTCCTAAGTATAAGGGGATATGGGATCCAATATAACACATTTGAGAATTCAACACATCATGTATGGAAGTCTCATATGACCCTACCTATTTGATGAGACTATTCCCATGAAGCCTCATAGGGCCAACTCTAGATTGGTTTGCACACCTTCCTCCAGGAATCAGAACATGCTGTGAACTAGCTGACAAATTCATCAATAATTTTTCCTTCAACATTAAAAATGATGCCACCCTTGCAACATTGAGCACAAGAAAACAAGAAGGGGAATCACTTACCTCATTTTACCAGAGATGGTGAGGTTTGGTTAGCAAGTTCCCTTATCACATTCCTGAAAGACAAATTGTCACCATGTTTGTGGAAAACCTTAATGAAGAATTGATGAGTCGAATTCAAATCCAATGTTGCACAAACTTTAAGGAAATTCCTGATAAAGGTACCCTTATTGAGAAAGTTCTTATTGTAAAGGGACTAGTCAAAATAAACAAAGAAAATTTGAAACCCAATAGTGACAAAAGCAAATACTGGTCCCAAAACAAAAATGTCACAAATGACAGGGTTGTTGATTCCAAACTGATAACCAAAGGTCCAATCATTCAACTTAAAGGTCCCTCCCCATCAAATACCTCCAATACACCAAACACCCAAACATAAGGTCAAAAACAAACATTAAATGCTATCCAAAACAATCAACAACGAAGAGGTTCTCCCCGCGTCAAAGAACATACACCCCCTTGGGTGAACCCATTGAATCAATCCTCAAAAAACTTTTACAATCTAATGTCATCACACTACCAGACACCAAAAACTATGAACCTTCATTGATCAAACCTGAGTGGTGGAAAGAAGACGAATACTACAAATACCACCGTGGGAAAGAACATAAAACAACCAAATGTTGGACACTCAAGAATATCATCCAAGACCTCATTGAAGATGGAACCATTTCAGTTGATAATTCACAAGCCAAGATGAACACTGATCATACCATATTCAAGAGTCCCTTGCAAAACCATGATAAAGGAAAAGCCTCTAGTTTAGGGAACAACAATAATGCCAATTATGCAGCCATCAAACATGATTACATCACTATCATCCTTAATGTGAGACCCTTTGATGATTGCATTGCCACTATCAACATAAACAAGCCAAAATCAAATTGTGTTGTTGCCACTCGTAGAACCAATATAACTATTCCAGGTCCTTCTACAAATCCCCAACCGAAAAGTCAATATAATCTCCTAGAGCAGTTAGGGAAAACTCTTGCACAAATTTCCATCTTAGAGCTCCTTTGTATATCCCCATAACACAGAGCCATCCTTGATAAACCATTGCAAAAAGCAGCCTCCATACCCGCCAACCTAGATGTCAATGAATTCCAGGCCATGGTTGGATATCTAGCTATGCCACACCTGATGGAGCTCCTAAATTTTTTGGGATTTTGAGCCCATTCTTTGCTTGGCAATGGCATGTCACATGTATGTCCATTGGTAAGGTCTAGGGTTTTAGCTCTTCATCCTTTCTTTCATGATCTTCATGTTTTAAGCCTTCGATGCTTAAATTTTGGGTTGATTGCTGGTCATTCAAGTTATATCTTAGGCTATCGTGAACATTCTTTTACCAGCCCCTTTCACTTAGGTGTGTTAGTCACTTGGTTTTGCATTGTTTTGAATAATGCCTAAGTCGGGTTGAAAAATCTTATAAAGTTACTTTTATAGAATGTCCACCTTGAGGGTCAAAACCTGTCGGCCTAGTGTTGGCCCCATTTTAAGAACTAACCTTGTCGGCATGTGCAGGAAATACCATCCGTCCAATCTGAAGACAAGATCTTGACCATCTATCGCACACCATGTAGGAGTTGAAGAGTGTCTGCCAGATGATGTGCGAGGTCCACGATTATGTGACACGTGTCCTCGCTATGGTGGGGTCTAGTCCATTTGCATTATGTCTGATGTCTATTACTTCCAAGATTGACGGTTCATGAGCAATAGCAAGGACAAATCTTAGTTGTCTATTGCACACCTCGCAAAATTAATATAATGCTCATCGGGAGACGTGTGAGGTTCACAAAAGGAAGACATGTGTACTATTATGTCTGATGGAAAAAGAAAGTGGAGCCCATGAAAAGAGATGACAAGGTTTCTAGTCAGCACTCTCCTATTGGATGACGAGTTGGCAAAGTATCACGAAGTAAATTCAAATCGTGTTGACTCAATCTGAGTCACTCATGGTGTCATCTCAAAATGAAATCAATGACTACTATTTGAAATTGAGCACACAAGAATTTGAGCTATTTTGCTTCATGCAAGTGAGCAGTAATGGTTGAAAGGACACAAGCAGTTATTGAAATTGGGTCATGAAATACGCAAAAATTAATTTCCTCACATTGTTGAAGGCTATGAATTGACACAGAGCAACTTGCAAGTTGATCAAAGTGTTCGAGTTGGAGCATGCACAAGTTAGGGTTCCTGAAAACACAAAAATCCACGAGTATAATTAAAATTGAACTCTATGCTTTATTTGAAATATCACGAGTTAGGGCTAGATTGAGATTATTTTCTTCTAATCACTTTAACTTGCATGCTTTAATTGCTTTGTTGCGTTAAAAGTTGTGTATAGAATTGTTCCCCTTAGCCAAATTTGTTCAAGTTTTGCGTCTTGTGTTTGTACCCTAAGCTGCTTGGTAAGGGAATAAATTTTTGAGCCTTTTTTTGTTAGAACCCTATTCCATTGCAAACCCGCCTGAATATCCATGACCCCCAAAGCACAAAAGCCTCAATCTGAAACCCCAACTAGGTTGCTCTTTGATGATATCGTCGACCAGTTGAATCCCTCAACTAACAAGAAGAGAAATGGAGTGAGGATGTACAATGGTCCTAGAGTTTATGAAGGGTTACAGGACATGCATGCTTGGATTAGAGATGCCAAACTACCTTCAACTGGTTGGAAATTTTCTAGAAATTGGTTTGGGAATAGGAATTGTGAATATCCCATTTTCCACACCTGGAGATATGACATGGGGAAGCTGGTGGTCCCAAATGTATATGTGGATGTGGATTTTCTCAAAGATATCGCAGCCAGATATGATCCAGTGTCTAGAATTGTAAGGGCTTATAATGGTACTAAAGTTGCCAAGATTACCAAGGAAGAGATTGAAAAAGTTTTAAAACTACATGAATGGAGCCATGATATGATTCCCATTGACCTAGAGACTTTCAAAAAAGAATATGATAATGTCAAAGTTGTGTTCTGAACTACATTGTTGCCTATGCACTGTGCTTCTACTAGAATTGGGAAGAATAGGAAGCATATTAAGATTGGAAAAGATGAGAAAGAACCTTTCCCTCTAAATTATTTTACCCATTACTTTAGGAAAATTGTTTGTTCTTTGTATCAGATTATTGACTTTGATGCACACGAGACAATACCGATTGAGTATTTATACATGGCCAGCCATATTCAATATGCAACTTTCAATGTGGTTTATGATTATGCCACTTATCCATCAGAGAACATGCATAAGCACCTGGTTGATCTCAAGGGAGGAAAGCATTGGGTAAAATTCTGGTGGTATTCTCTTTTAATGCATATGATTTTGTATAAGCAAGAGAAGTATTTTGGTGAAGATATGTCCTTAAAGAAGGCAGAGGGTAATGTTGAGTTACTTGTCCAATGTTGGATCCAAATTATAGATATGGATGACCAGAAGTATGATTATTTGGTCTATCATAATTTCTTTGCATCTAAGCTCAGGAGAATGTTGGTTCTTGATCCTCCAAGGATCCCAAAAGAGATTCATGACTTTCTAAGGCCTATGGAGAGGAGGCTTGAACTGAATATAACCCATAAAGTGGGAGATATCATTGCATACCCAAATAGAACTATATTCAGGGTATATGGGACTTCCGCCTATCCTTTTGTGCTGCTAAGGGATGTACCCCTTATGATGGGATTCATAGAAGTCACAAGACAATTGGCTGGAACCCGAGAGTTCCATTTGCTAGAAAGTAAGAAGAAAGGTTCATTCTTCTCCGAGTACACTGTATTTGCATATTTTTTGTTGATAAAAGGAAAATGGAACCCATTGATGGAGATCCTCAAGCCTTACAAATTAGCATCAGCTCACCCTAGAAACCATGACCCAGAAAGATTCATTCATGAAGTAAAAGCAAAGAAGTCATTGGGGGTATTTGTTCATAACTTCTACTACCTCGAGGATGTTATCAGAAACATTCTTGATTTCTAGTTGCAGGATGAAAGAAAATCAATGTACCTTGCTTATGACAAGATGGTGACTAATATTCAAAATTTAGACCCGACTTATGATCCTCTACCCAACATCGAAGGAGAATGGAACAAGGTAAAGTATGCATTGGAAAAATTTGAAAGTGTTGTTGGTGTGTTGAGAAGAGAAGAGATTGTCAAAGGTAAGGGAAAAGCCTTGGCAACAGAAGAAGGACCATCTGTGCCATTGGAGGAAAGGCCTTCCTACCAGCCACCTAAGAATTTCAAGGTATATACTAGGAAGAAGAGATAATTAAGGAGCAGGAAGAACCAACCCCTGTTGTATCAAAGGATTCAAGGCCAACTTATCCAACTGGATCAACTTTATTTCCTCCTAAGTGATCTGCTCATGTTATAATTGATATTGACTCCCCTCCAAGAAGTCCTCCTTCCTTAGAGCAGCCACCATTCAAGAAACAAAGAGTTGAAATGAGCATGGCAGTTGATTACCCTAAGAGTGATATAGATGATATTGTAATAACCTTTGAAGATATGCAACAAAGGATGCCTTCCCCTCTGAGAGAAGTTGCATCAAGCTCCGGGACAATTATCCTAAGATTGGGAAAGGCCGAATTAAGTGGTGTGATCAATATTGATGACATGAGGAAGGAAGCGTGCAAGGAGTTTGTGGAGGATGACTCATTTATTGAAACACCAACTTTCAGGGATGTTGTATGGAGAGCAAAGGTTGGAGAGTATTCAAAGAGGGTTGTTGTTGAAAGAAGTATACATCCTGAGTTTCCTGAAAAATGTTGTTCAAGCCAATGTGAGACAAGAGATGAGAAAACAATTTAAGGATATTACACCTAAGCAAGGAAGAGATACGAAAAAGTGGTGTATTATTATTTCCTAAATGGGATATAGCTGATGCAGATGTATTGGATACGATAAGGAGGGCTAATAAACAAATATTTTAAACTGAAGAAGAAGCTAGGTTGGCACTTCAGGGATCTGCATTGAGCCATGAATGGGATGCTATAGCAATATGGTCAATGTCTCTCAGTTCAAGGAAACCCAAAGTTGTAGAGGTATCAGACTTTAGTGGCAGCCTGATTGTAAAAAGAGTTGCAAATACTCCAACATTAGAAGTTGTTGATATGACCATAAATGCTGCTAGATTTACAAAAGCAATAGTGGAGTACCTCACTAATGACAAAGATACATTCAAAAGAAAATATCATGATATTCTAGATGAATATAACAAGATTCAATAGAAATTAGTTGAGCTTAAAACAAAGGGAGAGTTTTGGAAACAACAAGTAGAGACATTGAAGTCTCAAGGGCAGGCTAGCTCAAGCAATACTACTCCCACTTCTCCTAATAACTCAACCTTAGTCTCATCCACCTGAACAATCCTTGTCAATTGTGCCTTACAACATGGGTCAACAACCTACTACAGTTGAGAAGCCAAGTACATTAGAGGCAACTCCATTAGATGAACCCACAAAAGAACAACTACTTCAACAAGTTGAGGAGTATAAGAAATTGCTTGAGGAAATGCAGTTCATGATGAATAAGAACAATTCAAAGATTTTTCACACTGTCTTGAGGCACCTCAATAGGAAAATTCAAGGTAAGTTGAATAGTTTCCATGCTAATTACTCTTTGATGCTGAAAGCAATGAAGATGTCTCAAAGGGATGGAGAATTAGGAACACCACTCTTAGATAGATGGATTCCTAGAGTTAGTGATTTGAAGCTAATGGCAGTTGGTGCTAGGAAATGAGGGGAGAACCTTCCAAAGGTAATCCCAACTTACATGTTTTTCTATGATGTTAGGGAACAACCATTCCATGGGTATGTTTCTCCATTAGAGCATAAAATAAGAGTTAAAATCAAGTATGATCAGGCTGAATTGACATTGTTTCTTGATATTCTACAAGCCCATGATGAAGTGAAGTCTCTATAGATGTGGAAGAAACAAGTGGATGCTACAATTGTTACTCAGGCATAATTAATCTGTGAGGATGTTAATATTGACATACTAAAAGATACTTTGGAGAGGTTATCTTTCATTATTATCTTTCTCGAAGAATTTGATAAGGAAGCTAATTTAGTGATGACAAAATATGCTCCTTACAGAAAGAAGATGGATGAAATTATTCAGTTTGATTGGCCATATGAAGAGGAGTATGAGCAATGGAAGAAGATATTCATGGCTAGATTGGATTAGTAAATTCAAAGTGGAACACATACACTCAGTCAAGTATTGTACAAGTTTGGCCTATGAAGTTGTAATGTATTAAGTATGTGTCTCCACACTAAAGGTATGACATAAAAATATTGGTTATTGATGATATAGATGCTGATTAGGATTTTGTTTGCTTTTCATACCTTTGCCAATTTTGTCATTTTCCCCAAGGAGTTGGACGTGCTACAATTGATAGAAGATTATTATTTTCAACATCTGCCTTTTGGAAGGCGAGGTTGCTTCTCACAAGAAATGCAAATAATATTTGTCTCATATGTATTCCCTTCAATTGGAAATGTAAGTATAATTGAATTAGGGAATGTGTCTTGTAGCGGTCCAATTAGAATGTGACGTGTACATTTGGCCTGAAGCTTGTTTTTGCTCTCTTATTCTATAAAAGGGAATTTAGGGCCATTTGTGTGGGTCTTTTGTTGAATTTTGGAGTCAAATTGTGTAATTGCAGAACATAGAGCGAATATGTTAGGAGTTTTTATCTAATGCTTTGGGTCTAGATAGTAAGTTTTGTCAAATGTATGGTTTCTGAACATATCAGAATGATAATTGCAAAATTTCCGAGTCTATAATCTCTCTAATTTCAATCTGTACTCGAGTTATTAATGAAAATAATGATCAAAGATCATTTCATTAATTTTCATCGTTGTTAAACTTTGGTATATGCTTTGATTTTAGCTTTGGTTCAAAGAATCGGTTAAAATGCTTAGATCTAATTGTAAATTCATGTGTAGAACAATTGGATTTGATAAGTAGTCTTAGGCTTTGATTATAAATGGGTGAATTGCAAAGTAATTTCACTAAGATCATTTGTGTTCAGGATTAAATGTACCTTGCATTTCAATTTACGTTGACTCCCAACCCATAGATAATGGCACTAATCATAGTTATTATAAGCACCCTTTAGGATTCCAGTTACCCAACTTGAGAACATCAATTTAAATAACTTTACAATCAATATTTATTTGTTGTGGTTGGTGTTATTTGTATTCTCAGTTATAAATTTGTAAGTCTTTCAAGGAAATGCCAATTTCTTTGAGGATTTCGTCTTCCTAACCTTTCATGAGAATATATCTGCTTATCTATACAATATATACGTCAATTGTTTAGAAGAGTTATATAATTTACATTGTGGGACCACCCTCCCAAGATTTTTAGAGCCCGAAGTGCAAGAGATAAAACAATTGGTGCTACATCTCGTTTGTTGGCCACTTATCTTGCAAGTATTCGAGAATTGAGTTTGGAAAACTCATAGGTATCTGGCAAGATTTGATTGGTTCATTGAAAACAACCAATAACACCATGTCACCTTCTCTGAACAAGACTTTTTTGTACCAAAATCTGATCATAACGACCCCCTTCACCTTGAAGTATGCATTAATAAACACAATATTAGACAGGTCCTAGTAGATGGTGGAGCAGGTATGAACATTTGCTCACTAAAATTAGTGAAAGCATTGGGATACTCTAAGAATTGTATAGACCAAACCAAGAAAATTTTGATCAAAGCTTATGGTGATGCTGAGCGTTCTTTCGAAGGCATAATCTCACTTCCTGTGAGAGTTGGTCCAACGATACAAAACACAATTTTTCATGTCTTGGATCTAGATTTGCATTACAACCTTCTCCTTGGCCGCCCATGGATTCATGCCATGAGGGCTATCCTGCCCACCTACCATCAATGCCTCAAGTTTCCACACAATGGCATTGAAATCACTATTCTAGGCAAACCTAATCCTTTTTAGTATTGTTCAAACCTAAAAGGAACTATTGAATTTCAAGTGCCCATCAATCGAGAGGCCTCATCTTCCACTTCATCCACCATTCCATCTCACTACATTGATCCATCCACCCTTATCAAATCGTTCACCCCATTCACCACACCATCCACACCAAATATCCATATCCAAGATAGAGGATGTAGAGAGTACAACATGAAGAGTCTCTTTTTCATTGGAAAATTTCCTACATCACCAAAGTCATATGGTAAACCGCATCCTGTGAAGCCCAAAGTTATCATCCATAATCCCCCTACCACCTTCACTAAATGGGGGGAACTTTCCAAAGAATCTTTAGATTATCATATTCTCACATGCCTATACCAAGAAGAGGAGGAAACTGAAACTAAGAAATTTCCAATTAAACAGTACTCAAAAGGG
Source organism: Sequoia sempervirens (assembly GCA_007258455.2). Lineage (NCBI taxonomy): Eukaryota > Viridiplantae > Streptophyta > Pinopsida > Cupressales > Cupressaceae > Sequoia > Sequoia sempervirens. Next base: position 35,034,677 of record VDFB02379711.1, on the reverse strand, counting down.
TTCCAAATAATGAAGCGACATGGATACAATGGACACAATGGCCTTGGCCTAAATAAACAAGGAATGTTGGAACCCTTATAGCCTCCTAAAGTACTAAAGAATCATGGGTTAGGGTTTGTGCTAGTAAAAGAGACTATCCAATGTATCGGGTTATCTTCGAGTGAGTTTGTTGATGCTTTAGATGAGATCGAGACATACAAGGACCCTTGGGATTACAATGTCGATTCCAATGAATATGAATGGGACTCCATCTCCTCCACTACTTTCATGGACCTCGATAAACTATTTGGGACATTTGACGAGCCTTCCCTTGAAAAACAATTTGGTTAAATGCTTACAATTAATCCCCTGCCAAGCTTACCAAGTCCCAATCCAAAAGTCCCTTTGAATAGAGAATAGTGGATCAAACACTTTTGGGAAACCCTTGATTCTACCTCTTGGGAACCTAATTACTCTACTTTTTTGTTTACCTTATCTGCCTACAAAATGACTCTTGACAATACCGATGAGGGCTTACCCCTTGTCTACCCTCAACTCATAGATTGGGATCAACAAGAACCACCAAGTTTGGACACTTTTGAGAATGAAGAAGCCATCAATGAGTTCTTGGGACTTCGTGAGGGAATAACGAGTGGGGATCATAAGGCTGTATTTTCTATAGAACTCAATTATGCAACATACTTTGGTGAGGCCGTCCTGTCCTCTAGTCACAAAAGTGAAAATAAAAATAAAATAAAATAAAAAATAATAGGTCTTTAGGTGAAAATCGAAAGACGCCTACTGATTGTGAAAAAGTAAAAATAAAGGACGCATCCAAAGGTGAAAACCTCTTTGAGGTGCTCGAGGATGGAGGACTGGAGTGTCTCCCTATAGACTGAGAGAGATCGCCATTGCTTATAGAAGACACAAAATAAGTAAACATTGGCACACAAGATAATTTCAAATTCATACAGTTAGCAACATCCTTGAATGTCAAAGAAAAGCCCAAGTTTATAACATTCTTTTCAAAAAGACAAGTCAATTTCACATGGTCATATGCCGATATGCTTGGATTGGATCCCAAACTTGTTCTACATCACTTGCCACTCTTTTCAAATGCTAAGCCATATAAACAAAAGTTAAGAAAAATGCACCCCTAGATTGCACTCCTTGTCAAGGTGGAACTAAAGAAACTCCTAGATGTTGGATTCATTTGCTCGATTGATTATGAAAATTGGATATCAAACCTCGTTCTTGTCAAAAAATATAGTCAAATCAGAGTGTGTACAGATTTTAGAGACCTCAACAAAGCTTGTCCCAAAGATGATTTTCCTTTACCAAATATTGACATCATAGTAGACCTTACTATTGGGTATGAAATGCTATCACTTATGGATGGTTTCTCAGGTTATAATTAGATAAGAATTGCCACTGAAGATCAACCAAAGATAGATTTCAATGCTCTTGGGGAACTTTTTGTTGGAATGTCATGTTGTTTGGACTTAAAAATGCCAGAGCTACCTATCAAAGAGCCATGACTATATGCATGTATTCATGGAGGACTATATTGATGACCTTCTCTCTAAGTCTCTAGAACGAAATGGTCACTTAGCAGTATTGGACAAGATTTTCACATGAATGGAAAAGTATCAACTCAGGATAAATCCTAAGAAATGTATTTTCGGGGTCCAATCAGGCAAACTCCTAGGATATATTATCTCTCACAGAGGAATAGAAGTTGATCCTACCAAAGTAAAAGCGATCTTGGACATGTCACCGCTAACCAACATCAATCAATTGAGAGCATTACAATGAGGACTACAATCAATCCATGGTTCATTTCTCAGCTAACAGGCACGATCCATCCATTTCAACACTTGTTATGAAAAGGAATTCCCTTCAATTGGACAAAGAAATGATAAGAAGCATTTGATCAGATCAAGCATTACCTATTGACTCCACTAGTTCTCATGCCTCCTATTGATAGAAGACATTTGATACTATATGTGACAACAATTACAACACTGGGGGCATTATTAGCACGAAATGACAATGATGAAAAAGAAAGAGCAATTTATTATATCAGTCACACCTTAGTCAGATATGAGTTGAACTATAGTCTTATTGAACGAGCATGCCTAGTAGTGGTAATTGCAACACAAAAATTAAGACACTACATGTTGAATCATAAGACAAAGTTGATTGCCAAAATTGATCCTTTGAAATACCTTCTCAGTAAAGCAACTCTAACAGGAAGGCTAGCTAAGTGGATTATGATCCTAAGTGAGTATGACATTGAGTACATGGACCGAAAAGAAATAAAGGGACAAGTGATAGTTGATCAACTTGTAGACACCAATAAAAGCCGATCATCCTTTGATATCAGGTTTCCTAGATGAATCAATTTTTGTAATAGAGACACTGACATCATGGAAACTATACTTCAATGGATCCTACACAAGTCATGGTTAAGGAGCCGACATTGTTTTCATCACACCTCAAGGAGATTCCACTCCCTTTCTGAATAACATTTCCATGCAAAAACATGGCTGATTATGAAGCATTATTAACATGATTACGAATGACAATAAATGGAAAATTAAGGATCTTCAAGTCTATGGCGATTCTCAGTTAGTGATTAAGCAAGTCAATGATGATTATGACACCAAAGATGAGAAATTGATGCCCTACAAGTGCATGGCAGATAGTTTCATATTGTACTTTGAAAACATTAGATTTGAACAGATACCAAGAATCCAGAACAAAGCAGTTGATGTAATGACTACAATTGGATCTCTCTTGGATATTCCTAACAATGCCTTGATATATGATTTTTGGGTAGAACAATTGTTGATCCCTACATTCGATGTCCCTGAAATTGAACTTGTGTGTGGACTTGTTGGTCTTGAATCTCCTTGGTACAAAGATATCTATAGTTACTTGCATGACAATATTATATCTCCTGACTTGTCCCTCAACCAACACAAAGCCTTTATCTGACGAGCATCCAAATATGCCATCATCGAAGATACCCTTTACCTCCGTAGCCTAGATAGTACCCTCCTCCAATGTCTTGAGTCAAATGAAGCACAAACAACCTTACAAGAGGTACACCATGATATATGTGGAGCTCACTCTGCTGGTCCAACTTTAGCTAAGAAGCTCATGAGAACAGGATATTATTGGCCTATAATGGAACACAACACCTTTCAATTTGTGAAGAAATGTCACCAATGTCAGATTCATGGGGATCTTATACATGCACCAGCTCAGGAACTATAGCCGCTCACTTCGCCATGACCATTTTCTCAATGGGGACTTGACCTTGTAGGAAAGATCCATCCCACCTCTTCTAATAGACATAAGTTCATTCTTGTCACTACCGAGTACTTTACAAAATGGATCGAAGCCATCCCACTGACCTACATTACTAGAAAATAGATTGCCAATTTCATCCTTAATTACATCATTTGCCGCTATGGTATCCTGCAGTCCATCATTACAGATAATGGTCACCCTTTTAAGAATCGGGATGTTTGTGAAATTTGTGAAAAATTCCATATCCAACACCATTTTGCTACTCCATATTACCCCCAAGGTAATGGTTAACTTGGGGTATCTAATAAGACAATCCTAAAAATCTTAAAGAAGACTGTCAATGACGTTGGCCAAGACTGGCACCTACAACTTAATCCTACTTTATGGACCTATCACACTAGTGTTTGCACCCCTACAAGAGCCACACCATATTCTATTGTCTATGGATTTGAAGTAATACTTCCTATAGATGTCGAGTTACCATCCCTGCGAGTCTCCATGCAAGGCTTGATTGATCAAGAAGAATACAGTGTATCCCATCTACATGAGCTAGAGTTACTGGATGAAAAGAGACAAAATACTTTGACACATTTGCAAGCTTATCAAAATTTCCTTCGACGTAGTTACAATAAGAAAGTTCAGCCTAGAAGCTTTGACATTGGTGACCTAGTCTTGAAAGAAAATCTAAAGAATCAAGCAGAATGAGAGAAACCCAAAATTTTTGAACCTAATTAGTTGGGCCCTTTTATCGTCACAACATCATATGGATTTGGTGCTTATCAACTTTCTACTCTTGAAGGAGAACCATTGTCCAAGCCTATCAATAGCATGCATCTTCGCAAGTACTACACTTGATTCTCAGAGTATCCCCTTAAAAATTCAAAAATACAAAAAAAAAAAATCGTCATCCTAATGAAAACCTGGAAAATAGGCATCTTGGTGACAACAAAAAAATTCAAAAAAATAGTAAAGAGAAATAATTCATCCAAAAGTGAAAACCACTTTGGTGGCGCTTTGGATAAGTACCATGGTGAAAACTTGGAAAAAAGATGCCATGTGTAGTTAGTCTATGCTCCTTTGTCTACTATCACTCTATCTAGTCCTTTCATCCATTCACATATGTCACTCACTCATGAATCAACAGACCAACATAACCAACCACAATCTTTTATCTTCAATCAATCATCTTATCATCAATCAATCAATCTGGTCATTCAATTGGAATGGGGCATCGTGTCATTTGTCTCATTCGGTCCTATCTCTTGTCTTTTATTAGGATGCATCCTTCTTGGGATTAGACTTTGTCATTGGTCAATCTGGTCATTCACCTTAGAAGGATGTATCTTTCTTGCAGTTAGGTTCCTTTTCAACATTTTTCATTTGATCAACTTTATTAGATGTGCTCCTTGCCTTAACATGATATGTCTTTCCCGACATTAGGTATCGTCACATCGCTTGGTCATATCAACCAATCTTTGTCAAACAATCAATCAATCCTTGTCAAACAATCAATCAATCTTTTCAACATTGTCAATTAATCTTTCCTTAATCAGGATGTGTCTTTCCTAAAATTAGGCGCAATCAATCAACCTTGTCAACCTTATCAATCAATCTTGTCAACCGATCTTGCCTTAATTAGGATGTGTGCTTCCTGAAACTATGCCCAATCAATCAAATCAACTCATCAACATTTTTCAAACTTATCAATCAATCCTTTTCAACCTATCAATCAATTTGGCCATCTTGGTCAACTTAATCAATCATCTTATCAATCCTATCAGTATCATTAGCAAACACTATCTCTATCGGCAAGCACTTTGTTGATCTGAACTTGTATTGTATTTTTGATTGGTCTTCAGTCATGTTACTAGTTACCTCGAGGATGTCCTATTAAGGGATTTAGAGGGACGATGATGAATCATGGCCTCTTTTCTTTGTTTGTTGTCTATGGTTTGTCGTGGCAAAAAGACTAGGATAATTGGGTCCCTAGTATGAGCCGGGGAATTCCTTGTCTATTGACTTTGTCTTTTGGCTGCTCGTCTCTCACAAATGGTCACCTTGCACACCTTGGTCTATATCATACCATGGTGTTTGTGTTCCATTTGCAAAAAATTTGACACACAATGATGATAAATACAAAAGCATGAAAGTTGGTCCCTTTTCATTTCCCATCTAACATTCCATCTCCTTTGGCCTTTGTTCTTTTCCACACTAACATCCATCTTCTCCATGCTAACATTTCTTCTATCCTTCATCCTCTAGTCTTATCATCCATTTCGAGAGCACATTTGTGTTCTTTGAACCTACCTGTCCTCTCGAGGGGGCATACCTATACCCTGCTTTCACTGGGGCATATTTCAAAATTAAATTTCTTTGATACAATGCAATGAATTGCATTATGTCAAAGAGGGGCAAAATGTAGACACTGAAAAATGTCTTGATCTGCGAACATCATTTTTCTTGGTCCTCATCTTTGCATAATTAAGCAATTTTTAATTATTTGATTATTCTTGATCACATTCTTCTATTAATTAAATAATTTTTAATAATTTAATTAATTCACTTTTTAGCTTTATTCTATCTTGATCAATTAAATAAATTAATTGCATCACTAATTCCCCCTCTTCTTTAATAATTAAATAAATTATTTCTTTATCACCTTTCGTCTATAGTTAAATAATTATCAAAGTTATTTAATCATCTCCCAACACTCTCTTTTATTAAATAAATAATTCAAATTAATTATTTAATGCCTTCTCCCATTTTTTTCTCCTATTTAATGAAAATGATTTTATGAATTGTTTTAATTAAATGCCCACGTGCCTTTTTCCTCAAATAAATAATTTGGAAAAATTATTTGTGCCTCCACTTGTTGAGAGATTCCTTCCTCATGAATTAATTGATTTCCAATTTTTAATTTGACCATTATCCCTCCACTTTCTCATCTTTGAATATCAGTCATTGATCGCCTCTGGTCTCTTTTCAATCTTGACTGTCCGTTTTGTAACCTCCCTCTCATGGATTCTCATCCGTTGATCTTGGAATCCTTCTAGAGGATTAATCTCGTCCATCCATTCGAATCGTTGTCTATAAAAGAAGCCTTCCTCTTCCATTTTTTCCTTAACAACCATTTTATCTCCAAGTTTCTACTTACAATTTACAGGTATTTGCATAAGTAAAACAACAAATCTGAGGGAAAAGTTTACAAAAGGAGAAATAGGAGAGACAAAGGAAGGAATCAACTTCAATGGGGAGTGTTTGATTTGAATGCACTTAGTTTATTTTTCTCATTGTTTTTATTCCCTTGTTTTAGGTGTGGTTTTTAGTTTAGAGGTGTTGGTTGTCACTTTATCTAAGCTAGAACTATTTAACCCCATCTTACAATACACATGCAAGTCGTTATAATCATCACTTTAATGCTTAGTGGAGGGAAAATCCACCTTTTTTGTGTGGCTACAAAATTTTGAGTTCATCCTAAAATTGTGGAGATCTGAGGGGGATCAAGATATGTCTACACAACTAGGAAAGTTTTGCCTCAGGTTTTCATACAATAAAAATAGAGCACAAAGATAAATTGTGAAGATTCAACAAGTCTTGAATGTTGTGATATTTTGAGGGGTGTGTGGATAATATCTGCATGGCATTAAAATTTCCACAACAATAGATCAAAGTGAGGAAAATAGGCATAAAAGGAATTTTTGGAGATGCAAAGGGGAACCAGATAAAGTCTACTAGAGCAAGGAAGTTTCACAGGTCCAATAGGGGTCAAAATTTTTGCAAGTTCAACATGCATTAGTGGTCGATGGAAGAATGAACTCTAAAGGGACTTAGCAAGGTTTTGGGGGGCATCCAAACATGTCAAAAGTTCTATAGATCCAAACATAGGGTAAAACTCTACAACAATATAACTCGCTCAATTTTCATCCAAACTTTTCCAAATTTAAAATGTGAATACTCATTTGGCTCCTCTTCAAGGTGATGTCATCAATTTTCTATGAACACATAAATTATTCAAAATTTGACCAAATATTTCAAGAAAAATAAGGGAGAAAACAAGCAAACAAAAATCAAGGGAATATTTTTGGGTTGATATAGGTTTGTAAGTGAACCTGAGTGCTCATGCATCATACATGTTAGGTAAGTGAAATGTTCCATGACTTTGAAACTCATGAACATTTTGGAAAGTTTAGAATTGGAAATCCATAATTTATTAGCTCAATAACACTCAACCAAGAAGCCTCATCTAAAACTTTATTCTTCCAATGGACTCAATAATCTATGTAGTCCTTTCCTTTGGTATTCTTAGCTACTTGAGAATCCACCACTCTGTTTATTTCTTTCATATTCTTCTTAGGTAACTAATTTATCCACCCTTGTGCATCATGCAAATATAGAGTGTGTACCTCCTTGCAAACTTGTCTCTCCTCCACAAAACTTGTATAGATTGGAAATATTAAAAATAAGAGATATTTCTATCCCTTATGATAATTTAATTTCATAGGCATTGGATGAGAATTTTCTCAACACTTCTCATGGGTATTTTTAACTTATTGTATATTTCATGTGGGAACCTCTATCTTCTCAGGTGTGCCAAACTAAGTCACCTACCTAGAACTCTTGTTTAATTTTGTGTTATTAACATGTTCTTTTCATTTGATGACACTTTCCTCCAACTTTATTTTCACCTCCTTGTGTAATTCATGGATGTATTCAATAAAATCCTCTACAAAAACACCTTTTTCTATTCAAGTTTGTACTATCCCTAAACTCATCAACACCCATAGGGTTATACCCATAAACTATTTGAAATTGGTTGTCACTTGCACTTTTGTTTTTTTATTTATTTTAAGAAAACTCCACATGTGTTAGGATAAGGTCCCATTGTTTTAATTTATCTCCCACCAAACATCTTAACAAGTTTCCAAAACTTCTATTGACAACCTCTATTTTCCTATCAATCCAGGGATGGTAAGTTCAGTTGAATCCTAACTTAGTTCCCATCTTCTTCCATAATGTACACCAGAAATGGCCAATAAACTTAGTGTCCCTATCTGAGATAATACTCTTATACAATCCATGCAACCTAACTACCTCTTTGAAGAACAATTTAGCAATGTGGTATGCACTATTAGTCTTTCAATATGATATTAAATGAACCATATTTGAAAACTTATCCACTACAACAAAAATAGAATCATTACCTCTCTGAGTCCAAGGTAATCCCAAAAAATAATTGATGGTTATGTGCTCCCATGGTCTCTTTAGTATAGGCAATGGCCGGTATAGCCTTGTATTTTATCTTGTTCCTTTAGCATGCTAGCAAACTCTGCAACCTTGTACTAGTCTTTTCACATCTGCACTCATACCAAGCCAAAACAACCTTCACTTAATTATTCCAATGCCCTATCTATTCTAAAATGTTTTCTCAATCCTCCACTATGCTTTTATCTTATGAGGTTATCCCAACATTTTTTTTGAAATAATAGGTCAAAGTAGGGAAAATAGGTGCAAAAGGAATTTATGGAGATGTGAGGGGGAATATGATAAAGTCCAGTAGAGAAAGGAATATATGTAGGTCTGGTAGGGAAATAAATTTTTGTAAGTTCATCATGCACTAGTAGTTAGTAGAAGAATGAATTCCAAGGGGACTTAGCAAGGTTTTGGGGGTCATTTGGACATGTTGAAAGTTTCACTAATCTAGACATAAGGTAAAACTTTGCAACAATATCACTTGCTCCATTTTTATCCAAACTTTTCCAAATTTGAAATGTAAATACCCATTTGGCTCCTCTTCAAGGTGGTGTCATCAGTTTTCTATGAATATATATGAGTTATTTATAATTTGACCAATAAATATTGTAAGCAAAATAACAAGGGAGAAAAAAAGAAAACAAAAAAATAGGAAAATATTTTTGGGTTAATGTAGGATTGTAAGTGAACTTGAATTATCATGTATTAGTGATCATATATTTATAATTGAAGGGCCAAAGGAAATTGGTGTCCAAAGGTATAGATCATAGTTTCATAACACATATAGTTGTTGTCCCAAAGATGTTTTTGAAGCATTGATATAGGTACAACACTATATGTTGCATAAGGGTCTATGGGAAAGGATGTGGTAAGTGGATGAATGGCTAAAATTGATGCTCCTAAATTTGTAGAGTAATTATAGATAAGACGAATATGGACTATCATGCATGATGCTTGCCCAAGGCACCTTAGAATATTTTTTCCCAAAGGACAATTTTTGATCTTGACTTTTTTTTGTTGTTATTTGATTTTTTTAATACTTTTTTCTATTTAATTTTTCTATTATTTTATGGAAAAATATGATAGTTCAAGCATGATAAAACTTAAGGTGAATGGTTTTCATGGGTTCATCTAACTCTTGGCCATGTGGTGTAGTTAACTTGTAGATTTATGAGCCAAATTTTTTGCAATGATATAAGATCCTAACCAATTAGACTCAAATTTACCTTTCTTTTCTATCTTAGTTGGTGTTCTAATTTTCCTTAAGGACCAATTCACCAATTTAAAACTCTCTATACTAGATATGTTTTTTGTAGCTATATCAAAGATGGTTCTAGTAGACTTTAGTTGATATATAGTTGTGATTTGATGTTCATCTTGGAGTTCTAAATCATGTAGATATATAGTCCAATAGTCCTCATCACCATTGAAATGTTTTGATGATACGTGCAATGAGGGTACTTTAACCTCAATTGATAAGATGGCCTCAATACCAAAGACTGATGAATAGGGAGTAGATCACATGGGTGTACATATATTGGTACAATATGCCCAAAGGGTGGGGTGGAGTTACAAGTTCTTGTCATGACCAATATCATTAATAATTTTCTTTAGAATATTTATGTTTTTGTTTGATGCCTCGGCTTGATCATTTCCATAAAGGTAGTAATGAGTGGATTGCTTGTGTTGGATATGAAATTTATTATATAGGGCTTGTAATTCATTATTCTTAAAGGAGTAGTCATTATCAATAAAATAGGATTGAGAATACCATACTAGAAAATGATGTGATTAAGGATGAAGTTTTAAATGTGCTTGTCTTTCACATAAGGGAGAGGAATGGCTTCTACCAACTTAGTGAAATATTCAATGGTATAATGTCCTTATGGTTGTTAGAGGAGGAGGAAATTATACTTCCAATGAGGTGAAGCCCCCATTTGGAGAAGGGCTAGGAAGTAGTTATGGTTGCAAAGACTATGAAGGTGCATGCATTAGATCCCCGTGCTTTTGACAAGTAAGGCATTTCTTGATATATTGGTAGGCATCATGCTTCATGGTTGGCTTGTAATGTATGGGTGATATCATTAGTGTGAGCTCAAAAAATAGCATCATAATCTTTAATAAGTGTTGAATTAGCTCCATCCAAGTTAAGGAATCACAAAAGTGTGCATTCATAGCCCCTATAATAGATGGTACCACCAAGAAGGGTGATACAAGTAGCACATTGGATGAATGTGCATTTTTATCAGATAATTCAGGTGGAAAAGTTTGGGTAGTGAGGAAAGTATGGATATCATGATACTAAGGAGAAGTAGGACCAAATGAATCACATACCATAGTTATATTAGGAACTTTATATGAGGGTGTCAACAAGTGTTCAACCAAAAGCTATCCTTCTTGTACACTAAGAGGCATGTAAAGTAGAGAATTGATAGTAACCATGACATCAATGGACTTATTTTTTATGTGAGGGATATGGTTGAATTGGATTTGGGTGAAATACTACTTAAAGTCATCCACCATATTCTTATTGGGGAGTAACTTCTCATCCTCTTTAAGATATTATTTTGTGACTTGCTTAAGGATCAAATGTGAATCCCCAAAGAATAAAAGATGCTAAATGTTCCACTAAATAAACAATATCAAGCCTACCAATAAGGACTCATATTATGTTATGTTGGTGCATGGAAAAACAAGTCTAAAATTTTGAGGGATAAGATCCCCTTGAGTTTTTACCAATAGGATCCCTACCCCCAAGCTATGGTTAGTGCAAGAGCCATTGAAATATAGTGTCCATACCTATGATTCATTAGTATGGAGAAGGAATTCATCTATAAGTTCTAAGGGTTGTGTATCCTGTTGAGGTGTTGTTGCTAATTGATCAACAATGACTTACCATTTCATTGCTTTGTAATTGACATATTAAATTTGAAGTTCACTAAGGAGCATCACCCATTTTTCCATGTGACTTGATAATGTAATTTTAGAGAGAAGGTATTTTAGATGATCAATCTTTGTAATGAGCTTAGTGGTATGTGAGAGCATATAATGTTTAATATTTTGTGAAGAAAATACCACTACAAGGCAAGCATTTTTGATGTTTGCATACTAATATTCATGGCTAACCAAAGTTTAGTTAAGATGCTATATGGTGTTTTCCTTACCTTATTCATCATGTTGTGTAAGAAGTGCCTCTAGGTCATGTTTGAGTGTGGAGATATACAAGAGTAGCAATTGATTGGCTTTAGGTGATATAAGCACTAGGGATTTGGCAAGACATTGTTTAATTATGTCAAAATATTGTTCAAATGAATCACCCAAATGAAGTTTGAATGTTTCTTGAGTAGATGTGAATGGTTGAAACTAGTATGCAAGTTGAGAAATGAACCATTTGATAGAGTACAATTTTTCCTAAAGGTTATGGAGTTGTGTGAGATGTCATAGTGAAGGAATATCCAATATAGCTTTAAATTTTTCAATATCATCCTCAATTCCATGTTGATAAATGATGTAACACAACAAATTTCCCTTAATTATGCCAAAGACATGCTTTCTTGAATTCAATAAATCTTAATATCTTATGAGATATTATAGGACGTGACACGATACCATTGGATGATATGCTCTAGTTTTATCCTTAAAAAAAAAATCATCAACATAATCCTTGACTTTGTGATGAAGCATGCCATGGAAAGTTACTTTCATATCTCTTTTACAAGTTACTTATGCATTCTTCAAGCCAAAAGACAACCAGATAATAGAAGGTTCTCTAAGGTATAATAAAATGATCTTATGTTGATCATATGGTGCAATATATATCTAATTATAGCCTAAGAAATTATCCATAAGGGAGAGCATCTCATAACCTACTATAAGATTAATGATTTTGTTCTCATAACCTAATATAAAATCAATGATTGTGTCAATTTTAGGTAGAGGGAAATCATATTTAGGCAAATATTTTTTGATATCATGCAATTATGAGCAACCATAAATAAATTTCATCTTATTTTGAAATTATACAATATTAAAGGTCCATTACGAGTAGTCAATAGGCCTAATGATGCTGACATCCAAAAGTTTTTAAAGTTCTTCTCAAACCAATAAAGTGGTATTGGGGTGTATTTTTCTTTAAAAAACTAGCATCTACTTTGAATACCAAGTGATGAATGATGGGTTGTGTCGTATAAGGGCTTTCCTAATTCAAACCTTTTTTTTCTTAAAAAAATTAGCATCTACTTTGAATACCAAGTGATGAATGATGGGTTGTGTTGTTTCTAACTCCATAATGGCTATGATGATGTAAAGAGTGCTTACCCTTGGTCAGGCAAAGGAAAGTGGATAAAAAGGAATGATAAATTGACAAGTGTTGCAACTTACCACTCAGATCTTCTTTCCTTTATGGAGTGAATTCATTGTACTCATATTATATAAGGAGAATTGGATGCTTGATTGAAGGTCTTGCAAGTGTTAGTACTCACAAAATAATTGAACATAAAACATGCATAAACTCACATATAAACTTGATGCAGTGCTAACATGAATCTTGAATGATAATAAGTGTTGCAAACTCTTAGTTTTGCTCTTGATTGATTTTTAGGATACTCAATTGTTCAATCAATTCACTAGGATTTCAAATGGTGAAAAATAATTGTATTTATATGCATTAATTCATTTTCCCACAATCTTAATTATCAAAATCCTATAAATGAATTTAAATTTGTAAATGTTAAAATGTCGACAATAATATATTTTGAATTGGGGTCAAAATAGGTTGGACAGGGACGCTAACACCCTAGTCTAGGCCTATTTTGGGTCTTTAAGTGTTGTTAAATAAATATTGAATAATAAATTCCTAATTTAATTCTAATGTTTCGAAGATGACCATAAAAAAATCAATTTAAGAGCATAATTGGGTCCAAGCACATAGGGGAGAGCTAAACCTACTATAAAATTGTTAAGGGTGACAATTTACAATGCTACATATGCAAAGCATGAAATATATACGTGTCTAAAGAGTTTGATAAAACTTCATGCTGAAGGGGATGTGCATATATAACACATTTTTGAGTTCTTTTACAATGTCATCCCATATTGTGAATACGAACAAGGTTTGGTTGGAATAGGATTAAAAATTAGATTTTTGGTGAATATTTTCCAATATGGAATTATTTGGAAAGTTTTGAATAGGCATGCCAACTATTTAATGGATTTCCTAAATAATTAGGAAAGCAATGACTGCAAAGGAATGGTTGAGGATATTTTGGGTGGTGATTATGACCATAAACAACTATTATTATAAGACATTTGAAGTGCCTAATTAGGGCCAAAAAATTAGCATACTCCTAATTTGTTTTTATTTGAATTAGTATTGCAATGGATTTGAGTAGTGATAGTGATATTAGTGAATTTGAGATACAAGAATATGAAGAGAAACCATATGAGGAGTATAATAAAGGAGACAATGGATAAACCAATTTTGCTAAAAAAAGATAGGTTGTAAGATGATCTCATGTTTGTTACTAATTCATTTCAACATGTTGAATCTAACAAGTATTTTATTTTTAGGAGAAAGAAGGTATTCAAGAAATCATTGACTGGAACCAAGTTATGATACATTAGAACAATGATGGATCTTTCTCTAATTCTCTTTCTATAATTTTGATGCTCTAATGCATACTAGATTTTTTGACTATATCAAATATTTGAATTCAATGCTCCAAGATTCTAAAATACCTTTAGGGAGAGATTGAGTATGCATTAAATATCCCTTGGTGTGCTAGTTTGTAGTGAGTAGAATAGAGAAAATACATTGAGCAATATGGTGTTGAAGATATTGGGATTGGAAAAAAATTGTATAAGTTTTCATTTATTCTTAGCTTTAACTAGAGAGGCCTATAATATGTGTCAAGAAATAAAATATAAAGAAATGGTTGATTTGAAAATATAATTGCAAAATTGTAGAATAAAGTAGCCTAAAAATGCACTATGTAAACCTATAGATGCAAATTATTTTAACTGTTTCTAAAAGGGAATGATTTTAAATTATTTGTAGAGATGGAAAAAATTGCATAAGTGAAAGAGTTAATTATTTTAAAAAATGAGAGAGTGCTTGAAGGGAAAGTGTAGAATTTGAGGGATGATTGACAAATCTTGATTTTTGAAGACCCATTTATCATTATTTGACAATTTGGATAGAAGATTTATTTTATTTCCCATATGTTACCGCATTTTTGGTCATCCCTTGAAAAAAAAATTTATTCCCAATTTTGGGCTAAGTTGTGAATCAACGGTGTTTTAAGTGAACAATATAACTTTGGTGGTGTTTACCAAGGTTTATCCAACTTTCCCTTTGCCCGCCACGAGACTCGTTCCCTTGTATTGTCTTTAATATGTAGTAGTGTTTTGTTGAGTTATGTAAACTTATGTAACTCTCGCTCTCATTTGTTTGAGTTAAGCCAATGCTAGCGATGTTTTGTTAAGTTCACCAAAATCCCCCATATACTGCCTCAAAGAAAGAACGATGAGCTTTTTAGTGCTTATTGAAGGATGGGTGGTGTTTTACAATGAAGGATGAACCTCAGCGGTAATTTACAAAGTTATATGAACTATCCATCTCTTTGCCCTTATAGCCGTTCCTTTTCAAATTTTTGAAAAGCAGTTGCAATGAAGTGGTGATATGAAAGATGACATATTCCTATATGACAAGAGGATGTCATTTATTTCCCATCTACTTGCACATTTCCCATGGGGAATTAAAAGGAAATTTATGCAAGAAACAAACATTCTTCAGCTGTGACATTAGCACTAGGAGAGGTGACAAGGAAAAGTGCACTGATGCAAATTTCATCCTCTATATCTGGGTGTTCCGAGATATTTACGTTCTTATCTATTTCCTTCAAATTGCAGTCTCCAAGCTTAATTTTCTCTACATTGTAATCTACCCAGTGAAAGTTGTTTTGAACCCTAGAATTTTAGTCACAACAAGACATAAGTGTCAGGGTTACAAGTATAATTCAGGATTAACTTGTGACATGTTCGAGATAGGGGAAACTAATCTCGAACAAGTAAATATGAATGAATTTAGGGAGAAATTCAATGTACCCAATCCACCACCCATCACACAAAAGATGGTCAATAGTGGATTGGTTGAAGCAGTTGCATTCCTTGTAGCGGTCCAATGCCTAAAGTTAGTTCTTAAATGCATCAAGCATTATGATTCTTAGTCCCAGGAAATTAGAATAGAAGATAATAGGTTGGTGGTAAAATTCAAAGAACCACCTTTGCCTCATGTTTGAGAATTATTGAAAGAGAAGATTACCCAACCCTAGATTTCACTAATGCATAGGTCGAGTTTTCACTAAAAAGGGTTTTTACCAAAATGTGATGGCAAAGAATTGGCTGGAAAATCTTAGGCAAGGTAAATCTTAATTGCCCCGAAACCTACACAAGAATCAATTCATTGATGAGATATCTAATATAATTATGATGTTGCACAGAGTTTGGGGAAATGAAGATTCTTATGGTTCCAAGAGTGGATGTACTTTTTCATTCAAATTATACTTGAAGGAAACCAATTTTTAGACTAGGTGCAACTCATCAGTGATAGAATGCATAACTTGCTGGTTTTCTTTAGAGTCAACAGAGCTTTCCACATGTCTTCTTATTTAATTTACACCATTGCAAACACCAGGCCATGGCCAAGCTTGAGGCCAAGCAACCTTCCCTGTGACCAAGTACTAATTTCTGAGTACCTTGACAAGCTACAACTAAACAAGAGTTTCATTCACCACAAAAGGATATTTGATACCTTTACCATGAAGATGACCAGGGAGTTACAAGGAAAAATTGAGATGCGGCTTTCGCCAAAAGCCATACAATTTTTCAAATTCTATGATAGTCATTTTATCCAGTTCTAAAGGTTCTCTTATATAAGAGTTGGTGGTTTTACTGGTGCAAACATACAAAATTAGCATCATTCACATTTCATTCATTCATTAGGTAAATAAAGTTCATTAAATTCAATCTCCTAAGGTCATCTATTTAAATTGAATAAATTAACTTTATTTAATTTAAGCCTATCATTATCCCTCTTTTATTAAATAAATCAAACCTTTATTTAATTAAATCTGAAATCATCTTTCATCTCCCATTGATTTAGTTTAAATACCTAAATCTAAGTCAAATGGGTCAAATCACCTAACATCATCTTAATTAATCAAATCTATGATTAATGCTAATCCTAATCACCCATCACATCCTCTAGCTTTTCCCACTTGCACAAATAAATCGATTTATTGATTTATTAATTCATCATTTTCTTTCAACTTGGCATAAAAAGAGAATATTCTTCCAAATTTGAATCTCCCCCCAAGTTGACATGTACATCCAACAAAGCATTTAAGAGGTCTTACATGTCTCTTACATGTCTCTTGCAAAGGTCAAACTTAGCATTTAACTCTCAAATTCAAATTTCAAATCTCCCCCTCTTTGGCACATTGACCAAAATGTGCTCATTCCTCAACCTATCACAAGTTGACAAGTGGCTCCTTCCTAGTGGTGGATCTTTAGTCCCACATCCTCCATGTTTGGAATTCTTTTATCCTTCTTGGCTATAAATAGAGGCCTCATCTATTGTATTACTCCTCCACAATCTTAGTATCTCTCTCCACAACTCATCCAATTTCAAGAATTTGCATCTTGTTTATCATATCACTTAACATCTTCAAGGCATTTTCACCATCAAGCTTGTCAAGGGTTGGGAAAGGGCTTCTTTCCATAGAAGCACCAATCCACTATGGGATAGGTTTGAGCATGCTTAGTCTCTTTGGTATTTTATCACTTTGTTTGTATTATTTAGCATGATTCAATATCTCATATGGATGCTTGATTTGTTGTATTTAATTTGGCATTATTACTAATGTTCGCCAAATTTGAAGTATTTGCATATTTAGCAACCACATTATGGCGCTAGAAGGAGGGCATTGTGAATCATTTCTTGTGTTATACTTTTGACAGTCTCTTCTTACTTCTAAATTTGCATTTTGGTGTAATGAAGTTTCTATTCTTTCAATGAATTTATGTGCATCATGAATCATTTGTTGCGTTGTCTCTTCTTACTTCTAAATAATTTTTTTGTTTAACCAATTTAAGGCATTGTGTTGTTTCATATGCTCCATTAGTTCTGTTGATGGTTTCTAAGGTATTGTTGAGCTAGAGTTTTTTCAGAACACATTCTCCATAAGAACGAACAATATATTCTTAGAAATCGGGTCTGCTATAAAAGAACTTAACCTATAGATAAGGTTCCCCATAAGTGGTTGAATGGTTTTGAGAGGAGGTGTCAAATGTTTAAAACTATTGTAATAAAATACATTGCAGAGGAGATAGTGTGAAGCTTACCTTTTTTTGTCGAAATGTACCTTAGAACCCATACAACCACTGTCGACTATGCTTTCTGCCATTAACGCCCTTTGTTTCCCCTGTTCCTCTTTGTATTGTTGATGTGGCCAGGCCATTTCCACTTATGGGCATTGGAAACAAAAATAAATATTTGTAGGGTGATGATGAGTCGCTAAGCTTGACCTTGTAAAGTTGTACCCAACTTTTTCTACAACGCATGTCTACTAAATGTCAGCTACTTTTAGTTTTGTATAAAATGAAGGGCAATTTTGGTCCATCCATCCGCCTTGGGGAAAGTATCCCAATGCCTATTATTACGAATTTGCAAGAGAACATGTAATGGAATGGCGTCACGCCCTCGGTACTGGAACCTTCCAAACCCGAGTACCTGCAAGGTCTCATCATTCTCACTTTAACTCTCCAAATACAACTTGGAAGTAGGGAGAGTACCTATGCATCTATAAATAGGTCTAACTTCTCACATAATGTAGTTTTCAACTTAAGTTTCAGTTCTTCATTCTCTTGTTTTTGTTGTTCCTTTGTGGCTTCATCAGCAATTTCATTTTTAACACTGACAATTGTTGCTACAATACTTGCATCTTGCGGAAAGAATTATACTGGTGATGATGAGTCGCTAAGCTTGAGCTTGTAAAGTTGTAATTGCATGTGCCAATTATTATAATTGTGTGTGCCAATTATTATGGTCGAAGAATACATTTTCCTTTTACGCATAATTTTATTCTTGATTACGATTATCACCTGCTCCTGTAGAGAAACTATGGCTCATACATTTATTCATTTTAACTTTGTCACAACTTGTGCGTCAGATACCCATTTTAATGTGATGAATACGACTCTAGAAGAGCATCCACATTCTGGCACATTGAGAAATACAAGTGCAGAAGAGCATTGAGAAATATGAGTGAGAAATTCTGGCTCATTATTGTGAAGGTATTGAGCAGATGCGTGTGCTCTTGTGTTGTCTCTTCCAGTGCTGCCATATTTATCATTTCCATCCCATCTTCACAATCACATATCATTTCCATCCCATCTTCACCATTTCAGAGGTAATAAAAGGTGGAATTACTTGGATATTTGAACAAAGAAAGAAAATGCAGTAGTTGGTGGCACATATCTAGTCATTACTATCTTTCTTAATGAGTTTGATTCTACACATTTTGAAAGTAACATACATTTAGCCTTTATTTTTATGTGACAAGCACGAGGAGGGGGAGTCCATTATGTTGACATTGATGTGATTATTGTCAGGCCATTGATGTGATTATTGTCAGGCCCAATTAAAGGTTTTTCACTTTTTGGCAGAGACTCAAATATTTTAAAATTTTCTCTGTAGATGCATTCAACTTCACACTATTTGAAACACAATTTTTTTAATTTTGAATGCTTGAGTTATTGTTTTTACCAACTAGTGTTACAAACAAAATAAAAAAATTTAGAATTATTAATGGCATGATTCTTCAGAATCAATGCATTCTTTAGCTCAATGATATTAAAGACAGGTCGACAGGGGGTTGTCTATTGCGTTGCATTGAAGAATATTACAGAAGGCGATTTGCGATTTAAGCAAAGATTGTTTTTTTTTGTTGGGAGGGAATGTGGTTATAAAGGATTAATCGAGTTACATTCAATCTATTTTTTTTTTGGGTAGATTGGTGGCAGCGTCCACTGATATCCTTCAGTCTTTTATACATAAACGTCATTTAGGCCATCATCCTACTTTCTATAGTTTTAAATGGTATATGCAAAATAGACAATGAAAATGGTAGAAGAAACATTGAATGTGTGATAAAATATAGGTGATAAAGTTGGGTAGATATCGAGGCCACTTGAGGAGATTAACGCAAGATCAATATAGATTATGATACCCAAAGTCAACATAGTCTTTCATATGCTGGGAGGGTGCTGGTCAAAAATTGTTGGGGCTCAGATTTAAGCTTACCAATCACATTAGTTTGAAAGTATTTTTAATGACATTGGGCGCTGTGGGGCATATCGTTCACTGGCGGGATTAAAGGTGCTAGCAATTAATCATTCTTTATCTATATTCTACTTTTTGCGCAATCTCTTTCATAAGACTGAATGTCTTGGAGATCACAATGATGTTGTACGGGTAAATTGATAATGGGATCAAAATTAGCCTACCATCTTTTAAATCTGTGAATTTATGTCAAGCATTTAAGTCATGAAATTAGATCTCATTTATAGCTATCAAGCATTTAGATTGTGAAAGCAATTAAAAATTAAAAGTGAGATTAGGTGTGATTTGTTGGAGCACACATTTCCATTTAATTTCTCTATCCATTGGTGGTCAATGTCATATTGTTGTTCGATCTCAATCTTGATGTTTCTTTGCACTAATACTGATGTTTTCTTTGAGTGCAGAATTAGCAAACCATCAAATCAGCGAACTATCAATTTTTAACATCTATTTTCTGGGAGTAATCTATTTTCTTAATTTTTTCTTGAATATGTCGATTAATGATTTATAGATCTGAATATGTTGATAATTGATTCGCAGATTTTTTATTTTTTTTAAGATAACAGAGTAGCAAGACGGCGAAAGAAAATCAAGAAAATAACAAGCCAATTTAAGTTGGAAAAGTGGGCCTTGAACTTAAACTTGACAAAATCATTTTTTAATGCTTATTGAAATAGCTTGAAGCGTCCATTTCTCACATTTGTTTTCTATTTTAGGCCAACTAAATCACTAATTTGATCTTTTCAAAGTTGGATTAAAACTCAACTTAGAAACTGACTAGGCTTTACTTTTGGGCTAAAAATTGAACAAACAACTTCACATTTAGTTTGGAGCTTTAAAACGAACTCATCATTGCTTTGAGGCTAAAACGAACATGTGTCTTTTATGCTTTGTAATCTTTTTTGCAAAATAATCTCATCTAAAAAGGCATATGCACTTCCCTCACGCTTCACAACGATCTTGAGAATTAAAAGTCTTTTTGATGACATTAAGTTGCATAAAAGATTGCCTCCACACTTCATTTTGGGAACTAAAATTAAACAAAGCTTGCGAGTGTGAGTTAGGTATATCGCAGGTGTTCTCCCTTTGTTGCTAAATGAAGGTCAATCAAACTAAGGATGTGCTTGCTCATTGTTGTTTACATTTAGAGGGGCCTGCATAAGAGACACATCCGAAAGGAGAACTCGAAGGCAACTCCAACCAGTTTTTCATTTGGGCCGGTATATAAATGGATAAGACTAAATTGTTAAGTCCTCATGGTATGTAGGCCTTAGCTGTATAGTGTCTTTCAGAACGGGGTACTACCGTAAAAAGTATAAGCGCCCCTAGTAGGATTGATTAAAGCCTTTAGTGGCTTGTTGGATGCTCGCAAGGTTCCATGTCCCCAATGTCCCCTCATTAAGAACCTTGTTTGTAGTAGCCAACTAGTCCATCCAACGAGTTTATCAAAGTGGTGCATTGGAACTTAGATTCCAAGAAGTTACTTGCCATGTCCAATCTTGGTTAAAATATAGAGGTTAAGACTTCATTCTTAACATACCTTTTTATTTTTTCCTTGGTTGCATGTAAAATCATCTCTTCTACTACGAAGGGCATGAGCCAAGGCCACCAAGAAAAACGTACCAATTGAGCTAGGATGTTATATTGCTTGTGAGTCAGTTTGAAAACACAGTTCTTGGATCCAAAACATCGAAATCAACATCCAACAAATCATCAAAAATTCAAACCCTTTGGGAGGAACAAATACCTTTGAAAATTCCACGTGTTACTGTTTGTCCCTAGGGGTTCTTATCCCTAGAAGGCTTCTAAACAATGAGACCTATATCTCAATTTTTTCATTTCAAAGTCAACAATAGGAAACTGTGCTCTTGAAACCTTGATTTTCACATAATGGACCTTGTGGAATGAAAATGGAATTGAGACATAGACATTCAGTTTGAAAACTAAGCAAGAAGTATGTTTGTGGTAAAATCAAGTCATTAACCAAGATTAACTCAAATTGAACCCCACACATGTGCTTGTTTATATTTTCATCGTCTTTCAAGCAAACATTAGTCCTTTGGTTTGAACTAATCTTAGAGAAAAGGGTGTTCTTCAATATCTTGGTCTAGTAAACAAAGTCTCTCTAAGTCTCTTAGGATCAAAATCAAAACTTTCATCCATCCCCCAAACATAAAATAAAAATCACCTCATAAACAATTCTTGGAAATCTTGAAAAAATTCCCCACGCTTAACTTTGGGAAAATCATTTGAACCAAATCAAAATCATTTTGTTTGATTATATGTGTGTAGATGAATCTTTCTCCACATATTTAGTCAAATTATTGGTCTTTGTGAACAAGTCTATCCCTTGATAACATCCAACATCTTGTGGTTTGAGTTCACTATCCAAAATCCAAAATCAAATCAAATCAAAATCATCTTGTTTGGATAGGATTGTTTAGATGAATCCTTCTTTTCACACCTAGAAAAATTAGCATCTTGTGAACGATTTAACTCTAGGACAACATCCAACCTCTTAGAGTTTATAATTTCACTATCCAAATCAAATCAAACCAATCCCAAATCAAATCAAAACATCAATTCAAGTCCTAAAGTTTAGTATCCTCTTCAAGGTTTCTTGAGAGTTCCCAATCATTCACCGATCATCCATATTTCATATCTCATCACCATCCTTTTGATCCTTAAAATATTATACTTTCTTTTTTGTACCTATAGTTTAGATCAATCCAAAGAATTAGAGGTTCACATCCCACATTCTTGAAAATTGATCCTTATTTTACGGTCCAAACTAGACCTCAACACAAGAGGAACATGAAATATAAACTTGATCCATACATCATGAGTAATCCAAGTCAACTGAAATTTCAAAGCCTTACAATGCCGATTGATTATCAACACTCACATTTATACAATCCGTACATGGGATCATTATCTCCTACAAACCTCAATGGTACAACAAATGTGAGTATGCCCATTCAAAAGTTTGGAACACCTTTCTCGATGGTAGGTTTAAATCCAAGTCTAAACTTACAAATCTATCAACCAAACACTCAATGCATGAGTCTTCCACAAAACAACATCATCCCATCAAATCCCTACATGCCAAATGTGAATGTACCAAGTACAACTTTACCAAACATGAACATTTTGAATCCAGACTTGGAAAACTATGGGATAGATATGTTTGCAAATCACAAAAATGTTGTTCAAAGTCCAAACATGATGATAATGACTCCATGTATTGATTGAAGTCAAGGTAACACCATGAAAAATCAAAGTTACCTAAATCAAGGCAATGTGATTCCCAACATCAACAATGTTCAATTTCAACCCATAATGCCAAATCTGAACATCATCCCAAATCAGAACATTGTCCAAAATCAATTTGTCCATGATCCCATGCAAACACCACAAGTGTACATCCCAAATCTACTTGAAAAAAATCCAAATCAAGATCAAATTTCGCTAGAACAACTTGCTTCACATGCCAAACTAATTGAATTATTGAGCCAAGAGATATCTTCACTCCAAAATCAGTACACTCTTCCTTTGGTTGAACCATGCCATCAAAGCGTTGAGTTGTGTCCAAAACCACATCAAGAACAATATCTCCAATGTCAAGAAGTTAGATGTCGAGATCGACCACATCAACAAATTCAACCCCCACATCTTGAAGATCAATCACCACATCTCGAAGACCAATCACCACATCTCGAAGACCAATCACCACATCTCCAAAATCAATCACCACAAGGTCAAATCTCACAAATTAACAAATGGAAATACACACCACTTGAGGGAACCATCGAATTGATCATGCAACAGTTGGTACGAGAAAATCTCATCAAGCTCCTCATCTATGGGAACTATCAAGAACCCCTAGTTAAACCACCAGGGTATAATGAGGAGCACCATTGTGATTTTCACAAAACAAAGGGACACACAACATCAAATTGTATTCGACTCAAAAATCTCATCCAAGATCTTATTGATCAAAAGATAATCACTATTGGGGACAATGATTAGAATTCAACCACTAGTGATAGCATTGACAATATCTCCACCACAATTGGTGAAAACAATAATCAAAATCTATCAATCAATGAGCACCTTGAAGTCATGTCTACTTCATCCAATGATAAAATCAACATATGTCAAGAGTCACTTTTCAATCATGATCAAAATCCACCAACAATACCCAATAATGATCCAATTCAAGAAATTTCAACATCACTTGACCCTATGGTTGAAGACATTCACAATCTCTCCGCCATAATTGTTCAAAACAATGTTCAAGATCTCTCCATTAATGAGAACATTGAAGATGTTTCTACCCCATTTGATGATCAAATCACCATACATCAAGAGCCACTTTTTAGTGATCTTTTTCAAGGAGTGTTAGAATTATTTGATCCCATTGACATAATCCATGACCCATCGACCAATGATCATGTTGCAAATATCTCTACATAACCTAATGAGTTAGAGAACATATCTCCAGAATTTATTCCAAAGAATGATCAACATCTTTCACCAAAGTCTTGCAATGGTCCTTCCCAATAAATATTGACATCCTTTGACCTCATGGTTACAGATACTAAAGGAATCCTCAAATCAAAATTTTATCCAAGTCCACTTAAAGATCAAGAGGATATCGAGAAATTTACCATGCCTAATGAAGAAATCCAAGAACCCTTTGTAATCAATCCATCCTTTGAAACTGACCCATGTCAAGAACTTGATCCAAAGCACGTCAAAAGCAATTCTGAAATCATTCAAGATCAAGAATTCGTATCTCCAAGATACTATAATGATCTAATGGAAACTCTCTTATCTATACAAGATGACGCAAATGATGATCATGTCCATGTAACACATACTCCTCCATCTACCCATGAGATGCTTTCTGTGGATGGACACGTAGATGATCTTCATTCAAAACAAGACTCCTTTACTCCTGACATTATTACACAAAAAGAGCAGGTAATCAATTCCTATAGTCAAACTGAGTTGTCAACATTAGGATTAGATATATCCCAAATTTAGACTAAGGACATCATGTATGAAGATATCCAACATTATCCACACAAGGAAACCAATCAAATAAAATAGGATATTCTGGAGTTAGCAGAGCATCCAATCGAAAGAACATCATCTGCAGTGGTCATTTATCAAAGAATGCATTCTAAACAAGAGCTCTTGGAACAAGCGAAATCAAAGCATGAAGGTACTACTTCCACAATACTAGGGGCAACTTTTGTCTCAAGAAAGCGTCAATATAGGGAGCATGAAGAATCCTTGTGATGAAACCGATGCCGATACTACAACCAGCCATGTCATGAATCTTCATCCACCCATCACTCCATCCACAAATTGGGACCAACATCAAAAGAAATATTTGAATCAAAGCATAAATAAAATTATCAAAACAAAAGAAACAAAGCATGAAGGACACATCAAATAAACATGGATACCAAAAAATACAAAGAAAGATTATCCCTATCAAACTCCACTAGTCAAAGAAACTATGGGGAAAAATAAAAAAGAGAAAAGTATCCATAAAGGATGTCCACAAAAGAAAAAGCAGGCTTTTCAAGTGACGTACAAGGTATATCAAGCAGTTGGTCCTAATTCCACACACACTTCCGTATCCACCCATCATTGCTCATCTTCCCAAGTTTGGAGAGTCAAAGGTTCCAAACTTTCAACCAATCCATCTCTTATCCCTAAACACATAACTCCATCCATGCCTCCACGAATGATATCCAATTCTCATATTGACCAGGTATTGGCAATGACCTTTCATCATAAGGATTCAGAGGGAACTCTATCGCAATGTGCGCACAAAGAAAAAGTTAACTCCGATATCAACGAAGCATATCAGGAATCTCAAAAATTGTATTCAAGTGCACATATCTTAGCAAAGTAACTTCTTCAAGCAGGCTATCAAAGGCACATCATGACAAAAGAATCTACATCGACCACTAGATGGTTCAACATGAGTTTAAAATCTTTTAGAAAAATTTAAAAAAAAAATAAAAAATGTGAAAATCCAAAAAAATAAACATAAATAAATAAATCATGAAAACAGTAAAGATAAAAATCGTCCTCTAGTGAAAACCACTACGGTGGCGCTTTGGATAGGTACCATGATGAAAACCTGGAAAACAGGCGTCATGTGTAGAATCGAGCATCTATGTGCGCTATTTCAAGTGAAAGCATCTCATCCCATCCATAATAAATCTAGCATTCGATCCATCGTAGCCATAATAAATCCATTCATCCATGGACCATTTATCCAATCCATTTTCATCCATCTGCATCAATCGTCCAAGTTATTTTGATCTTGATAAAACTTTGGTGCACACTTTACACTTGCTTATGGTAGACATCTTGACATGGGTCATTTTCATTGATCCTATCCTATCCAACATTATCTGAGCCATGAAGCACTATCCAAATATGCTTTCTTTATTTGAACATCTTATCTTATTGCAAGATAATCCATATCCCTCTACCCATACATCTATCCAAGCATCCATCCATGGCGTTCCATACATTGCTAGACACTGGGGGCAGATATTTGCATCTTGCTTTAGGAATAAATCTTGATCTATATTCTCCAACTTATGTGGTGATTCAAACATTGAAAAACATGAAATCAAATTGGTTAAAGCATTTGTGAGAAAGAATCCAAATCACTAGCCCATGGCATATTTTGATAAGAAGACATTCCTTATCAAGCTTCATCTTTCATCGAACATCAATCCAAACAATCACTATCAGTCACATCTAATTTGCACTTCAAACGTCACATCAAATCATTCAAAATAATTTTGTTCCAAATCAAGCTTAAAAATCCTGATCAATCAACTCCAATCAACCCATCATCATCTTGGGGATATCTTTCCCAATCCTTGTGTTGCTTAACACTATCCTTGCATTGTTGTGCATCATCGACAATGTTATCACCATCAATCCTTGCATTGTTTTGCATCCTCAACAATGTTATCATCATCAATCCTGATCAATCAAATCCTTGCATTGTTGTGTATCCTCAACAATGTTATCATCATCATCAATCCATCGACTCGATCAATCAACCTTAGCTTGGTTTTCAAAAAAATCCCAAAACAGAGCTCTGATATCATCACACACATCCATATCCAAATCGTCAAAATCATGCGAAAACCTAAAAACATCCAAGACATATCAAAATCCAAAAAACATCCATAAAACAGAAAACATCAAAAACATGGTATCCGAACTACGTCATCTCTAAGCTTAAACGTAGGCAACGCTCATCTTTGATCAGCCCCTGAGACACAAAATCCAAAAAAAATCATAAAATTTCACAAAATCCAAAAACATTTGAAAAAATCAAAAATTAAAACATTTGTAAAAAGTCTCAAAAATGGGTTGGGGCCCTAGCTCGGTTGGCTAAATCTTTCCTGTTGCAGAGGTTGGTCACGAGGTCTAGTCTCCCACCCTGGAGGGTGCGCGCCAGGTCGCCACGCGTTAAAAAGTTTACCGCGCCAGGTTTATATGGGTGCTACTCGATTCCCCGATCCTAAAAAAAAGTCTCGAAAAATACCAAAAACAGCCTCAAAACATTCCAAAAACATCAAAAATATCCAAATATTTGAAAAAATCCATCTGTCTCATTTCGCTTTCACTCGAAATAATCAATCATCCATAATAAACTGATCGTCACCTTCATCCTTTGGTAACACAAACAAAAACAATCACAACAATCAGCAAAAGCAAACTTCAAACACAAAATCAAAATCGAAACAACAAACCTTTAAATTCAAAATCAAACTCTTGATCATTCGCAAACATGTCAATCGACCTTATATCAACAGCCTTTCGAACAAACCTATCAACTTTCCACCATCCACTAACATGTCCTAGGATGTATCCTTCCTACAATGGGAATTATCTTTTAGCAAAACACTTTGGATAAACAAAACGACGTGCCGCCATCCACTAACATGTCCGAGGATGTATCCTTCCTACAATGGGAATTATCTATTGGCAATCATTTCAGTTCTTATCCTAAACAAAACAAATCCCTTTGGCTAGAGGTATGAAGAACATTGACTTGTTTGTGTACTTGATCTCTTCTTTTGATTTATCTTATTGTGCTCATTCCAATGACCTCTCGATGATGCCTAATCAAAGCAATTTAGAGAGAAAGGAATGGGGCATCGATCATTATCTTTTTGTCTGTTGTGCTTGTTGAACGTTCTTGTAATATAACTTGGTGAATACTTGCTTTGTTAGGTACATCCTAGCAAGGTTTCTGTATGTCAAGTGTGAACAAGAATACTCCTATCTATTTGTCGATTCAAAGTCCATCGCACTAGGTACAATGCCATCCTGGTTCTTTTATACCTTGATGCATCTATGTGTATTATCAAACATAAGGTAAGTATCCCTTTTTAAAATCCCAATCCTTGATAAGTGAAACATCATCTATCATCATCATCATCTCTAATAAAGTATCGTTAGATCATGGACTTGTTGGATCCTCTTGTCATCATCTCATTTCTTCTTTCTTCTTTTCTGCACTAACATCACGTCATGATCAATTAATCATCATCACCAGTGCATCCATCCTGCATCCACAAACCATCAACATTCTGCATATCATCTCATAGGCATGTTCATCATCATAATATAGATCTGCTAGTCAAGCATCTCATAAAATCATACATTTGCATAAAACATCCAATGCATAATCATATAGGGATTATCGCATCATCCATCTCACATGCATCATATCATCATTTAAGTCATTTAGGATAATATAGAGTGGTTATTCTAAGCATCTTTAAACCATCTCATTTGCATCATTATCATAACCATCCATATGTCCATCTTGAACCTCTTTATCATGAGATCGACCCTCAAATCGAATCTTTTCGCTTGATCTCTCGAGGGGGCAATGTACCAATGTTCTTCTTTCCGCTAGGGCATCTAAAAAAATTAGAATTTTTTTTTATTTTGATCGTGGTAAGTTTATTCTTTGAACCAATGCAACAAGTGCATTGCTTCAAAGAGGGGAAAAATGTAGACACCAAAAATTAGCATCATTCACATTTCATCCATTCATTAGGTAAATCAAGTTCATTAAATTCAATCTCCTAAGGTCATCTATTTAAATTGAATAAATTAACTTTATTTAATTTAAGCCTATCATTATCCCTCTTTGATTAAATAAATCAAACCTTTATTTAATTAAATCTGAAATCATCTTTCATCTCCCTTTGATTTAGTTTAGATCCCTAAATCTAAGTCAAATGGGTCAAATCACCTAACATCATCTTAATTAATCAAATCCATGATTAATGCTAATCCTAATCACCCATCACATCCTCTAGCTTTTCCCACTTGCACAAATAAATCGATTTATTGATCTATTAATTCATCATTTTCTTTCAACTTGGCATAAAAAGAGAATATTCTTCCAAATTTGAATCTCCCCCCAAGTTGACATGTACATCCAACAAAGCATTTAAGAGGTCTTACATGTCTCTTACATGTCTCTTGCAAAGGTCAAACTTAGCATTTAACTTCAAATTTCAAATCTCCCCCTCTTTGGCACATTGACCAAAATGTGCTCATTCCTCAACCTATCACAAGTTGACAAGTGGCTCCTTCCTAGTGGTGGATCTTTAGTCCCACATCCTCCATGTTTGGAATTCTTTTATGCTTCTTGGCTATAAATAGAGGCCTCATCTATTGTATTACTCCTCCACAATCTTAGTATCTCTCTTCACAACTCATCCAATTTCAAGAATTTGCATCTTGTTTATCATATCACTTTGCATCTTCAAGGAATTTTCACCATCAAGCTTGTCAAGGGTTGGGAAAGGGCTTCTTTCCATAGAAGCACCAATCCACTATGGGATAGGTTTGAGCATGCTTAGTCTCTTTGGTATTTTATCACTTTGTTTGTATTATTTAGCATGATTCAATATCTCATATGGATGCTTGATTTGCTGTATTTAATTTGGCATTATTACTAATGTTCACCAAAGTTGAAGTATTTGCAGATTTAGCAACCACAACTGTTTTCCCTATAAAACTGCCAAGGAACTCGAAAGATAAATTTGTAATGATTGAGGTTTGCAGGCAGCTAGTTGATGTTAGCAAAAGGTGTCAAGAGAAAAGAAGAGTAACAGTGCAATTCCTTGTTGGTTTTGGTCCCTTTACTTGTGAGTCCATGACAGATGCTTTAAAAATAGAAAAGGAAATTTTTGGATAGAATTTACATACTTAGGATGAGCGTTTTCATTTTGATCTCAAAGATTATGTGAAAGATAATTTGAAACTAGGACCTGGTTTTTTCCACTTGCCTAACCTGGAGGATTATTGGGATGACTACTTCAATGAATTTGAGGTAAGGAGGAGGAACTGGATGATATTGACATTGAGACAAATAGTCACTTATAGCTTGGATTGGGATGTCCAAGGAATTGAGGATGATGAATCTGATCTAATAGATCCAGTCTTCATGAAGTTAATAGCTAACTGGCCTATTGCTGTCATGGGTTGGAGTAATAAAGAAATCAAAATAATTGAAGCAAGAACTATAGACGTTTTGGAAAGGACTCAGGAGTGGGTCTCTAAAAAGAAAACAAAGCAATCCCATCCTTAAACTAGGTCACATAATACTCAACCTGCGGGGGGCAATGATCAACCTTCTGTGATTGCAAGGAATTCTGGACCAACTTCATATCCAATGCCATTGAGAGCTCAGGGTGACAGTGATGAGGAACCTCCTAATAGGAATGTGTTTCAACAGACTTGTGGAGAAGATCTCCTTGATTTACCCCATCTAGACAAGGATAAAGAGGCACAAGGAGAAGAAAGTGATTTAGGCAACATCAAAATTAGTACCTCCTCTTCATCCCACCAATTATCACCTATTAGGGAGGTAAATGAACCTCTAAAATAAAGGTCTTCTCCTCTCTCATCACAGGACATACTACAGACACGCAAAATATGCATACACGTCAATCTAATAGTTTAATCAAATAACCTTCATTTAATCGAATCTAACATTTCATCCATTTAATTAAATAAACTAGGACTTTATTTAATTAAAATCTCAAAAGTCATTTGCCATCCTTTTTTGATTTAAATAAATCAAGTATTTAAATCAAATAACTCAAAACATCCTAATCATCATCCTAGCTAATTAATCCTGATTAAATCTAATCTAATGCATGTCACATCCTAACCACTTGCACCAATAAATCAATTTATTGATTTATTAAATCATCATTTTCACTCAACATGGCATCTTTGGGGAATATTCCCTCAAGTTTGAAAAATATGACAAGTTGATTTGTCCCTCCAACATTGCATTTATTTCTCATTTTCTTGTCCCCCTCTCAAAATTTATTGCCCAAATTTGAATTTGAAACTCCCTCTCATGGGCACACTTCCCAAATCTTGCACATGCATCAATCACTCACAAGATGACAAGTGTCTCCATCTCATTGGTCTACATTTAGTCCCACATCCTCCATGTTTGGCACTCTTAGCATTTGAAAATCTTTAAATAGAGGCATCATTCTTTAGCAAATCCTCCACAACTCCAAAATCTTAGCATTTCATCTCCACAATCTCTTGCAAAGTCACTCTCTTCATTTGAGAACTGATTTTTCCCATCTCATATCATCCTCATAGCAATTTCATATCATCTAGCTTATCTATCAAGGATTGGGAAAGGGCTATTTTCAACAATAGCACCGATCCACTATGAGATAAATTTGGATTCATGTTGTTTATATGCTTATTTAGCTTGTCCTATTGTTTAGCATATCTAACATGATGCAATATTTCATAGGGATATTAGATTTGTTGTGTTTTGCTTGATTTATTCTTGTTAAGGCTTAACATATTGCAGATTTGATGTCCACATTTTGGCGCTAGAAGGAGGGCTTAAAACTCAGCATCTGCGTTGTATGCAACATATGATTTGATTGACTGAATACATTTATCTGATATCATTTTTAGTTTCATATTTGGGCATAATTTCAGGCAGCCAGTTTGCAAGATATAATTGCATTCGTGGTGTCAATGTGTCCAAAAAATTAGCATTTTTTGATTTGCTGGTAGTAGTTTCTTTCTTATTCCAAGTAATTACTTCTACCAATTTAGAAATGCTTCACTGTGCAATGCTTATTGCAATACAAACAACTTCATATTGATGCAATGGCTGTTAATCATTCAGTTCTTTTACTGGTGGTCTTGGAAAAATTCTGCAGTTGAAGTATTTTACAATTAGTTATTATGTTTTTGGAAACATTCAGTCAAAAAAATCACCTGTTATGCATTAGTAGGTGTCCATACTGTAATCCACTGTTGAAAGTAGACATCTAAAACATTTGCAGATTTACTTTGTTGATTTCTTATTGCTTTGTAAGCATGCCACATTATTAGTGTGTCAGCCGAGGAAGAAATCTGATTCACCGCAACTCCAATGTGCCTTTATCACTATAGTGGAAATTATTATTACCTTCACTTCATTGATGGAGAAGATGGCGTGTCATATTGCAGACCCACCATGACAAAGCAATCTCCTTCATGTGATCTCTCACATGTCCCATCTCCCTTCCTTATGTGCTCTTCACACATGTGTGAGAGGATGTAGCTCATGTATCTTATCCACATGTGATATATCACATATGCGAGTGTATTCTTAATTTCAACCATCCATTCAAATAAAATCAATCTCAAAATTCCAAATCTCTTTGATATTCCTCCTCCCCAAGCACACTAATCACAAGGTGCCACTTGACAATGTCTCATTCATCCTAACTTCTCAGAGATCCTCAACCATTGATCTCATGGTTTAATCTCAACTATTTATCAACCATATAAATAATATATAAATTAACCCTCTCCTAATCCATTTACAACAAGTATTTCCAATGCAAAGTCATGCTACTCAATTGAAGGGAAATTTATACATCAACAAACATCAAGAGCACATCAAGAGGCATTGAGTAATCCATTGTAAGGTTTCTCAACATTGGAAACTTCTTCCTCTATGAGATAAAGGTATATGTAGAGGCCCACTTGATGGGACCCCACATCCAAAACTTAGTTTATTTTAAATTTTCTTTGTGAGTTTTAGCTTACAACTTCTGGTTTGACACCTCCACCTTGTGTGTGTTGCCTCTACTTCATAATTTTTTGCCTCTAATTTGTTATATCATTTTTGCTTCTAGATTGGGAAAACTTCCATTTAATATCCATAACATCATTTTCCCCTCATTTCTTATGAATTTAATAATTTTTTGGACTCATTTTGTAAGGATTTTCTTTCCTAATATATTTTTCATGTTCCCATAATCATTTTCTTGTAATTATAGCCTCTATTTTGTAGGTTTCATTTTATATTTTGGCCTCACACATGAACTAATGCATTTTTTCATAAAGATTCACCTCCTTTACACTACAACACCTTAATTTGGTTGCATTGCCTTTGATTCTACACCCCTATGACCATTATTTTATAGGTTTCATTTTATTTTTTTAACCTAAAACATGAATAAACACATCCCTTCTATTGCATTGCCTCCATTCTATTATGTCACCTTTGCTTATATATTGGTTTCATTTTGTTTTCTAATCTCAAACACAAATTAACACCTCTACTACCTAGTGTGCCAACTTGGATTTGTTATTTCACCTCGACTCTATTATGTCACCTTTGCTTCTATACTAGGAAATTGATCAATAATTCACAAGGTATATAAATCCCATGTAGCTTAGCCCACATGGTGGATTCAAACATTATGACATCAGTTAGTTGTGCAAAAATCATCAACAATGTATATCCTCAAAATAAAATTGGAACATAAGTGTCAAATCCCATGATCGCAACTTTTATTCCTACTTTCACTTCTTTAGTCATAACCCCTGCTACACAATCTGATAATATTAACACTAGTTTGGGGCTTTCATGTGGTAATCAACATAACTTTGTTCCACCTTCCTCAAGAACCCAATTTTCTTCTCCAAGCATCAACCCAACCATTCCCCAACATGTTACACAATTCAATTATCAAAATACCAATCCACCTATCATTAATAATAGTCCTTCACATTCTACAAACTCTCAAAATATGTCACTAACCGATCTTGTCATATGCCAACTCTTAAAAAATGTATTTTTTACAAAAAAAAATATACAACATGAATTAAAATCAACCCCACTAAAATCTTTCAACATATCTCACTCATATCCCATTGTCATTTGCAATCCTATACACTCCCACAAAACACTGAAATACCATTTTTTGAAAAGTATAATGGAAAGGGGGATCCTAACAATCATGTATCAAAATTTATCACATTATGTAGTGATTTCATCTTTGAAGATGCTCTCTTATCCAAACTGTTTCCTCAACCATTAAAAGACATGACCTTGGATTGGTTTGATCATTGCCAAAAAATTTAATGCACTCTTTCTCACAACTTTTCAATCGATTTCTTCAACATTTCTAGGCTAAAATTGGACCCCAAATCACGTTTTAACTAAATTATTTCATTGTAAGAAAGGATCCAAGAAAAAAGTAACTAATTTCATTGGGAAATATCAAGCTCTTTACTCTCAAATCTCATATTCTCTTCTCAATGCTAATGTGCAGTGAGTTTTTGTTAGAAACTTATAGTCAAAATTTGGGATAAGAATATATTAATGTGACATCCTTCATTTACACATTTCTACATGGCTCTTCGTGATTACCAATTATTGGTTAGCCAATATGAGGGTGTGTCCTCATCAGCTCTTATGGGTCAATTTCAGACTAATAATTCTTCTAATTATCAATCATATAAAAAGAAGAACAAAAAATTGATCACTTGATTAATTATCCTTCTTCCAATAACATCCAAGATAGGTTACAACTGCAACACCCTCACTTTCAACCCCCTTTCAATTTAGACTAAGGGATCGATAATTTTCACAAATTTTTGATCCTTTTCATTCTATTATGCTATAATTATTTAACAAAAAATTGATTCAACTCCCTCCTATTCATCCTATGGACACAACCAAACCTTTACCTCCTTTTAACCCAAAATCTTGAACTATCAATATCATCAAATACCCAGACATGATACTGAGCAATGCATGTGTCTTAAGGACCAAGTGCAAGACCTCATTGACTCTAATATAATCTAGGTAGTTGTTGTGAATGATAAAGGGAATAAATCCATTGCACCTCCTAATCAAAACTTACAAATCTATACCAATCCATTTCCTACCCATGTATCTAACCTTGTTAATCGATCCACCAATACATTACCCACATCTATCACCTATGATCATAAAGATAAATCAATGGATAATATGATTAATATGATTTATGTTCACCCTCACCAAGAACAACCTAAACTCCTTCCCAATATCTCCACCCATATCAATGCATCTATGCATGCACCTGATGGTCCTCTCTATACTATCGTTAGAATTAATGAAAAGCCCACATGGGGATTACTCATTGATTTGATATACCTAGTCAATGAGATCATAAAGAGTTCCTTTATGTGCATGATTTATACCAAGACAAATATGAGCAATCAAACATCTCAATAAGAGAACATGATGGTTCCACCTATCCTACCATTGATGCCTTGACCCTTCCTATTCAATTTGGGCTTAAACAATTGAATGTTTCCTTTTCCATAAACCCTACCTCATATTAATTCCATGTGAAGTTAGGTCATCCCTAGCTTGCTTCCATGAATGTGGTTCCCTCCATTATCCATAAATACCTCAAGTTTCCATTTGAAGGATAAGTACATACTATATATCATAATGGGTTTAAGCCCTTGTCTCTTTGTGGGAACTTTTCCCTTAACTGCTTCTGGCCACAACCAACCCAACCCACTTGACCCAGTGATGATTTTATCTTTCTATCATTTCAAAAATTCAAAGCTAGTCACAGTGCCCAACTGTCTATTGCCAACACCTCATCCACTATTTTGACTGTTACCCTTGGGGCTCCTTAATCTCCTATGGTTACGATGGTTGTTTTTCCTATTCCACAAGTAGTGAATGAACTACATCCTAGACCAAGTATCCTTCCCCAACCCCAAGAATATGAAATATAGTGGTTCCACCTTCTCCATCCTATCAAGGACCATGAGGTGAATTATCGAAACAAGCTATACTTTCTCAAACTTTGGGGATTGCTTTTGTTCCTCCTATGTACTCAAATTCTAGAGGAAAGAAATCTGCTATGAGAAAACCATCCCCTTTTGTTGCTTCCCAACCTTCAATAGTTCCTTTTATTCCTCCTACAAAGGAAGAAAATGAACCAATGTTGGAAGACACCAAAGTTCCCCTACCATAAGCTCAAACTCATACACAAAAAATTTAAATACAAAAGAATATAGGAGACGATGTCATGCTTTGGCTCACCAGCTTGTTGAAGGTGGTGAAGTGGTTGGGTGTTTGTGTCCTTCTTGAGGTGATATTGTCTTGTCTAGATGCTAGTGTCCTTTCTAGGTATTGCAGTCCTTTGACACACTATAGTCCTTTAGATCCTTTGTCATTAGACATTTCTAATTATTTTTTAGGGGAAAATTATATATGAAAGTTTCCCCCCTTGGTCTTGGGATTCTCTCCATGTATTCTATTTGTCTACATGTTTGGTAATATAGAATTTATGCTATATTAACATTAGGAAGCATGTATTTGCATTAAAACAACCCATTGTCATTCTAGTTCGTGGAGGCATTGCACCTCCTAGTGGAGAAACCCCTTGTGATGGTTTTTGCATTGTGTTTTGGTGTCCTTGATTAGGATATTTTCCTTTTTATTGGTAATCATGCCATACATTCAAGGAAATTATGGTCATTTTGACTATTCATGGTATGATAATTATATCTTCTAGTTGTGCCACCTCATGCATAAGTTTCCCTTGGTTTTGTGAGTGTGTTTAGGAGTGGATTCAAGGTATACAATTCCTTTATTCTACCCCTTTGTTGTGTTCATGAGAGAATGTGATTACGACTAGGGCTCAATCATCATCATGGTGTAGTTCCATTCTCTCATAGGTTCATCATGGCACATCATCACATAATTTATAAGTCTTTCTCTTGTTCCACTTTTATTGGGGTAATAATATATTTTTTAAAGTGTTGTTGATGTCTTATGTTGGTGCATGATGTGAAACATCACTACAACATACTTGTTGTGTCTTGTACATGTCATTATGCTTGACATGACACCTTTGTGCATATTAGCATGCAATGTGACATGTTAATGTTATAACTTTTTTGTTAGAAATTATTATGTTGTTCTTTCAAAAAAAAAATTACTTGGCTAATTTCCTAACTGTGTAGCTTTTGGAATTATATAAATACCTAATTTTGAATGGAATTAATCATTTTTTGTCCATTTTTTAGTTTTGTTCCATTCAATGGTGTTTTCCAAGATCCTAAACTAATTTATTTTCAAATAAACCTACACATTTAATCCAATGAATGTTGATATAGCTTTGACTATGTGTTTAAACCACCTATACTTGGATAATGGTAGAGCATTTTGTGTGGCCATTTGAACATGTTTGTGCTAAATCCAATATAATTTACACACACTTCCATTTGAATATTGCACCATTTTGAGTTGAGATTATGGAAACATATCTGAAAGAGATTGGTATTTGTCAATCTTGTCCATTTGCTAAATGGTGTATAAGGAGAGAAATCATATTTGTATTTTTTTTCATTTTTTCCTTTTCCCCTTCCCTCTCCCTTTCCTCTTTTACTTTTTTTTTACACTTGATTGTTAGTCTAGTTTAATTCAATTTGAATGGTCAATTTTAATCATGCAGGGTAGAGAATTAATTTACTTTTAACTTCTAGAAAATAAAATTATTATAAATTTCAATATGGGATCCAACCATGTAGTTTTATGAGTCAAACTCATTGACCCATGTTTCATGAGTAGTGGTTCACAAGAACACATATCTCATGATAATGAATGGTCCACTTAGCACTCATTGCATCTAGGTGACGCTCACAGAGCTCAAGCACTAGGCCTTCTCGAGAGGTCACCCATCCCAGTACTACTCCAACTCAAGTGCACTTAACCATGGAAATTTCCCCAAGGTTAAGCCCACTTAGCTTGCAACCCCATTTGCAAATCACTGTTATAAAAATCAATTAAATTATATTAAAAATGAACAAATTTAATGATAAATTAATCTAAATTTATTCAACAAATTATAATTTTAAGATTTTAAAATATAATTAATAAAATTTGAATGCATTTTTAAAATTTGCAACACAAATTTTAATAATTTTTAAATTATTCTACCATTGTTCCATAAATAAGGATTTAAGTATTTTAACAACAAATAAATTTTCATGAATAAACTTGTCAATTTCACTTAATTAAATTTTGATTTTAATAAGTAAAATTTTGTTCTTAATCAATCCAAAGAAAAACTTCAAAAAATAATTGTAGGAAGTCAAAGTAATTAAGGTTTGGAAATGACCCGATAGTCGAAGGAAAAATGTCTCTGTGCGGCGTCCTGGTGCGAGCTAGGGCCCGTGTGCCCTAGCTATCCTGGCCGCGCGTTCTCTGTGCTCGGTGGTCTTTCTCCTGGTGCGTTCTCAAGTGGGGGGTGTGTCTTTGTTTTTCAGGGGTGCGTAGGCCGTTGTGGGAGGCGACCATTGCTTGGCTCGTGGGCAGGTTTTGTCCCTGCGTCTGCTGGTTGCGCGTGGCTCTTTTCTCTGCGGGAAGAGGGTTGTTTTCTGAGCCTGAGGGTCTTTTGCCTCGGCTCTCTCTTTCTTGCTGTGGCTGTGCTCTCGGCCCATGGAGAATCGGGATTGTTTTTTGGCTCAGGTTTCTTCTAGAGATTTGGAGATGGTAGAGCCGTCTTCTTCAATGCATGCCAGTGGTCTAGATCAGATGGGGAAACCCCATTCTGGGGATGGAGTCTCCTCTTCCAAAGGGAATTTTCGAATTAAAAAAGTAAACGGTTGTTTGGAGAGATCCGAGGATCGTCCAGTTCTGGTTATTCAACCTGAGCAAGTTTCGGAGGATGTTGAATATTGGGGCAATCATGCTCTTATTTGCAAATTTCTGGGCCTTCGTTTATCTCTACCTGTTTTGGATTCTTGGGCACGTAGGGTTTGGAACCCTGAAGGTGATATGGAGATTATTCTGGCAGCTAATAACTATTTTTTGGTGGTCTTTTCAAGCATGTCCGACAAGAATAGGGCGTTCGAAGGAGGTCCTTATTTCTTTAACCAGGTAGGGCTTTTCATCAAACCTTGGCACATGGGATTCAACTCTGCTGAGGAGATCCCTTCGCGGGTTCCCGTGTGGGTTCGTTTGCCGAGGCTTCCATTGGAATTCTGGAGGGAAGATATTCTTCACTCAATCTCGTTGCTTCTTGGAAAACCTGTGGGATCGGCTTCCCAAACTCAAGATCGTAAGGTAATTTCTTTTGCCCGCATTTGTGTTGAAGTTGATTTAAATAATCCATTACCAGACTCTATGGAAATTCGCCTGGGATCTTCTTCTTGGATCCAACAGTTGGATTATGAAACCCTACCCTTTAGATGCAGAATTTGCCATGAATATGGACATTTGCACCGCAAATGTCCTAGGTTTAAACCCTCTCCCTTAGCTACTTCTGGGCCTCCCAAGGGGGACAAGGGAAAGGCTCCAATGTCTAATGAACCTGTGGATAATGAGGGTTTTATTCCGGTCAAGTCCCATAACAAAGGAAAGGGCAGGAAGAGATCTTGGATGGATAGGCAGAATGAAGGAAACTTTAACAGGTTTGAGGTTCTTGAGGATTTGACCCAGGAGGAGGGTATTCCAGTTGAGCTCTCTTTTGGGGCTAAGGGTCTGCAAGATGCTCAGGATGATGATGCAAGGAAAGAGGATCAAATTCTATCTCCAGGGGTTCATCAGAAGGATCAGAAGGCTATGGACTCTTCGGCTCATGCTCAGGATTTTGGGGTTTTGCAGGGATCACAGACTCTGTTGCGGTAGTTCCTGACCCCCCTGCTCCTAAGGGGGCCTCAGATCCTGTGAGGGGTAACAAAGCTCCTCCTACATTAGGCTTACAGCAGAAATCCTTTAAAAAGGGGCCTCTTGATAAGCCATCAAAGAGTGGAAGGAAGACTGATCAAGAGAAGGTTAAGCTTATGGGTGATACTTTGGTTGAGTCTGGGTCTGTGAAGCCCATTGATTCCCATTTCTCCCACCCTCATAAATGATTGTTTTATCTTGGAATGTAAGGGGGTTGAACAGCATCCCTAGACAAAAGGCTGTTCGCAGATTAATTGACTCTCAGTTACCGGATGTTGTCTTTATCCAGGAAACTAAGCTTACTGTTGATGGGCTTGCTAATT
Organism: Sequoia sempervirens; assembly: GCA_007258455.2. NCBI lineage: Eukaryota > Viridiplantae > Streptophyta > Pinopsida > Cupressales > Cupressaceae > Sequoia > Sequoia sempervirens. The sequence continues at coordinate 34,994,317 of VDFB02379711.1, read as the reverse complement.
GTGCTTCACGTATCTGGCCTCAAGGCAATTGGCAGGGGGTAGGTGCTTTGAACAGTGCAGGGGGTGTGGCTTGCTTCTGGAACCCGAGGAAAGTTTCCCCCTTATGCTGGATGTCTAGTCGGTCTTCCATTTCTCTGATTGCTTCTAGTTTTGTTACTGGAGAAAGGTTTCTCTTATCCAATATTTATGCTCCTACGGATCTTTCAGGTAAGTTAAATCTTTGGGCCCACATTCGTTTCATCCGAGCCTTGGACCCATATCTCCCATGGATTATGGCTGGTGATTTTAATGCTGTTACTTGCTTAGATGAAAAACGTGGTGGGTTAGCCAAGTTAGACCCTTCTGCTAATCTTCTCAGGGATATGATTGGTTTCTTGAATCTCATTGATGTGAAGCCTTCCAATGGTGTCTTTACCTGGAATAATAGGAGATGTGGTGTAGAGACTATCTCTGAAAGGCTTGATAGATTTCTTGTCTCCTGTTATTGGTTGAATAGTAGGTTGACGACCAGCTCTAAAATTCTTGATTGGAGGGGCTCTGATCATTGGCCCATAAAACTTTCTGTCACCACTTATGGTGTCACCAAAAATCCCTCCTTCAAATTTCAATTGATGTGGTTAAGAGATCCATCTCTCCAGGAGCTTATGCTAGATTGGTGGCATGAGGGGATGCCTGCTCATGGGACAGCCATGTTCACTTTTAGCAAGTGGCTTCAGCATGTGAAGTTTAGACTTAAGAGATGGAATAAACAATGTTTTGGGAACCTTCAAGCTCAGAAGATGGCTGCCCAGTCCAAGTTGGATACTATCACTCGTCAGATTCGGGACCAGGGGTTGACCTCTGCCCTTAGTATGGCTGAGTCCTTGGCTTTGAAGGGTTTAGAAGAGTGGGAACTTCGGGAAGAGATCTTCTGGAAGCAAAAATCTCGTATTGATTGGCTCCAGGAGGGGGACAGGAACACTGCTTTCTTTCATAATTCTGTGAAGGCTCGAAGACAAGGAAATTCTATCTCCTCTCTTGTTTCGCAGGATGGGGCTCAACTCTCGTCCTATGCTGATATTTCCAGGGAGGCAGTCAATTATTTTTCAAACCTCTTTTCTAGGGAGAATCTTGCTGCCCGGGCTGAGGAGCAGGCCATCATGGATTGTATTCCCCGCCTGGTCTCTTCTGAGATGAATGGGACTCTCTTATGTCCTATCTTGTTACCTGAGTTGGAGAAAGTGGTATTTAATATGAAAAAAGGTAAGGCGCCTAGTCCTGATGGGTTTCCAATTGAGTTCTTTCAAGAGTTCTAAGAAATTATAAAGTTTGATCTCCTTGAGGTGGTTCAGGAATCTCTTAGGAGCAAACAGATGCTCAAGTCTATGAATTCTACCTTCTTGGCCCTCATACCTAAGCTGGAAGGAGCTAACCAGTTAGCTCAATTCAGGCCTATTGCGTTATGTAACGTTGTTTACAAGATCATCACCAAATTGATTGCTGAGAGACTCAAACCACTCCTTGGTTCTTTGATCTCGGCTGAGCAGGGTGGTTTTGTTGAAGGGAGACAAATTTTGGATGGTGTTGTGATAGCCATGGAAGTTGTTCATTCTATGGCTAACTCTAAGGAGAAGGCTATGTTTATTAAACTTGACATGTCTAAAGCTTATGATCGGGTGAGCTGGGAATTCTTACAGAAAACTCTCTTGGCTTTTGGCTTTGCCGAGGAATGTGTGAACTGGGTTCTTAGTTGTGTGACCTCTACCTCATTCTCTGTTCTCATTAATGGGGAACCTACAGATTTGTTTAGCGCTTCTCGGGGACTCCGGCAAGGGGATCCTTTATCCCCTTACTTATTCATTATCATGGCTGAGGGTCTTGGTAGATTTATTAAATCTCAGGTGAGACAGGGTCTTATCCATGGTTGGAGCTGGAACAACCTTCTCCCTTCCTACTCTCATCTTCAGTTTGTGGATGATACTGGGCTAATGGGCTTGGCTAGAATTAGAGAGGCGGTGAACTTCAGGCATGCCTTAGACATCTATCTGAGGGCTTCTGGTCAGCGTATTAATGATGATAAATCCTCTATTTATTTCTTTAATACTCCTCAGCTTATTCAGAACAGGATTGCTAGGATCCTTAGATTTCAGATCGGTTCTCTTCCCCTGATGTACCTTGGGATCCCTTTGGCTTTGGGAGGACATCGGAGAGATTATTGGCAGGGTATTTTGGATAAATTTTGAAGTAGAGTTAGCCATTGGGCTCACAGATGGCTATCGTCTGCTGGGAGAGTGATTCTTCTTAAGACGGTGGTGCAGTCTCTCCCCATTTATAGGTGTTGTGTGCAGGTTCCCCCATCCACCTTTGTGCGGGAATTTGATGCTTTGTCTCGGCAGTTTCTGTGGTCTGGCAACCTTCTCTCCTCAAAGTGGAGCCTGGTCAAGTGGGAGTCTGTTTGCAGGCCGAAGCATGCTGGGGGCCTTGGTCTCAGGTCTATGGCACTTGTTGTCACTGCCTTGGCTGCCAAGCTGTACTGGAGGTGGTGTAACAATCTTGATTAGGATTGGGCTAAGATTCTGGCCCACAAGTATCTTCCTGGTGCTGATTGCCTCGATGTGCCGCGTCTTCCTTTGTTGGGTAAAGGTTCTTGTATTTGGGATACCCTTAAGAAGGGTGCTCAGCTGATTAAGGAGGGCCTCTTCTGGATCTGTAATAGAGGCTCTGATGTTCTATTTTGGCAGGACTCTTGGGATGGCCACCCTCCCATTCTTTCTAGTTTTCCTCAGCTTCAGCCTCTTTGCCATATTTTTTCTGAGGCCGGTTGGATTAAGGTGGAGCATTTTAAAA